>VZRR01012215.1:32310-458893 GCA_013398015.1 Oreocharis arfaki
CGCCGCCCCCCGCTCTCCCGCCCGCTGCCGGCAGCAGGGAGGGCCCGGAGCGCAGGCCCGGTCCCAGGCTCGGCTGCCAAGCAGCAGTAGGAGCCTCTTCCCGCAGAAATGGTGCCTCCCACGCAGGAGCGAGATCCCACGGTGTTCGCCGGGTTTTCAGCTCCCGCCGGGAGCTGCGGCCCGGGAGTCGCGGGGGTGCTGTGCTTGAACTCTGGACACCTCCTTGTTTTCCTCCTTGCCTCGTGACTTTTATGGCCTGTCACGGAGGGAAGGCAGAGGAACGAAAGGCGAGATCCGTGCTTGCTGCTCGCTTCCTGCCTCCTTCCCGCAGCCCCGGCCACCGCAGCAGCTCCGATGGCAACCCCGGCGCCCCAATCAACCTGCCGGGGGGGGATTCCGAGCTCCTACGGCTCTCACCTGACCCATCGTCCTCCCAGCACCCTTGTGTGTCCTTGCTTGATGCTTCGTTTATTCCCAGATATTGGCTAAGACTGCATCAAACCTGGTAGGAATTACGGGGTCAGAGATTTGAGCTCAGTTTATCAGTGTTGACTTGTTGCAGACTTTGCCAGGGCGCTGCTGGATATAGATGCCCGTGTTGGCTTCTCCTGGAGCTGGGTACCTGTTCCTCCTGGACCAAGCCACATGTGTGATGTGTTGTTGCAAGTTTTGTGACCTGATTCCTTGGTGTTTTGGAGTTTCTCATAACCTAAATGACTTGGAGATGGCTTGGATAAAGGCAGAGTCCTTTTAAAGGGTTGCACCGGAGGGAGGTGGCTTGGTTTGGAGGAATAATGTATGGGTGACCCAGATTTCAGAACTGCACCTGAATTGGGTGAGGAGGAGGAGGCATCCATAAATCAGACTTGAAGTTTTAACAAATCTGAATTCTTCTTAGTTTTTGTTAATGTCAGCTGGCTTCTGTGTAGAACCTCGTTTTGCCAGCTGGTGATCGAGGGTGGCATTTGTCCCATCCTGCCTGTACAGCAGCCTCACGGTCTGGCTAAGTCTCAGTGGGGTTGTAAGGTCCAGTCGCTCGTGACAGCAGGCGACTGGGCTTGAGGTTGGTGCTCCTGTTCTCTGAAATAGTGGGACACAAATACTTCCTCTGGGCACCTCTTGTGCATCCTGATAAATTTTGATGGTAAGAGTCTGTTCCACAGGCCTTTTTTTTTTTTTTTTTTTTTTTTTTTTTTTATCCTGCTAGCTTTAGATGGATGTTCTTGCACTTGTTCTGTTGAGTCTTATTTTTTCTTATGGTTCACTTATTTCATGTGCTTTCTATCAGGAAAGAGATAAATTACATTATAGTTTTTGATTTTTTTTCTTCTTTTTTTTCTTTTTAATGTAATCTACTTTGGAGTCTTGTTTAAAGTGGGCTGTTTCATTTAATTAGTCTGTATTCATATAACATTCACTCTCTTTAGTTATCCCAGGCAAAAATTTAAGAAACAGCCCGCAAGGGATTTCAAATTCTTAATTGGAATCACATTTTTTTCCAAGGATGTTTGATTCTGAGAGTTTACTGTGCTTTCTGTCATCTGGTATCTTTCCAGTTGATGTTTGCTTAGTTACTGTTTGGCTAAATTATCCACAGCTAGTTTATTTCAGTAGTCATGCCTGGGAAGTTTTGCAATTCCTTTCCGCTTTGCAGCTCCTCACTGAACTCCCGTGGAATCTTTTAATGAAGTACTCAGAAGTGACTTCAGTGCAAATGCGGTTGTGCTGTATTATTTTGGCACTTGGGCTCTGCAGAGAGGTTATTTCCCTCTTTGCTGAGGTAATCACACAGCTGATGCTCAGAGTATCAGCCAGCTGGGGACAGATACCTTCACCTGACCCCTGGCAGGTATTTACATTCCCAGCTGGTTATCACTGCATTGAATCCAAAATTCTACTAGAAAAGTACCCAGTCTTGATTTCAAGATATCGGGTGATAGGTTGCACTGGTTCCCCAGGTAAATTATTCCAATGACTGATTAGCCTCACTAATTTCTTATCTCCATCCGTCCGGCCTGTCTCCTAACCACAAAGTCTTGCTACAAGTTTTCGTGCCAGATGACAGAGCCTGTTGCTGCTAGGATGACACGTTCCAGCTAAAAGATGGCCTGTTGTACTGCAAGCCCATGGCTGTTAGCTGTGCTGTGCTCTTCCTTCTGGGAAGAGGCAGCCGTGGAGCTGGAGTCTGGGTGATCAGTGCGGTTTAGAGCAGCAGTGGAGGGTGCCTGGCATGGTGTTTGTGGCCAGGCAGGGCTTCCCGGGAATTGTGATTGAATAACTTGTGTTGCTTGGAGTTGGGCTTCACGTAATGAGCAGCCCAGCAGAACAACAGGCTGCTGCTGAAAGAACCATCCAGTTCTCATCCAGTCCTGACTGCAAGCTCCTGCTGCTTCCTTAGCATCGGTTCTAGTGACCAAGCGGCCTCAGATCAGTCCAGTCACTGCTCCAACTGAGTATTCACCCCCTTCACTAAACAAAAAAATATGGAAGTTGGATCAGCCTGCCTTGTGGCCAGAGAGATTGCTGAAGAAGTGTAGCATGACACTGGGCATGAGAAACGTGGTGAGGGACCACTTCTTCCAACAGCAGGATTAGATGCCAGAGGGAATCGCACATTTAGTTCCTTCATTTCTGTGCTTGGATAAACAGGCTGTGGTTGCACAAATCCTCTCAGCTGGCACTGCTTTTGAAAGAAGCCGTCGTGCCTGCCTGTTGTCATCCCTGCTGGTTCCCTGCTGCGGTTTGTTGTGAGACCACACGTACACCTATACCACCAGAAGAGAAAGGGCAGAGGATGGAACTCCTTTTGGCAAGCTGAAGAGTTGGTGAAACTAAGAGCTGTCACAAGCACACCTTACCTTAAATCTTCATGGAAGGCGATGTATCTTTTTGCCTTCCCTCTGCAGCAGATGTGTGAGAGCAGCTGCCCTGATTTACTCAGAAGTGCAGGTTAACTCTGTTGCGAGGCTTGGGAGAACTGAGCTTAGCCAGGGCTGGGTTTAGGTCAGCTGCTTGTATGTCTTTGGTCAAGAAGCGTGTGTTGAAATTTGTTGTGGGAAAGCGCATTTAACGTAAGACGAAGGAGGTCTGAGCCCTGCCTGTGCCACACTGATACCTCTGAAGGGTTCAGTGGTGCAGAAAAGTTCCAAGTTAATGCATTCATGCGTTCTGGATGTGAGTTCTCAGTGGTGCTCAGTGCTGAGCAAGGTGGGGTGCCCTTTTGGGAAAGCTTCATTAATCTTGTCTCTCCCATTAACAAGTGACTCCAGCTTTCTTGCCCTTCGAGTAGAATTGGTTTGTTGAGACAATAATCCATTCCCCATTTGTTGTTTGAAACGCTATCCCTTCAAGTCCCATGCAGAACACTACAGGGTGAGGAACAGAGCCTGTGGTGGGCACTTGTTTTGACCTCATGTTTGGGGGATTGGATTAAAAGCAAGATGAAGTCAAAGAAGAAATTCCCATGACTTTAGTCCAAGTTCAGTGCAAGGTCAGAGGGCGGGCTATTGGTTTTGATAGTGGGAAAAATTTAGAAGAGGGAAGGTGATTACCATGACATGTGTACAAATGTACATAGATAGACACATATGTAAATGTATACAAAGTAGAGGGTGTTCTGATGCTAGGAGAGGTTGAGGAGAAGTGGCTGAAGAAACTGTAATTGGAAAGCGCATAAGGAGGGAACTGAGGTGGGAGGAAGCACAGGAACCTGCTGCCAGGAGAAGACTGCTTTAAAGCAGAGCTGGCCATAAATTCCCTTTCTGAAAACGTACCCTATCTGCAGTGTCACAGAGAAATGTGTGACATTCGGACACCAAGCCACGTTTTTGTGATCTCAAATTGAACACCGATCTGCAGGCAGGGGCTCAGTGTGTGGGGTTCATTGCCCATGGCCTCGCTGGTGCTCAGAATTCGTTTAGCATTGGGGTTCCTGCTGCTGATCATACCTGGAAATTCCCAAATCTTTACCTGAGCCAGGCTGGGGTGGTGCCCAGTGGGATCCATGAGCTGGGTGATCCCCTCCGTGGGCAGAGCAGAGCTGTGCCCTGGTGAGCAGACCCAGCCTTGCACAGGGTGTGACTGGAGGAGGAGAGGGGAGGGACGCCTCCTGCTTCATCAGCGAATCCAGCAGTAGCGTGTATGAATCCAAAAGACACCCCTCTGGAGGGGAGGGGATTAGGATCCTAGTTGTGTTAGGGCACGATTTGTTCAGGTTGCGGAAGCCCAGGGATAGTCAGGGGACACGAGTGTGGGTTACAAGCAGACCTGTAACTCGTTGGACATGATCCCTGTTCACATCTGCCACAAAGTGGCTGCCATGGCTACACTTGGATATTCACTCGATAATGCAAATAGGTGCACAGAGCAGTGTTAAACCAACACAAAGGCCACTAGTGCGAGGAGTAGAAGAAGATGCTTTGCCCATGATCTTGCTGGGCAGCTGCAAAAAATCAGGATGCGTAAGCTATATGGTATGTGTGCTTTACACTCACATTTACAGGTGTAATAATCAAAAATGCCTACACAGATTGTTTGAATAGCTTAAATCTTACCTGGGCCCTTAAATCTTCACTGCAGATTGCTGTCCTGTGACGAGGGCCTCGTGGAAACTTGGGAAGAGTAGGTGAGAAGAGTATAGCTTTCACAAGAAAAGAAAAGATGCCATACCAGATTCCAGCAAAGCTCTGATGCCATAGCATCAGATGTCTTTAGTGGGTCTGGGCTCCAGGCAGAATCCTTGGATTAAGCCTGAGTTTAGATGCAGAAGTTTTGCTGTAGGTATTCCATAGTGCGAGCATCCAAGGGTAACTCTAGACCTATGAAATGTAATCCAGCTGCAACATTTGAGTCACTCTCCTTTCTGAGGAACTCCGAGATCACTGTCTGGTTTTACAGGCAAGGGCTGCCAGGCTGCTCGTGAAGTTGAGAAGGTGCAGTGTGTCTCTATTTCCATTCTGCTGCTGGGTTTAGGGGAGCAGGGATGTTCTGAGTATGCTGCCAGCTCTGCAGGACAGGAACAGTGTCTCAGTGCACAGTATTTAGAACAGTGAGGATTCAGTCCTGATGGTTGGTATGGCTCATGGCTCAAGTAACTCTTCTCATTGTTTGTTCTCTTTTTGTGTGACTTGCTTTGTACATGAACATATTTCAGGTGTGAGTCTGGATACAACAGGGCTGATAGACCTTAGAGTGCTTTGAGAATGATGCACTTTTCTCTCTTTTCTCTACCCCTGCCCACAAGACTATAGAATATCTTGAGTTGGAAGGCACCCACAAGGACCACTGAAGTCCAACTCCTAGGCAAGGTGTTTTTCCCTGGAAAGGCATGTCCCAGGTATAGGCAAGCAGAATCTCAGGATAGGCAGTGGGGGTAGCACTGGCAAGGCTGCAGTACAACACGCAGCCCTGTCACGGCTCTATGCTGTGACAAACCCTGAGGCAGAGACAGGATGCTGTGGAGAGACAGGCAAAAGGAAGTCCAGCTATCCCAGTATTTTTACAGCAAATTATGAGTTATGGTGTGTTTTCTTAAATGTGCAAGTGATTGAGGGAGATGGGTTTGCCCCTCAAGTCACCCAGTAATTTCTTAATAACAGCTGGTGCTGTGTATGGGGAATGCATGACTGCACTGTCACTCTCTTCTTATCCCTGGGCACAGCTGGGAAGAGGGAATACTCTGTCTGGGCACATGGGGAAGGCTGAAAGGGAAGCTGTAAGGTGTTGCTGTAGGCACAGGGTGAACACTGCTTGTTTTGGTGCCACCTGGGAAGGCAGTCGTCCTCTGACACCACTCCTACAGTTCACCCTGTCTTCCTGCCCCTGCACAATGAGTAAACTGAGTTGTTTCATTTCAGAGAGGGGCAGAGAGAGGAAGGTGAGCAATTTGGATGTATGCTGGAGCAATGAAATGTGCCTTATCCTGGAAGAGCAAGGCCAGGCATGCAAGTTCTGTCATTGTAGTGTGTGCTCTGTCACAAGGGAGGGTCAGGGCCGTGGAAAGCAGCTAAAAATTGTGTCTGTGTATATAGAAAAATCATGTCAGCTGAGTTGCCCAGTGGGTGTTACCAGATACACCACAGACATTTTTCCTTCATTCCTTACCAGCATCATTTTTACCTATCCAGATGCTGAGTGTGTGATAACAGTGATATCAAAGACATGAAAATACGCATCTGAGTGTAAAAGGGGAAAGATGGATTGATTCTGACTCTTAATAGTCATAGCAAAATGCCTTTAGAAGAGAGCAGAACAAGAAAAGGCGAGATGTGCTGTATTGCGTGTGCAGTGAAAACTGGCACGGTCAGAAATCTCATGTTCAGCGAGGCAGTATGGAAGCAAGTCTGCCCTGAAATGTATTATAATTGTGTTTTACTAGAATGTTGCCTTTGGAATCTTAATTTAAAAGGTGATGTTGTAAAAGGTTTTGTTGTAACTGCTAGAAAGAGTGAAAAAAGTGCATTGAAAGGGGAAAAAAGGGTATTAGTTGATGTGGGAGACAAATACAGAAGTGTCAAGGAAAGCATGTGCAAAAACACCAGCTTGGTTTTAAACTGTGGTTTGGTAGAGAAATACAGCTTTGAGTTTAGTGGGAGCAAGAAATATCTGATGCTGTATGTCCCAAGTTCATAAAATTGATAGAATCAGAGAAAGGGTCTGCCCTGAATGTAGGCACAGTGAGAAATAGACAACTGTGAATATCTGACGTGTGAGGTGATGGGAGTTGGACTTTGACTGACTGGTTAGTGAGATCCCTCCAGTACACGTGTGATACCAGAATGAGCCAAAACAACAACTACATTGTGTGAAAAATCTCTGTTATTTGTAGTAAACAACTTTACAGCACAAAGGGAAAATATCTTAGTAATATGTTTTGTTATCTGGAAGAACTTGGAGGCAAAAAGACACGGAAGGAAAGAACAGAGTGAGCAGTCGATACATTTTTGTTGGGGAAGGGATTGCTTAAATAAGACTTTGCTTATGGTTGCAATCAGATACGGGGTTTATAACAGGGCTTTACATATTCAGTACACTGAGCAGCCACTCCCTGCCTAATCCTCAGAGTATGGCTGTGAGGTAGGAGGGGTACTATTACCCCAGCTGCACAGATGACCCTCAGACAGGCAGAAAATGCTGCAAACAGCTAGTATTAGGAATAGGAAATTCTCCTGGATGAGGGCACCATTCTTAGTTGCCTTAAAAATACCCCAAAGTTACAGTCTAAATCTTCTGTAGAGATTCCTTTTAGTGAATGACTGCAGCAGGGCACTGAAGGAAGGAGAGCTCCTGGTATCCTAATGTGTGTTCCCCTTCCAGCCAGGATTATGTTACTGGTGATAACAGCTATCCTTTGTGGGCCCCACTGGCTTGAAATTTCTAGTGACTGCACCCGCGTTTAACTGCTCATAAGCCATAGCCGTGAGGAGAGGCAAGACTTAAAGCAGCAGGGTGCATCTTTGTCACCTTATGTTAGGGCAAGTGCTGGAATAGCCAAAAGTTTGGAATGCTGGGGTGTTGCCCGTGTTTCCATCAAAAGCAGCAATGCTGTGTGTCCTGCTGTGGGTATAGCTGTAATTGCACCTTCGCTGGCACACATGGAAGAGGTGAGGTGCTGGCTTCACTAATGGGCAGCAGACATCTGTGCTGAAAGCTGGGTTCCTCAGGTGCATCGGTCTGGCAGAGGTAAGGCCAAATTTTCCATACAGGAAGGTGTTTGGGAAGAGGACTCCAAGAAGGAGAGCTCTTTCTCTTCCCTCCTTCTTGGGTATGGTCTACTGGCAATCTCAGCCCTTCCCTTTGAGGTGCTCTGTTGCTCTTAGCTTTCCCAAACTACAGTGCTCACACCACATCATACCCTTTGCTGTTACATCCAATGATTTTTCTAAGCACAGCAAAGCATTTTGCCCCGTGCCAAGTCCAACAAACTCACTTAGGTGAGGTTGGGCAGTGTCAGAAGGTACAGCTGAGAGCTGCCTGTGGGGCTGCTCTGGAGGAACTCTGCTCCATCTCGTTGACCTTGGCAGAGATGGGACGTTTACGTGTTTATTTATGCCCCGCTGATCAAAGCGCGTTGCAGGTAATGGGAGGGCGAAGGAGCCGAGTCTCCGATTTCATTTGCCTGGTGCCTATGGCTTCCCAGGGGAAGTCTCCCATGGATGGGAAGGTATGCGCCACTCCAATTAGAATGTACCACGCACGCCTGCGTAGGATGGGGGACGCGAGGACTTTGCATTCCTCAGCCAGAGCTGTCGTTTTGTGACCGTGTCATAAAAGAGGTGAAGTAAATTGTATCGGCTCGATTTTCCGCTGTTACTCACGGCCACTGTTAAGTTGCCTCATCCTCCAATTTCTCATCAGCACACTGAAGGCAGGAGCATGGGGTGCATTTGAGGCACACAGACCTTATTTTACTCCTTGGCATCGCCATCTGATAAGGTGGGACCTGGGAGGGTAAAGAGAGAGGTGGTTTTGCATGCCACAGGGCTGAGGAAAAGGAAGCCGTAGGCCAGTCAAGAAGAGTCAGAGTTGATGTCTTCAAAGACTACCAAAGGGCAATCTTAGGATCCTGATTGCTCAGCTAATATCTGAAGAACCATGCAGCCATCAAGGGCTATTTTAGGAAATCTACAAGGGTGGTGGTGGGAAGCAGACTCTGCCCCCTCATTCATATACAGAAAAATGAAAATGGAGGAAGGATTAAAATATCTCTAATAGTTCCTTATGCATTTAAACTTGTTTATTATTAAAATGGGAAAAATATTTTAATTAATGCATCATAGAAATGCTAGTGGTATTTCTGAGCTGGTATAAAATTATTGCTTTACAGTAATCCACACTTGGAGGTGTACTGCACATGAAGGTATAGGGACATAATTTTTGCCCATTGACAAAGAAGGGGAAATAACACTGAAATAGGGAATATCAGTATTGTTCATTTGTGTGTAATGTTTCTTAATTTTTTTAAGATTCTACCTGTAGGGCCCTACTTTTTCCTTTTTAAATTTTTATAATGCGCTGGGTTAATGACAGTATTAGGAACTAATGCTAAATCTTAACTACAACATCTATATAACTACTGTAATTACTACTATAAACTTTGAAATAAGGTAGTAGTAATTGGTAAAGATAGTTATAAAAAGCATTTCCTAAGACTGATGTATATCAGTTACAGCATTTAAACCCCTGATTTATACAACTTTTCACAGCTTGATCTGAAAGACAAGGTCACAAGAATGTCTTCCCCTCCCCTTCCCTTTGGAGTGTTTCTGTGCTAGACTTTGCAGAAGGTTTGAGGAGGTTTCCAGGGCTTTTCCTAGGATCTCCTACAGGCTGTTACTTGTTTTCAGAGTTGCTCACAGGGGCTGTCTCCTAATTCACCTCTCTTCCATGCAACATCCCCTCAGAGCCAGCCCTTTCCTACGGGGAGAAGGCTGTCTGTGGGTTCACCGGAATGGCAGAGTCAGTGGCAGTAATGAGACAAGGAAACATTAAACCCTAAAAACAATGTTTCATTTGGAAATGGTTGTAAATCCAATTAGAATATCCTGCTTCCCCTGGTGCCTGCTTCTCACTTGGGAGGGCAGCAGACGTGTTCCTAGCAGAGGGCCAGGACTGAGGGTGTAAAACCTCCCTGCTCTGCTGCTGCTGGTGTGTGTGGGCTGCCGAGGGAGCACCTGGCTCTGTGTGTGGAGTGCTTGGCAGTCACACACGGAGACACACCTACGCTGGAGCGTCAGGGACTGGCCTGTGGATCCTGGGTGTAGTTTCACCAGAACGCAGGGCTAAGTCCAGGTTTCTGCTTTCCTGCTCCTGCTTTGCTGCCCAGCCCCGTGTTCTTGTCCTCTCGTGCAGCTTGTACAGCTGCTCTGGGTCCCAGCACAGGGAGGACATGGACCTGCTGGAGGAGGCCACCAGGATGGTCTGAGGCATGGAACAGCTCTGCTGTGAGGAAAGGCTGAGGGAATTGGGATTGTTCAGCCTGGAGAAGGGAAGGCTTTTGGGTGACCTCATCATGGTCTTCCAGTGCCTGAAGGGAGCCCATAGGAAAGATGGAGAGAGACTCTTGACAAGGGCCTGGAGTGACAGGACAAGGGGCAATGGCCTCACACTGACAGAGAGTAAGTTTAGATTGGATATTACAAAAAATTTGTTCCCTGTGAGAGTGATGAGGCTCTGTCTCAGGTTGCCCAGAGAAGCTGTGGCAGCCCCATCCCTGGAAGTGTTCCAGGCCAGGCTGGATGGGGCTCTGAGCAACCTGGTTGAGTGGACGGTGTCCCTGCCCATGGCAGGGGATTGGAATGAGATGATCTGTAAAGATCCTTCCAACCCAAACCATTCTCTGATTCTATATACAACTACTGCAGGGAGCTGTCAGATTTACCTTTACTTACTGATCTCTTCTCCTGTGTCACACCTTTATGGCTGCTCACATTACTCTGCTCCTGGGTTGTTTTTTTTTTGGCTCGACAACTCCCTGGGATGGCTCATACATGGTCACGTGTACACTGGCACGAGGGAGATGTTGGCAGCAACCTGGATGCATAGTAAATTGGTCTGTTCTGGATTTCAGGTGTTCTGGATTTTCAGGGTTCCACATCAAGTCTTAGTCGAAGATTATTAAGATCCAATTCCAGGTGGTGTTGGACAGTTTGTACAGTCAGGAGCAGAAGGAATTGAAGAAACTTTTTTTTTTTTTAAAGGAATGGAATATAAACAAATGAACTTTGCAGAATATCTGAAATACCAACATGGGGCCTGACAAATTTGATAATTCATCATTGTTAACCCAGTTATATCACAGTGTATTTCACTGCCCTTTTTTTAGTTTCTGGTAGCTCATGTAACTCACTGCATCAGGCCTAAATATTCTGCACTGTCATCAGTCCCAACCTTTGAAAAACAGGGATCAGGCAGAGAGGGAAGGGGGAGTTTCCCTTCCTTTCCTTAGTCACAAATTAAGGTTTAGGATTAAGAAATTAGGATAAATCCAGACAGCAAGATCTAATTTTTGAGTCATACTTGGTTTTTCAGGCCTTTTCCACACCCATTAAAGGCCATACATCCATTTTTTTTCTTAATTGTAAGCCAAAACTCTCACATAACCACATGATTCTAGGAAGTGGGACTGTATGAGAAACAGAGAATGTTGTGATGTGCACAATAAACCTGTGCCAGTTGGCCATACAAGCCTTAGACCGTGAGTAACAACAAGTTTTCCATGTGTTTGCATTAGTACCTTCCTATTCAGCACCCACACAATTCCTGTGGCTTTGGGTGTGTGAAGCTATTTTTCCACAAGGGAGAGGGAAGGGGTCCCCGCTAGGTGCTTTCCCACATTTACATTTCTTATAACATTTTATTTATATCTAATACTTTTGCTTCCAATAGCAAACTTGTCTCATCGTAGCTTCTTCGATCTAAGGACACCAATTAAATTTCCGAGAAAAAAATGGTTTTTTTTCCCTGAGAAGCTGGGTTAGGGGAGGGTTGTACCAAAACCTGCTTTTCCCACACACATCCCTACATCCCTTTTGGATGGATTTTTTTTTCTTTCTTTCTTTCTTTAGCTGCAGTTTTCAGTGCAAAGCTCCATCACTGTTACAGTATTGCCAAATATTTTTGGTTATGATACAAATCTCATCACTTTTTCAAATAAATCTCGTTGCTGGAGTCACAAAGTAATTAAAACTGCTATGGAGAGCTAAGGCTGAAAACATGAATTCTGAGGGCACAACACGAAGATAAATGTGTGATGTTGTTGTTGTGGCTGCTGTCTCATGGGGTTCTGAATCCAACAATTTTTTATTGTTCTCTCGAATCGATGGTACAGTATTGAAGCCAGAGCACAGTTCTCTGCTGTTGTTAAGGCTGATGACATTGTGCTGTCACTACCATGGAATGATACACAAGTACAGTTTTATGGGTATTTTAGCATTTTTTTTTTAGTTGCATAGGATGTACTTTACCTATTGATACAAAAGCAGGATTTTGCCAGTATATTTATGGCTGGGTATGTATTGGTGTTCAGCTTGTCAGTTATCCCACACTGCTAGAATGTTCCAGCTTTATGTTCTGTAGGGCTCTGACAGCTACCAGAAATCTGACAGTTTTCAAGGTGGAACTTGATCTGGCAGTGGAAGAGGTTATATTCCGTGTTTGCATCAGACAGGGTAACTTTGGAGGCCCTCTCTGCAGGGCAGGACAGTTTGTCCCAGTTCAGTTTGCTGAATGTTGTTCATCCTTACCTGCCTGTAGCTTAACTGTGCTCAGGACAGGTACAGGTAACGTGACAACAGCTGTGCTCAAAAATGGTTCCACTGTGCAGGCTGGGCAAGGCCAAGCTTTCAAGTGTGTTTCCAGGTCCTTTGATGTTTTAAGGGCATTTGCATCTGTCAGAATGGTTTGGTGCAAACATGAGCGTTCTTTAATGTGAGACTCAAAAACAGCAGCGTGGGATTCTGGCTCATGCATCTGAGGATCACAGTAGGAGACTCCGAGATTTCTGCCGCTGACTGGAGAATCTCTCCCTTGAAGGTCCTGAATCATCCTGCTCAAAGAGGAACTCGGAACTCTCTGAGTTCGTGGCAAATATGCCATCTAGGAATATGTACAGCAAGCTGCTAGCAGCCACTTCTGCCTAAAATATCATAGGGGAAGTAATTTGGGAAGTTCTTACCTCCTTTTGTGCTCCAGATGTTTCTGTCAGTTGTGTCTCCATCCACAGAGTTTGTAGAGACACCTGCACTGAGCAGCTTGCAGTGACTCAATACGTTACGTTCACCGTGGGAATTCTGCTGTTCACCAAGAAGTGTCAATAATCTTTCTACTGAGCTCCAGCAGTGAGAATCATACACTATTCTTGTTTATTCTCATATTAGAAGACTGCAGAATATCAAGGCTTACCCATTGCTTTTATGAATATAAACTTAACCTCTGCTTGGAGTGAACTGGGTTTTGTGCTTTACAGGTGACCTCATTTTATCTTAAGAGTGAATCACTTTTATTGCATCTCTGGGGGGTGCAATGTACAATCCCAGCCATGTTCTTCACTTGCCAAATGTTCAGTCGCAATTTCCAAGATGAAATTTTGTGCAACCCAAAATCATGTTTCTCTGGCACTTTTCTTTTTGTTAGCATTAAGTATTATAATCTACTTAAATAGAAACCAATGTAAGAACAGTATGGAAAAGTATCCTTTTATTTTTTTCCCCTCAGTTGATGAGTCATTAGATAATTAATGGGCTCAGTGTATCTTGAGTGTGCCTACCATGAGTGAAAGCTGGTGACATGCAACTGGGTGTGTTAAAACTTGGGCAAACTCTCTGCACTGGTGTGACTGGGAGGTCTCACTTGTGTTTCTCAAGCTTCAGTAGCAACTCAAATGCATTTTCCAGGAGGTCAGGTACTATTGGCAGCTTTGCTTTGTTCTCCCCTGCCTAAGAGACCTGAGGCAGCTCCTGATTCCCAGAACATTACCAGCACTGTGTAGCACAGTAGTAGACTCTACATTATTTTGCTTTTTTAGATCACCTTTCTTACTCTCCAAGTCCTTTCCTTCAGCAAGCTCCTTCTGCTCTCCATGCCCTTAAAGCTGACTCCACATAACGTTATTTCCCTCCTTCCTTATCTCTAGCTCCCTGTGTTATCTCTTCCTGAGCTCAAGAGTTTTGACCCCTCTCCTTCACCTCCCTTGAGGGGTTGTACAGCGATAGAGCAGCCTGGGGTGGTGTATGAAGGTTGGTGACTGTTTCTTTTCAGGGGAATATGCAGTGGGAATCTCTCACGTGGAGGGACATGCAGCTGAGAAAGCCAGCCTAAGCATGGCAGGACTAGCTGAGGCAATATAAAAATTGAGGCTTGTGGCCGGGCAGGCTTTGTGTTCGGTTTCTTGGGTGTCTCACCAAACTGAAATCCAATGTGTGGCTTCCTGGGAGAGATGGTGCTGTCCTGCACACTGAGCTCTGGATTTTGTAAGGAGAAGGGCTGGCTCTGAGCTGATTCAAACCATAGAACGTTAAGGGGTTGGAAGCGACCTTAAAGATCATCTAGTCCCAAACCCATCTGCTGTGGGCCTGGACACCTTCAACTCAACCAGGTTGCTCAGAGCCCCATCCAGCCTGGCCTTGAACACTGCCAGGGATGGGGCAGCCACAATCTCACTGGGCAACCTGTTCCAGTGCCTTACCACCCTCACAGGAAAGAATTCCTTCCTAATATCTAACCTAAATTTCCCCTCTTTCAACTCCCTGTAAAGTGTACGTGAACTGTGTGACCAAGATGATTAAACCAAGCTGAGATAGCAGGAAAAGGCTCGGGGCAGCCTTGTTGTTTTTTGGGTGGGTGTTAAGAGTCAAACACGAAACTCTTTCCTGCCTGAGCTGCAGCCCTTAAAGGCAGCTTTGGCATCTCTACACCAGGCTGTGGCTGCACCAGCAGGGATAAGCCCAAACTAGGGACTACTTGGGAAAGCCTTTGTTTCGATAAGAAAAAGGGTGTCCTTGCCCACAGCACTCAAATGTTGTGAATGGCTTTCTCCTCTCGCTGCCAGAAGCTCATGGCTGCAGCTGGGCCGGAGCAGCTCCATCCCCGCGTCGCAGGGCAGGACTTTCTCTGCAGGGAGAGTGTTTGCAGCAGCCTGGGCGTGTGGGCTGCCCCATGGCCCGCGGCAGGGGAGCAGGATGGGGAGCGGGGCTGAGGGCGGCACCTGGCACCACACGGGGAGGGCCAGGGTGGCAGGCGGAAAGCTCCGTCTCTCCCCACTTTTGGAGGAGGAGGAGGAGGATCTCAGAGAAGCACTTGTGTGTAGCCTTGCTTCCTGGCTAGCTGAAGGGCTTGTCTGTGCTTGATAGCACTTGTTACTGCTCCTTTCTTGTTTGTTGGAGGAAGGGGGGAGGGAAGCTGAGGTGCTTTCTATTTAAAACCAGAAGTGTTTGTCATCTCCGTCCAGGTGAATTAACCCACGGTGGAAGGAAGTACGACATTGACGTTGACTTGTAATCTGGGAAAGCTGTGGATGGATTGTGCCCTCGTGCTTTCACTGCTGTCCTGTTCTGCTCACCAGGCCACCTCCTGCTCCCTTCCCCTCTCAGATTTTGTGCCTGTGACTGCAGCAGGACCAAACATCTGTTTTCATGCTGGCGTGTGGAGCCAGCTGCTCCCTCTCACTGTTCCAGCTTGGAGGGGTTCTGTGCACCTGGAATCGCCTACAAGCTGGGTGCATGGGAGCTGAACTCCTGGGTTTCCAGGCCCTCTTGGGAGAAGAGCCTGAGTGGCTTTATCTCAACAGGGAACATCGGTTTGCCTTGTTCCACAGACAGAGCATATGAGGGAGCGATGGCAGCCCAACACCTGATCCAGTGCGAGATGTGAAAGATCAGTAAGCCCCAAAAGGGGGAACAATGGAATATGTTTGAGAGTTTGCATATCCTGCCTAGTGGCAGATGCTGTGTGCTGCTCTGTCATGTTATTGGCCCTGCTGAAAATGCTAATTGAAAGTTTGCTTTGGGTAGCTGAGCTCCTGTGGGTCTCCTGCGCCCTCCTCTGATGGAGCAGACCTGCATTGGGAGTTTAACAGGGCAGTGCTCCACAGGCACTCTCTTCTGGTAATTACTGGGCTTTTGTACATAGCTGCTCTGCATGTGAAGACTACAGGTGCTGTCGGTCTTGTTTTATTATTTCCTCTTCCATCTCCATGAAATCCTTATTGCAGACATCTGTATTCTACTATGGTGCACCCAGCCTTCTACTGGGAGCCTAACAGTTTCCCTGGCGAGGTGCAGGAGTCCTCCCCTCCTGTCTCTGCAGAAAGTTTGCCTGCTCCTTCTCCTGCCCCACTTCCCAAAGCTTCTCTCTTGCTCTCCCTGAGGTGTGCAAAACACCTGGCAGTAATATGACGAGACAAATCTCACTTGGCAGCTTCCAGTGTTGATGTGCTGTGCACCTCCCTCTACCCTGCCTCCCAGTATTATCATGGAACTGCTCCAAATGCAGCTTTAAACTCGTCCTTTCACCTGTCCAAACCCTTGCAACAGAGCCATGGAAGTGGAAACTGGGGTTTTGAGCTTAATGAGAGGAAATTCAGTGCTGTGTACATCTGTGAAACAACACAGTGAGCAAGAGGTCTTCTTCCCCTGACAAAGTGTGGGCTTGAGTTTGAGGACCTTACTATTCAGACCTTTATGAGCCATCCTATCTTTAGTAATAGTAAACCTTCCTTAGCCAGCAGCTTGTGTCTCCCTGAACAGTCTCTCTGCTCCTGGGGAGCCTGTTTTTGAAAACCGTCTGTATTAGGTGTGAGAAGTAGTATTTTTCTAGGCCTGGAGCTGAGGAGACTCAGGTCAGGTAGCCAGGAGAGCCAAGAGCAGTGTAGCACAAGAGTGATCTGATGTGGAACCTTTGAAAAGACAGTTTAGCAGCATCCAGGTAGTTTAGTGCCAGCTGACAGCAGCAAGACCTGGTGAAAACCCGACGGGAACTCCCTGAATGGACACATCTCTTTGAAACATACTGTTTCTTGAAATTGTAACTATTACAACTGCTCACTGCTGGGAGGGAAAATCCAAATTGCTGGAAAATCCCACTTTTAGCCTGGTTTTGTAAGAAAGAATGTCTTCTCACTATAAACAAAATTAAAGATTGCATGAGAAAAAATACACAGGAAGAAGTTAACTGATGAGTTAACTCAATTGGCTAACTCAATTATTTTCCTCATACAATTTTGTAGAATTGAGGTTGTTCAGCCTGGAGAAGGGAAGGCTTCAGGGAGAGCTCATTTCAGCCTTCCAGTACTTAAAAGGGATGTATAGAAATAGGGAGAGCTACCTTTTTCATGGGCAGGTGGTCATAGGACAAGGAGGATGTGTTTTAAACCAAAAGAGGAGAGATTTATATTTGATATTGGGAAGAAATCCTTTAATATGAGGGTGGCAAGGCACTGGCACAGGTTTCCCAGAGAAGCTGTGGCTGCCCCATCCCTGGAAGTGCCCAAGGCCAGGTTTTGCTCAGGGGCTCTGAGCAACCTGGGATAGGTGGAACGTGTCCCTGCCGATGGCAGGGGGTTGGAACTGGATGATCTTTAATGCCCCTTCCAACCCAAACCATTCTATGATTCTGTGATGACAATACCCATGATGAAGGTGTATAAAATGCTTCAGGTTTAACTCCAGAGCATGTGCTCCTTGCCTTCAGAGCAGGTGTTTTGTTTCACTTGACGTAAGGGAAAATAGAAGCTAAACCAGCTTTCAGGCCAGGCATGCCCTGGCCATGGAGCTAACTGGGACAATTAGTTCAGATGTAATTATGCCCTTACTGCTTTTACTTTCTGTGTGGGATCAGAAGTTGGTACTTGTGACTATAGAGCCACTTTAGCACAAGGAAATCACCACAGAAGAAAAGGGAGGGAGCCACGGTGGTTTGTCTCTTTCTCAGGTGTTTTCCAGGTAGGGATTGTGGGTCATGGTAGAAGCCAGAAAGATAAAAGTGGTGAATCAGAGTCTTCCGTCCTTTTCACAGACATATCCCAAATGTGCATTCCCTAGTGCTTTGTCATGTCTGAACTTCAAATGCAATAGTGGATGGGAAATTCCACTATATCCTTTGGGAAACTGTCCAACAATCCTGAGATAGCTTTTTTTTTCTTTCTCCCTCCCTAAAAGAGTAGACTAAATGATGATGTAGTTTCTCTTTATAGTCTGTAGATTAGTCCACACACACTAGAGCTACTCCTCTCAACTCATGTGGTTTACAGCCTTCAAATATCTCGTGTCTTGTGTCATGTCCCAGTTACCTGTTAAGCAAATTATTACACTCCTATGTTAATTAATTTCTGTGATCGTTTGCAATGAGGTCCAGACCTACACAGAGATCTGTAAAGAGAGCCATCAGCTCCAAAGAACAGGCAGAAATCAGAGAGAACTTTTAAACTCAGCTAGAAGAGGCCAGATGTATTTGTCCACCATGCCCCACGAAAATTAATGGAGATTTTTGATAATCTTCTTGTTCTCTGGATGCCTTCTGCTACCCCCTTTTGGGTCTGAGATAAGTAGCCATGGCCACCACTTTTCATAAATTGCCCTGCGGCCATTGCAGAGAGCTCAGCACCTCAGCTCTTTGACCCAAGTCACTTTCTGCATTTGCATGTGAAACTAAAAAGACACCAGTGGGTTTATTTTGGTGTTGCTCTCATACTGCAAGCTTACATCTGGTGTTTGCCTTCTCTCAGTCTTTCTTTGTTTCCCAGCTCTTATCACCCACTAGGTACATGCTGTTGGTTTTGTTTTGGGTTTTATCAGCTACAGTAGAAGCAGTGAATTAGATCCATCGTATCATTATGAAGTAGTAACAGAAAAATGCATTTCTCTTCAGCAGGATGTGTCACTGATGGAGTCTGAAGAAACCAGTGAGGGAGGTACCACTCCCCCAGGAGCCAGCAGCACCACTGGGGAAGCCTGGGATTCTTCAGCCGTGGAAGGAGAGCATCATGCCACTCACACAGCAGCCAAAATGAGCACCAGCCCGTCTAACTCTGCCAAGAGAGCAGAGCTCAGCACGCCCAAGGACTGCCTTGCTGCCTCAGGGAAGGCAGCAGAGATGCTGGGCAGACCCTCTAACTCTATGCAAAAAGTGCCAGCGGGACTGGAACAAGGCCGAGGGGATACAGAGCCTCACGAGGGACTCTCAGAATTGGAAGGAGAAATGCTTTTAGAGGAGGGTGGACTGGATTATTCTCTGAAACTTAGGCAATTGGAACTGGTTGACCTGGAAAGCAACCAGGACCCTTCCTCTCACAGCAGAGTCCAGGATGAACCAGCCCCTGGCAGCCCAATCCTGCAGGCTATGAACCTCAACACTGAGTTTCCTCAGTGCCAGGCAGAACTGGCTTTTCAGGGCTCAGACCCTCAGGCCCAGCAAACAAAACCCCCTTTGGCTGATGCCATTTCCTCTCAGAGAGAGACACCTAAGTGCTTTTTGGTCTGTAAAACTGTTTCAGAAGGGCATTATAAGGCTGAACCCTTTCTGGATAACATCTCCAAGGATTCTTTGCAGGAGGTTGATGCTGGTGCAGAGCAGGAGCAAAGCACCCAAAAGGTGGCACCAGCACCTGATGAGCAGCCTACCTCAGAGGGAGCAGTAGAAGACACAGCTAAACTTTACACTTCTGAAGATGTTCAGGAAAGCTTAAGAGCACCCCAGGGTTTGGAAGAGAATACAGCATCTTTCCCTTCCTATCAGTTGTCTTCCGGCTTAACACGTGACAGCCAAATGAGTTCACTACAAGCAGAAGGAAACACCCCAGCTGGTGAAACAGGGAATACCAGCACAGTCAAAGACCAGGGAATGGTACCTGAAGAGAACTCATCTGCTTCCAAATGCCTTCATCTAGAAGATGATCACAGAAAAACAGAGGGCAGACCTGCCCCTTCAGCAGAGAGTGCTTTCCAAGGAAGGAGTACTGCTAAAAGGACAGAGGAAGTGAATGCTTCACAGCATAAGGAGCCAGCTCGGGAGGAGACAGCATCTGAACTTCAGCAGGAAGAGGAGGAAGAAGAGTGCAAAGAGCAGAATCTGATGGAAGAAGGCAAACCTTTGGAGCTCAAAGATCAGAAAAACAAGGAACAAAATGAGCAGGAACAACTGCAGAGGGAAGAGCTTAGACTGGAGGAAGAGCTCAAACTAGAGGCTCTATCATCAGCTTTTGGGTCAGAGATACCTTCTGTTCCCAGGCATAATGTGGACATGTGTGATTTGGAGTATGTTTCCTTGTCTGAGCAAACAGGATCAGCATTTCCTCCTGAGGAACCTGTCTTTGTGGATCAGCATCCTGGTGAGGACGTGCTGCTGAAAGCTCATGTCACAGAAGCAGGTTCTGGATCTCAGCCACCTGCTGTGGGCCCTCTGTCCTCAAATAACCTGAACGCAGGCGGGGAAACTCCACACATGTGCCATGTCTCTGACCAGGCAGAAGACCTGGAGGACTCTGGCCGCTTTTCCATCGGTGGTCAGGATATTGGAGAAGCTCACTGGGATGATAAGACACGACTGGGCAGGGAGAATGAGCAGAGTGATGGTCATGGAAAAGCTGTCCAGCGGTTTGATAAAAGAGAGGCACCACTCTGTGGAGGGGTGACAGCACCTTTCAGCTCAGAGAACCCAGAGGCTCCTGTTCCAGCACACCCTTCCTCTGGTACCAGTAACTTGGAGCCACCTGATCCCATAGATCTTCATCCCATTACAGGAAAAGCTGAGCTTTGGGACTTGATTCCAGCTTCCCCCTCAGAGCTCACCTCAGTGGCATCAGCGTCTGTACCAGAGCAGGAGGGTGCCAGAAGAGCCTCTGTGACCCCCGAGCACTGTCCTGGCACCAGCCTGAACGAGCTGCCAGACTCCACAGGGAAACAACCCAACCAAGCTGCTCCTGCACAAGGGTGGGACCCAACACCAGCAGAAACTGCTGTTGTAAGGACAGATGCAGGGGAGGCCAAGACTTCCCATGAACTCCTTACTTCTGAGGAAGGCTTTCATGAGGACCTTAGTGGCCCAAATTCTTTCTCTGTAATGTACATGAGCTCCCTTTCTCTACAAGGGAGCCTTCCTGGGGATAGGCGGTCTGTGGCTAGTATTGCAGGGCCTCTGGAGCCATCCCAAACACCAGGAAGGACTGCCACTCCCCTGAGCCACCCAGAGACAATTCAGCAAAACTCCCCCGAAAAAAGTGCCATTATCCAAGGAAAAGAAACAGGAACAAATGTGGATCATAAAGCACAACAAGTGCCTTTATTTGAGGAGCCTGACTGCAGTTTCTACCAAAAAGAGCCTGGATCCAGAATTTCCAGTGTCCTGAGCACCCTAACTTGGCCCTCTGAAGACGATACGGTCCTTGCTGTGAACCAGCAAGGACAACCTCTGTCCCTTGTGTCCCACTCAAGCCTACCTCTGGTGTCTGAGCCTGATGCCAAACAGCTTCCTCACCCTCCTTCCCACATCCAAAAGCCCAGTCAAGCTCAGGCCCCTGCACTCCATGCAAATCACCTTGTTCCACCTCCATCCCCTGAAGATTACCAGCTGCTGGCTCCTGGACCACACTCCAGGCCCCCCCTCAGCTGTGGGATGGATGCTGATAAGCTGGGAGCCATTCACCCTGCTCTAAGCCATCCTCTCCGGACTGCCACCTCTGCATCTGCTTCCAACTCTGTGGCTTCTGCTTCTGATGGAGAAAGTCTAGCAGAGAGAGATGACCTTGTTCCAGTAAGTGGAGAGTGGGATCTCGGTGACTCGGGTCCCCACGATACAGAGACTTCTGATGACTCAGGGGTCAGTTTGCTGACCAAAAGTTTTTCGGCTCTTGGAAACGAAATGTTGGTTGGCTGCTCTGACACCAGCCCTGAAACAGTGGATCACCACGTGGATATAGAGAGTGGAAAATCCTCACCTGACCACCCTTCTTGGCCCTCGTTGGAAGGCTCGATAACATCCCCAGACTCCAAGAGCAGAGACTCTGCACATCTTCTTCCAATGCTTGCATTCACTAATCCAATCCACTTCCTCCAGCTCAGCCCTCCATCACCACCGACCACCAGAAAAACCTGCCAGGACGAGGAGCTGCGATGGGAGCAGCCTGCAGGCAGCTTTGGTGCGGACACAAAGAACATCCAGGCTCCACTGGCAGTCACAGAGAAAACAGAAGGTGAGAGGAGGGTCAGGCAAAGGCTGGAAGGAGAACACCAGCCGAAGGAAGAAATGGCCAAACATGCACCCTTGGAAAAATCATCAAGTTGGCCAGACAAAAAGAAGATTGGGGTAGCTGTGCAGGAGCCAGCAGCCAATCAAGAAAACCCAATTAGAAGCCGAGTAAAAACCAAGGACTGGCACCGTCAGGGCCTGAAGAGGATGTCAGTACCACCAGACATCTTGCAGCGTGAGTCCTCTCTTCCATTTCCCTTCCTCCTTCCCCCCTCCACCTTAGCGCAGTTATCAGAAAGTAGGATTAAATCAAATAGACAATGTGATGGAAAAGCACGAGAGCTGAGACCTTAGCACAGCTCTTGTGCCTTTCTGGTGATACTCCTTGCTCCAGCCCTATAGCCCCCTCCTATCCTGCCCCAAGCTTCCCTTTCCAGCTGTCCCTTCCCTCCTCTCTGCTGCCCTGTGCATCCCACTTGTTCCCTTGAGTAGGGATGCACTCTGGGGCTCACTGCCCCCATTCCACACTAATACCTGCAACAATAAACTTACTTCACGGATCCCCGAGGCAGTAAGGAAGAACCATGCACACGTCCTCAGTAGCCCATATCTCTTATCACTTGTGTATTTGCTGCCTCCCCTTATTTTGCAACTGGCACTTTTAAGTTCCCAGTTGACCTTCTAAAAAAGATGATTTTCCTGTGAGCGCAGGATTTGACAGTACAGATAAGAATGCAAATTTGTCAAACCCAAGGTCCCAGCTTGCACAGAAGTCAAATCACTGATGTCACAAGTGGAAAACATGCATCCTCTGTAATGCAGCTCATTCAGCAGTACTTGCTGTCAGGATGTATGTCTGTTCTTTACTGTATCTTACATGAACTTTAAATAATTGCTTCTTTTCAGCTCTTAGTTTATTTTTGAAGCCCTGCAACATGCTGGATTTTTGGCACAGAGGAAAATGAGGGGGGTGTGGAGAGGTGTAAAAGGTTTGGCAGAGCTTGAATCAAGATTTGTTCATATGTTTGACCTGTAATGTCTTGATTTCAAATTTTAAAACATTCAAGGCAACAGTACTGTCTTTTCCCTTATCCCTAATTGCAGCTTAGTCTTTGGCTTCCAGTTACTTCAGATTTAGAATTTCATCACACCTTATTTGATTAAATCCCTCACAAACCAAAAGGCAAAGCTATGCTTTCTCAATTTTTACATTTTGGCTCCCCTGATCTCCTGATGCCTGGCCCAAGTAGCTGAAAGTGTAAAGACTGCACCAAAAAGGGCACATAGGCAGTACACACTGAGAGGGAAGCTCTCAGAGTTACTGTCGTTGCCTAAAACGTCAGCCTTTTTCTTTGTGTGAAAAGTAAATGTGGCTAACAGATGTGAAGTGTAAGTAATGGCAAGGATTATTAAAACTAGAATGTTTCTGACCCAGAAATAAATGTCACGAGGGCACCTGTACTCCAACTCAAGACTGCCACTTAGGTGGGGTATAGGTAAGTGGTATCTGTGTATCATTTGGGTTGTAGCTTGACTCTAAAACTGGACTGATGTGTTTACTTTCCAATTGTCTTCTATGCAGATGTTTCTTCTGTTCCTTCAGAGGAAGAAGCTCGCAAGGCACACAGGGAACCACCAGTCAGCTCAGAAACAGTTATAATGCGGTGAGTCTCTCAAAGACCCTTAGAATTTGCCCCCATCCCTGTGCAGCACAGACACTTCCGTTGTTTCTGAGTTACCAAAGATGATGGTAAGGAGTGGAAAACTGTAATTAAACATCCTAGGCCTGTGTTTCAGTCTATGCTCTCTTGAAGAGGACCCTGCAGCAGAGGTATTTCTGTGCCGTCAGGACAGCCTTTCCATTAAGCCAAACTTTGCACTTTGTCAAGTAAAGCTTGTGGAGCTTGAGCTTGTTGGAAAAGGAGAGGTCCCTCTTGGGACAGAGCAGTTTCTAAGGTTTGGATGAACCATCTCGGGTGCTGTGCCCTTCATTCACTCTGTGTTTTGACATCCTTATTCCCTGGTAGAGAGAAGAAACCTGCAGACACAACAGAGAACTTCAAGCGCCGGCACTCCAAACTGATCAACTCCTGTAAGTACCTCCTGCCTGGGCTGCTGTGGCAGCCCCCATTCCCCCCTCATCTCTGACCCTTGCAGTGAGCACAAAGGAGAGGGACTCCTGTCACATGCTGGTAGTGAGGATGGAGTGTTAGAGAGCAGGAAAAGCAGCTGGAATCCTGCAGTACACTCGGGCAGCTGGGGAGCTTTGCCTGAATTTGGCTGTCCCAATCCGGGGCAGAGTTTTCTCCAGGTTGAAGCAGAGGGTGAGTTGCTACTACAGAAAAGATAAATGTATGTGTCTTTCTTCACAGCAAGATTGCTGTATCAGGAGTACAGTGATGTGGTTCTGAACAAGGCCATCCAAAGCCAGAAGACAGTGGATTATCCAGAGGATATAGAGTCAGGTTTCCCAAGTTCCCCGAGGCTACGGAGGAAAGTGATGTCTCCCCAGGACTCATATTTGCAACGTCTGTCAGTCTCATCTAATGCATCCCTCTGGCAGGACATCCCCATGGTACGGGGCAGCAGAATACTGCTCAACATGTCCCGTGAGGAGCAGAAGCTGCAAGAGGTAAGGGACAGATGTGACACAGTACATGGGTGGTCTGTGGTCAAGAAAGAGTCTCTGGAAGAGGGATTAAAGCAGAGAGCAAAAAATGTGATGTGGGAATGCAGGTGGTTGAAGCAGAGGTCACTTCTACCCCTGTAAGCAGCAAGGGGTGTGAAGTGGAGCAGTGCTGAAGTGCTGAATTTTAGAGAAAAGCAGCACTGAAGGACAGACTCTGCACCGTATCAGTAACTCCATGAAAACAGGCATGGGGAAAAGTGGGAACAAGATAAAGAGTTTTGAGTATGCTCAATCCAAAAGTGTGTATAAAAGTAGAAGACTTGCAGCATTGTCCCACACATAAGCTTGTGAGAGATGCTAATAAAACCACAGTAAATTGTATTTTCTGTGGTAGAATGTGAGTTTATCAGATTGACCCGTGTGAGTTTAGCAAATTGACCTGTGCAAGCTGCAGGGCTGAGAGGAGACAGGGAGATGTATGGATTCAGCACAATGGTACAGAGAAACTGAGTAAGGAAAATGAGAGGATGTGAGAAGTGGATGGGAGGACCCAGAGAAAGAGGTGAAAACAACAGCATGGGAAATGTGATGAAGGAGAAAAATGTGCGTGGTGCAGATGCTGGACTTTATGGGAGCCTGTAAAATGGGGAACCTTGTGAAAGTGGTGTTGAGGGGAAATAAAAAGCAAAATGAAAGCAAGTAGCTATTTTTAAGTCATACCACAAGTCTGTTTTCTAAAGAAAGTCTATAATAGCATGCTTGCCCTTCATTTCTAAAGCCTCTCTTCTGTAATTACACACTACTTGCATCATGTGCTGGGAGGTTTTCCTGCTTTGCCCCATCTCCTCTCTGTAAGATTCCTCACAGACTCGTGCAGTGTACTGATGCTGTGCTCCCTTGTTTTGTCTCTCAAGGCCAAGTTTGAGTTGATAATATCCGAGGCGTCCTACCTGCGCAGTTTGAATGTGGCAGTGGATCACTTCCAGCGCTCCTCAGAGCTCCAGGCGATGCTCACCAACCAGGAGCGCCAGTGGCTCTTCTCCCGCCTCTCCGATGTGCGCGATGTCAGCGCCAGGTGAGACGTGGCCCTTTGCCTCCAGGACTGACAGGCACATCACAGGTGCTTCCATCAGGAACATTTCTCACTCCTCTTCTGCGTGTTCACTGTTCAAGGCAGATGCAGCACTTAGTGATGACACACTGACACTGCCTGGAAAGGAATATGCACCTTTTTAGGTGACAGGGCAATGTAAATTCTGGTGTTAAATCCCAGATACTGTGGCTCAGTTGTGCACAGAGCTCATTGCAGGGGATCAAAATGTTCTAAATAGTAGTGTAGCCTTGTGCCACTGCTTTCAGGTACAATTAAACTTGACTAACTAGACCCCAACCCAAACCAGCTCCTGCCAGATACAAGACAAAAGGGGCAGCTGCATGAGCCCTGACAAAAAAAGGGGGGGGGGGGGGGAAGGGAAAAAAAGTAAGTTACAACCATCACTCGACAGAAACTAATGTGAATCAATAGAGCGTAAGTCATGAAATGTGGACATGACCCCACATGCAAGGAATCCTATATGTTGTAGGATTCTGTTCTGTTTTTCCTCCTGCAAGGCTTGGCTACATAAATCACTAAGCTGGTAAAGTTTGCTGCTACCTTTTCCATTTCTGCCAGCGGGATTATTCTGGTGAGGTCTTAGTTTCCAGCTGTTTCCTGACCGTGCCTGTAGAAGCATGACCTCTCAAGAGTAGAAGTCTTTTGCCTCTGTGTTTTGGTTTGAGACAAATTTAGGGAAACGTTCTGAAAGGAACATTATTTATTTAATAAACACACAGGAAAAGAATAATAATGGTAAATAATAAAATTCAGAATTTTCATAAAAAAGACGTTTTTCACGACAACATATTTCCGAACAAATCTATTACTAATAACAGTTTATAAACCATGTTAAACGGAAGAAAAACTCTTTTTTCCTCAAATATTAAAAAAACTTTTTAAAACTGCAATACTAACCAAAATCTCATATTTTGTCATCCTTTATACAAATTCAGTAAAAAGAAAGGAGTGCTAAAAAAAAAGGAGTGTGAGGGTTTTTTTTGCTTTAATTTCTTATTATTTCTTTTTATTTTAAATTCTATTAATAATAAAACTTTGTTTATACTGTACTTACCCAAACACATACCTGTTTTACCTCACAAATTTTTATTCTTCCTCAATATTCTTTATTTCCCCTTATGCAAAATAACAGATTTCATAAAACTTAACACTTAACCAACTCAAACCACAACACTCTGCTTTTTCCTTGCTGATACCAAGCCCTAAATTGTCATTGTCCGGACATTACACTTTCTCTAGAAATAAAGATCTGTCTTGTGCTTATCTGTGGGCTGTCAGGGTTTTAGAAGACTACATGACACTGATATGTCCCTCTGCTTTTATGGCACCACATCCGTGTGCTGCAGTTTCCTCTTTGACTTGGAGGAGAAATTTGAAGAGGACATGTTCACCTTCCATGTGTGTGACGTGGCTCTGAAACACGCCCCCGACTTCCGCCGGGTGTATCTGCCATATGTGACAAACCAGACATATCAGGAGCAGACCTTCCAGAGGTTACTGTAAGTTTTTCTCATTTGTTGCACCCTTTTCCCCCTTACTTCCTTGAATATTGATTCTTTCAAACAATGGGGAATGCTGCAGGAATTGGTTGTTAAGCAGTCCTCTCACTACACTCCCAGAAGAACCTTCCTCAATTCAGTGGCATTTGGGACAGCAGGACAGAGCTCCTGCAGGCTTCTCTCCCATAGAATTGGAGGGGAAAAGCATCTGGTCTTGTTGCAGGCTGTTCTCTGTCTGCCCTCTACTGAAGAGAGCAAAAATGACCGTGCTGGATAATGGTTTTCAGTCTCTGGTTTTCAGACCGCCAAGAACCAGAGTGCAAACCACCACGAAACCACCACCATGCCCCCATGAGAGGAGCTGTACTGACAGAGGGAGTTAAAATGTACATGTTACTTCTGGCTTTTACTCCAGAGGGCTGTGGAAAGAGGAAAGAGAGAATACCAGCTGTACTACCATCCTGTAGCTGTTAGAAACCTGTATTTGCTCTTCAGCAGCAGAGTGGTGCAGTTTCTTGACACCTCTTGCCCCAGGGACAAAACCTGACTGTTGGGAGTACTCCATCATTCCCTGAAATCTGATACTAGGAAGGTTATTTATTTACTCTGATGCCTGGATGTCTTTTTTTTTTTCCTTTGCCACGCCCACAGAAATGGAAATGCAGGGTTCCAGCAAGTCCTGGAGAGACTGGAAAGTGATCCACTATGCCAGCGCCTCTCACTTAAATCCTTCCTCATCCTCCCCTTCCAGCGCATCACTCGACTCAAGCTCCTCCTACAGGTAACTGTGGTGATTCTCTGCTTTCCCTCAAGTTTCCCTCAAGCTGTGTGTAGGAGCAGCTGAGGGAGCTGGGAAAGGGGCTCAGCCTGGAGAAAAGGAGGCCCAGGAGGGACCTTCTGGCTCTGCACAACTCCCTGACAGGAGGGGGCAGCCGGGGGTTCGGGCTCTGCTCCCAGGGAACAGGGACAGGACAGGAGGCAACAGCCTCAAGCTGTGCCAGGGAAGGTTCAGGTGGGCAGGACATCACAAAGAATTTCTTGCCACAAGGGGTTGGCAGGCATTGGAAGGGGCTGCCCAGGGACATGATGGAGTCCCCATCCCAGGAGGTGTTCAGGAAATGATGGACGTGGCATTGCAACTGATGGACATGAGGCAAAGCTGTTTGTGAATCATTTAGGGCTTTGTTGTGACACTACTTTAATTGTACACCAATAAAGAGTTTATGGAGTCTTCTCAGAACATGCTGATTTACATTTTATTGAACTTTTTGGCTTCCTGCTAGGAAAACAAAGCAAGGGTTCCTTGGCTGCCCTCTGGAAGGCAGCCAGTGTCTACTCTTTGCCTGCAACATTGACTAATAAGGAGCCTTCCAGACAGGGAACTAGAGAGTCCCTAATGAATTAATTTTGAGCTCTTTCTATGAAATTCTTCTTTTTGATTATTTGAGCCTCTTTTTACCAGGAGAAAAGGACAATTCTATTCTGTTCATAAACCCATTTGTGTTTTAGCTAGTGGTTGCTTCCTATGCCATGTAACTTCCATGTGATAATTAATACAATTTAGATTTTCAAGAATGTCCTAGTCAGTGTGACTTATCAGTGACATTTTGCATCTCAATTTTTTGGCCTTGTTTGTCTCCACATGTCATCATCTACTTCTGCTTTATTGTTTCTCCTACTCTTCACTGGTGGTAATGTCCAGCTTTCCTTGTTTACATCATGAAAATCATCTTTTCTCACACAGAATATCCTGAAAAGAACTCGGCCCGGGTCTGAGGAGGAAGTGCAAGCAACACAGGCCTATGATGCGCTTGAAAAGGTAAAGCTGCCAACCCTTTCTGCAGCCTTACCTTTGTCTCCAATTAATCATCAACTCCCACCCTTAGCCCAGCAAGAAAATCTTGCTTTAAAAAACCCCACAGCATTACTGTATTGCATCCCTTCCTCTTATCCTGTTTATTGTAGAGGCAAGGTTTAAAGTTTTCTGGGACAAATTGTTATCTAAAATTTGTACAGCCTCGTAAGGTGGATTATTCTGTCTAGTGATGATTTGACCTTCCAAAGGAGGGCCACCAGGATGGTGAAGGGCCTGGAGGTGAAGACAGAAAAGGAGTGGCTGATGTGACTTGGTCTGTTCAGATGGAGGAGACTTGAGGCCAGAGCTCACAGCAGTTCTGCAGTTTCCTCACAAGGAGGAGGGGCAGGCACTGAGCTCTGCTCTCTGGGACCAGGAACAAGACCCAGGGAACGGCTGGAGCTGTGTCAGGGGAGGTTAGGCTGGGTATCAGGGAAAGGTTCTTCCCCCAGAGGGGGCTGGGGCACTGAACAGACTCCCCAGGGAATGGGCACGGCCCCAAGGCTGCCAGAGCTCCAGGAGCGCTTGGACAATGCTCTCAGGCACAGGGTGGGATTGTTGGGGTGTCCTGTGCTGGGCCAGGAGTTGGACTGGATGATCCTTGTGGGTCCCATCCAACTCAGAATCTTCTCTGATTATAATACATACTTTTGTTGCAGGAGAATGCCTAAGGAATTGTAACTTACACTGACTCCTGAGGGGCTCCTGGGAGTAGTACTGATCCCACCAGGCAGTTCTCCTCCCATCTCACTGCTCATCTGTTTTCTTCTGCAGCTCATCAAGGATTGCAATGAAAATGTCCAGCGCATGAAGAGCACTGAAGAGCTGATCTACCTCAGCCAGAAGATTGAATTTGAGTGTAAGGTGAGCTCATCCATTTCCTGAGCCTTGCTCTAGCCTAATGTATTTTCTGTCTTTCCCCACAAAGCCGCTTTTTGTTCTCCTCTCCCATATATGCAGAGCTGCTGAACCAGAACATCATCCACAGGCCCACTCTTCATCAATGCTTCCCTTGCCCAGTCATTCATGCCAGCCTTCACATGAAGCTGCCTACCATAACTTACACCTCTCCAGCTGGAGAACTGAAAGCACAGATCCTCTAGAGAAAGGCAAAAATGCAAATCCCAAACTCACAGGGACTCACTTTCTTGTGCATAAATATTTATTTTTGTCTTGCAGATATTCCCACTCATCTCACAGTCGAGGAGACTTGTGAAGTGTGGTGAGTTGACAGCACTGGACTTCAACAACCTGAGTCCAAAATGGAAACTCACCACCCGGCCCATCTACCTGCACCTTTTCAATGACTGTCTGCTCCTGTCCCGGCCCAAGGAGTGAGTGCTTCAACACAATTCTTGCTGCCCCTTCTAAAATACCTGTCTCTTTCGGGGTCTGTGCTTTGGTGACAGTCCTTTCCCTCTGCCTGCCAGCAAGTGGCAGCCTTTGTCAAGTCACTCTCCTGTCCCAACCTGATGTGAGTATCATGCAAGTGTGTGGAAATTGATAGTCCCGACTCTTAATTACATACCATAATATAAAAAGATACCTTGTGGTCCCTAGCCCAACACTTCTATTCTGCCTTTGCATCTCTACAATGTGAAACGTTGAACAATAACCATTTATTCTACTTTTACTTGGTAAATAATTTCTTCCTAAAGCACACTATGAGGACTCGTGAATGTGCAAATCACTGGTTTGTCATGAGAGTTGTTGGTTGGTTGTGCTGGGGTTTTAGGGGTGGTGGGTTTGTTTTTAAGCTGTAAGCTACCAAATAAAATTCTGACAGGACAGAGCTTAGTATTTCTAGTCTTTTCATTAAATCACTTCTCTCTTTTCTCTGGCCTTCTGAGACTTCTAAGAAGAGCACTGCTTAGGATGTCTGAAGCAGATGAAGACTCATTAAAAGCTTTCTGCTTTCCTGACATCAGCAGACAACATGGACTCATTTTGTAACCCTCATCACCTTAAAACTCACACCTTGTTTTGTTCCTCTTCTTCACCTGCAGGGGTGGACGTTTTGTCGTGTTTGACCACGCTGCTTTCTCGGATGTGCGTGGGGAGAAGTGCGAGATGAAACTCCACGGGGCAAACAAAAATCTCTTCCGTCTCTTTCTGCTTCAGAATTACCAGGGAAAGAGAGTGGAGTTCTTATTTCGGACAGAGACACAGTAAGAGCTCAAGTTTACCCTTGGTAAATCCTGTTACCATGACCAGACACCTCCTAGGAGCCTGATGGTCATCCCTCAGCTACTCAAATGCAGAAATGCCAACTGCAGCTGCTGAACAGAAGTCTTGAAAAACATCCTCTTGCTTAAACTATTTCTTTGTGAGCCACCTTCCTCCTCTCTCATCACTGCTGCTCATACAATACTACCACATTATGTCATACCATCAGCCTCCAAAAATGGGAATTTTTGCTTTTTCCCACCTCCTTTCTCTGCTTCCCTTTGTGTGAGCAAACACCCCTGTGCCCCATCCCATTTCAGTCACCAGACTGCTGTCCCTCACACTGAATGCTGACACCTAGCCTGTGCTGTTTTCCAGCAGTGAGAAGCTGAGGTGGATCTCTGCTTTGGCTCCTCCACGGGGAGAACTGGATCTCCTGGAATGCCCTGGTGAGACTGCTCTGCTGCTGCAGCAATGGGGGTGGGCTGGCTCGCAGGAGTCACAGGCACTGTGAGGTGGGACACCCCAGAATGATTCCAAGGCAGAATGCTCACGGTTTTGTAGATAAAGAAGATACTAATGGGCTTTCCTTCAATGCCAGTTTCTGCCAGCTGTTTTTCCTGTTTTAACTCCTCATTTAGATGAAGACCTGTAATATCCCTTCCAGTTATCTGCTTTTTATTTGGGCAGCTCCTTATTTCCCCAGCTCCTCTGCAGCTGATGCCCACAGGTTCACTGTTGCCGTCCAGTTTATCAGTGTGATCTTTTCTCCCCTTCAGATGCCCCACAGGTTCAGTGCATAAAGACGTACAAGGCTCGGGAAAACGATGAGCTGGCTTTGGAGAAGGCAGATATCATCATGGTTATGCAGTACAGCAATGATGGTGAGCAGAATGAACAATGCCTGTCTTAAATTGTTGGACTGAGAGAACAAAGGGATTCTTCATCTTCTTTAGGACACTTTATTTGAAAGCTGAAAGGGGATCTTTTCCTTTGCTCTTAAGGTCTTTTCGGAGGGGGCTTTTTCTTGGGAAACAATGAAAAAAACACACGACTTTTGCCTCATGTTGTGCTTTTCCCCACACCACAGGGTGGATGGAAGGAGTAAAACTCTCAGACCGGGAGAGAGGCTGGTTCCCCTCGGAACACGTGGAAAACATCTCCAGCAAACACGTGCGGCAGAAGAACCTGAAGGAGGAGCAACGGGTGAAGAATGCCAAGCAGCAGGTCTTCTGCAAGAAATAACACTCAGTTTGGACCTGTACAGTCTCCCTGCCATGGGGAAACCATGGCTTTTCTGTCGTGCCTCAGAAGAAACGCCTCTGCAAAGAGCATCGTACACAGCACTTTGACAGGACCAGGTGCTTTTTGCCAAAGAAAGCGGGAATTCAATCAGGAAAATCTTCCTCTGTGTCAGCAGGACTACGGCAGCAAGAGGAGGAATAAAGGTTGCATGTATTGCTTGCTTTGTGGTAGTAGGGAGGGACTTAAATCGGACAGAGTTCTGGGGTCTGGACTTCTGCAAACATAGTCCTGGTTTTGCCACTGACAAGTTGCGGGACCTTATGCAAGTCACTTCAGAGTTCTGCCTCAGTTTTGCCATCTGCAAAATGGGGGTAAACTTACCTACCTCACTGCATGTTGTGAGGCTAAATTCACTAGTATTAGCAGACTGAGAGCTTCGAGTTCCTGAGAAGGAAGGTGCTAAGTGCAAAGCACAACAGAGCTGAGGAGAATGTTCTGTTTGAATTATCCTCTGGATACCTTCACGGCGTTGATCTCCATAGTGTAATTTCCATTCAGAGCAACTTATATATTAGATCATGCGAGTCTACTGGGGTTTAGATAGGCAAATATTTCCTTGTACTTCAGTGCTGTTAAGAGTCCTTGACAGCATTACAAAATCCACTGGAATTAAGCAAAGTTTTCAGAAGCCACTGTGATGATTTCCCCCACATAAGAGGTATCATGCTGAGGAATCTGCTTCACAAAGGTCACCTCTCTTCTGAACAAGCATCCCATTAAGCCATCTGAACTGATCTTTTTTTTTTTTTTACTGTGCCTCCACCTGGAAGTAGATCAGTGACTTTTGAAAAAGATTTGTATTTTGTGTTGGTACATGCTCCATACAAAATATCCAGGACTAGGTAAATGCAATGAAGTGGCACTTTCCTGCTGCTCTTACTCTGATTGCTGATGTGGTATTGCATGCACCATTTTGCACACTTACGGAGAACACTGAGATATTTAGCCACTGTAGATAAAGTCAAAATATGCACCAGGGTCTTTGTTCTTTTTTAGAACTCTCTGGTTTTTAAGTCCAGTTTACATGCATTTGTGCAGAACCTGTCTGTTTGAGGATATGCCTTCAACTGTAAAATACTGTTTCTGTGTTAAAGTGTTCAGCTCAGTCAATGCAAGATCAAGTTTAAGAATCAATTACACCAAAGAAAGCCACGTGTAGCCTTCTTGCATATAATATATTTGAAGAATTAGTTACTTTCATATCTCCAGCTTTCTGTCTCTGTAACATTCTGCCTTTAAATCCCACTTACATTGTATCTAGATTAGCTTATTACAGCCTATTTATATCAATAATTTTAGCTGGATTAAAAGAAAAAAAGAGTTGCTTTTAGTCCTAATAAACTCATGCACTTCTCCAGTTAAAATAAAAAACTCTGTATTCCTTGTTACTTAGGTTTTCCTCTCAAATGTAATTCCAATTACTGAATATACATGCAGTATTTTTTTTGCTATAACTTTTCTTTCTGAGTTACTGTTAAATACAAACAGCTCTCCTTAGCAGAGGCAGTGAGGAAAGCTGGGTTTATCTTCATACCTTAAGGTTCTTCAGTGTTATCCCCAGCCCTGGAGAGCTGGTGCTGCAGGTTCCACGGTGGTGTTAGTCATCCATAACTCAAGGTAAGCTGAAGGGATGAACTACAGAAAATGGGAGTGCAGCCCACTAGAGCAGAAAGACAGGACCCAGTTATTCAACTTTTAATCTATGGACCAGACAACAATCTGCTAACACCTTTTTTCCCCTGGAAGAACTGAAGCTGGTCCTGAGTGAAGAGCTAAAGGAAAGCCCTAGCTCAGACTCACACAAGAAGGGTAATAATCCTCCACAAGACCCAGAATGTTCAGATTTACCAAATGCCTGCTTGTCCCAGGCTGTCATGAATTTATGCAGTTCCCAAGTCCCCGGGATTCTCAGTGTCTCAGCTGGGACACAGAATACTGCCATGGGATCAATTCAGCAAGTCTGTGTAAGGTCATCTCACACAGGCAGTCGAGGCATCCCACATCCGCTTCAGCTTCGTCCAGGCGCCAGCCATACATATTCCCATTCTAAATCAGAAGTCATCTTGTTCAACACCTGAAGTCGAGAGTTCTTTACTCTTTCGACTTCTGCTCTCAAAAGCAAGCAGGCAGATTGTTCATTAGAGCCTCCCAAGGCGGTTTCTGTGTTAAATTCCACATGTTGTTAAAATTCCAGTTGACACAGGGAACTTCAAGGGTACTGTTGTCATGATTGACAGCACTTCTACACTCTTTAACTGGCTGGATCAAAGGTTAACTTGTCCTTGTCACAGGTACAGCCTTTATTTCCTGATGTCAGGCCTTTGTATGTTGAGGAGCATTTAAAGGTCAGCTTATGCCTCTAAAGAACAAGTGCTTATACTCCGGGTTACTTTGATTCCTTACATTTCAGACAGGCTTCAACTTCTCACTATTTAGTTAAACTTTTAGCCCCAGCACCATCCTGCCACCAAAATCCCTAAACAAATCTGCACTGAAGTGCTTTTTGACATCTCTTTGATTTGTACAAGCTTATTCAAACTAGTGCAATATCCCTCCAAGGTGCACATTCACAGTGCAGGAATCAAGTTAACGGAGTGCCTGCTGTGTCCTAGGACAGTCTTAATTATAAGTCAGGATTTCTCCCTACATTATCTAATGAGGATAAGCTGATTTCCCAGGAAATCACTATTAAACAGAAGCATAGGGTTTTGCATGCAAATCCCAACACTTTTCTACTATTCCCAAAGACTTGTGTGAGAGGTGCCACTGTCTCTTCCCCAGGAACCTGTGGAGACTGATACAAAGTGTATCTGGACAAAAGAAATTCAGGATTTCTACACTTAAAAAAGAAATCATTAAAGACAACCCTCACAGGGCAGTTACACTGACTTCTTCTTGTGACAAGGACAGCAATGAAGTACAAGCATGAGCTGCATTTAAAAAGTTTTGTTGAGAAGCTGAGAAAGAAATGGTGTATGTCTGAAAGTCAAATTTTATGATTGCTGTCATTTTTCATATAAAGTAGTTCAATATATAGAAGTGTGTATATGTATATATATGGTTATATGGCTCAAAAAACCCTGGAAGCTCCCACTCCTGGAGACCTGTGTTGGTCCCTCCTTAAGGAAAAGAAAAGAAAGCATTCTCCACAGTTCTTATTACTTTCACAAGAAAGGGTGACATTAGGACCAGAGTTCAGTAAATATACACAGCCTTGCTCAGAAACAACTTCTAAAGCACATAGTGATTTTTATATTTGCACTTTTCCTAATATTGAAGAGGTTCCATCCCATCCCCTCCAAGATCATTGCGTCTTGTCAGCTGAATGCTGTTAACAAATTAAATGCCATTTTGGTCCCAACTTCTGGCAGCTGAACCAGGTGCACTGTTAGACCAATTATACTGGCTGCAAAACGTTGGCACAAGTGTTTCAGCTTACACTTGTTTAACCTGATGAAACGACTCTCAGGTGAAAGCATGTGCAGAAACAAGGCCTTAGAAGCTAAAGTGAACCTTGAAACAAAGACAGGAGGTATGAAGAAACCCTCAGGAGGAGAACAGTGCTGTGCCAGCAATAAGATGGTGAGCCAATAAACAGGAGGAGGATGAAGGATGTTCTATTCTGGTGCACCAGAACACAATTAAGAGAGTCTCATTCTTAATGCAAGCAGTGCCTGGTACTGCTCTGTTAGGAGCCTTCTTTTCACTAAGAATTGTTAAGCATTGAAAGGACACAAATTAAAGCACCCAAAAGTCAAGAAGTCCCATTTGTTCCTTGCAACCCCGAGTCACTGGAGAAGCAGAAGCTGCTGAACACCTGCAGCCAGAACATGTTAAAAAACAAATGTCTTCCTGCCAGGCCATAGGAAAAGACCACAGAATTACAGAATCCTTAGGGTTGGGAGGCACCTCTGGAGATGCTGTAGTCACGGTCACCCAGAGCAGGTGACACAGGAACGTGTCCAGATGAGTTTGGAATGTCCCCAGAGAGGGAGACTCCATTCCCTCCCTGGGCAGCCGTTCCAGTGTTCTGTCACCCTCTGTGGAAAGAAGTTCTTCCTCGTGTTGAGATTAAACTTCTTGTGTTTTAGTTTATGGCTATTGCTTCTCGTCCTGTAGCTGGCCACCACTGAAAAGAGTCTGGCACCATCCTCATGCCACCCCTTTAAAAATATTTATATGGATTTTGCGATTCCTTCTAAGTCTTCTCCAGCCAAAACAGGCCCAGCCCCTGCCGTCTCTCCTTGCAACATTTCAGACCCCTCGTCATCTTTGTTTCCTTCCGCTGGACTCTCCCCGGTAGCTCCTTGTCCTTCTCGTACTGAGGAGCCAAGAACTGGGTATAGCAGTCCAGACGACGAGTTTTGTACCAACCCCGGTTCACACAGCGATATTTCAGCCAGCTCCTCACGGGGAGCATTCTTCCCAATATCCTCACCGAGCCTGGAACACTCCCGTTCCTTCCGTGGGGGGAACGGGGGCCCAGCGTGGTTCCCGAGGCCGTGTGGGGGGGTTCGGGCGGCCTCCCCCGCTGTGCCCAGGTGCCCTTGATGAGGCGGCCGGGGCCGGGCAGGCCGGGCCGCTGGGCGGGGCATTAACCGGGCCGGGCCGGGCCGGAGCGGGCCCGCTACGGAGCCGGCATGGACGGGGCAGGCGAGGAACAGCCGGAGGAGCGGGCGGCCGGAGGGCAGGGCACGGGCTGTGGTAAGGGTACGGATGAGGGCAGGGGGATGAGTGACGCCGCCTCGCGTTAATGACCGGGGGAGGCACCCGGCAATGAGCCTAATGAGCAGCCCCGGGGGAGGATAATCGCTCCTCAGCGATGTTATCTGGGCGCTCATTAGCCTCCCTCAGCCCCGCCGTGTCCTGGCCCCGCGGCTGGGAATGATGGATTCCCCGGCCCTCGTGTCCCCTGCTTGCAAAAGCACCTGGCTGGGGGTAGGGGGCAGGGGGTCTTTGTGTCACACCGAGGGGCTCCCGCTGCTTCGGGTTTCTCGGTTGTACCTTTCCCCGCTGTCCAGTTTTACCTCCTCCTTGTGTAGAGGGACGTCTGAAGCTGCTTTGTCCCCCCCACCCCCCGTGTGTGTGTGTGTTCAGGTGGCTTTGTACCAAATGCCCAAAACAGCCTTAAAAACCTTGCAGTGCAAGTGGCTGGCTTGTTCCGAGGAGTGTCTGTGGAAGTGGTTGTGAGGTGGAAAAGAGGATTTGGCTCCCTGCTCGTGCACCAGATGTTCCAGACTACCCATGCCTGATGCTCCCACTCGGTTAAAATCCCTTCACTTAAGGTTCTGTTTGTCTAGAAGTGGGACAAAGTGATGTTTAGTCTGGTCTCTGAATGATGGGAGAAAGAAGTGGTTTTGTAACTCCCTCTTTGTTACCATGAAGGCCCATCTTTCCCTCCAAACTTGGTTTTCATTTCAGCTCTTGGCAGTCCTAAATTGTGGTGAGGCCTTTGGTATCTGTTCTGGAAATAAAACACAGCAGTTTACTTTTACTTGGAGGAATATTTCTGTAAAGGATGTAAAACTCCCAGGTGTCCATTTCTGCTACAGGTACAAGGTGCCCCCATAAGACTTGGACACTTACTTTTTGTGATGTAAGCACATACTGGTGTTTGCATAGAGACAAGTCAAAACCCTGCTCAAATAATCGGAAAATACTCTTTTTTCCCCCACATAATGAGTGAGACAAGTTCCGATGCAACCAGGAGGATGGTGGAAAAAGGAATTACATAGACAAGAGCCAGCTTCTGCCTTGTGCAGTTCTTGACCCTCCCCATCAGGATATTTCATCTAATTTAACAGCAGTGGAAACTTATTGCTGCTTAACAAGATCAAATTATTATAGCTGCATAGTTTCCTGCTTCTGTTTCTTCCCCCTGCAACTAATTTGGTTCTCTTAACTCTGTAAAAAGCAAATTAGATGCTCTTGGTGCAGGCTGCCATCCCCTCATACTTCTGTGAAGATTCTCCCATCTGCTTGGAGTTGTGGGGCTCCTTTTTGATTAACAGTTGTTTCTGAAAGAGACATTGAGGCAGAAGCAAATCCTTTATTTTGGCATTGCACTAATATGTATCAAAAGCAGAGCACAGTGAAATGAAATTATTTTATCTTTTTCCCCCCCAAAATTAAACTTCTCAGTTTCTCTGTTGCCACATACTATTGAAATGCTGCCAACAGTCTGCTCAAACTTCTCTCCAGACAGAGGCAAATACATGGGTTAGGTTTATTGTTCTAGTTCCTATTCTTAAGAAATAATCACTTTTTAAAAAATTTTGAGTAGCAGAAATCACACAGACTCATACATTCTGAGCTAATTGGGAGGTTTTTGGAACTTTTTATTTGGAAATGTACGTGCCAGCTGGGAAAGTATAAGGCTTCTGTATTATTCTGTTGCCTGTTCTAATAACTTCTCTTGCTGTGTTCTTTCTGACCTGTCTTCTACTATTCAGTCTCTCTTACTGTATCACAGTTTGTGTTTTTTGTTAAACTTAGTCAGACCTCTGTACCTAATTTTGTCCTTATCCCCCTGTTTCACTGCCTGTCTTGCAAGTCTGTTATTCAGAAGTGGGGCTGAAGCTGCAGAAAAATAATTTAAGGCAGTTATTAGAAGTCTGTACAATTAATGTTTTTTTCTTGGCCAGCTTTGGTACGCTAGAACTATAAAAGTAAAAAGCAATGACATTTGTCAGGTAATCCCTGCTGACACAGTAGACCAGAATTTTGCCCCTGTCTTTCTTTTGCTCGTTTTAATAAGGTGATAGGATCTTGCCAAGTCATTGATTTTTGTTCTGTTGCTTATTCCAGAGACCTTTGTTATCCCTGGTGCTGTTTTCCCACTGCTGGATTTGTAATATGCAAGCTTCCCTTTATTCTCCACGTCTGGAATTACCTTCCTCTATAGTTTACAGTTTGCTTTTAAAATGAGGCTTTTCTCATCACAGATGTTTGAAGATCTCCGTATTGACCCTATCAGGTTCTTTGGTGTTGCTTTCCTGGCAGCACCTGTCTTTATTTCGAGCTCTCTGGTTCTTGTCGCTGTTGGGTTTTGTTGTGTGAGCTTTTCCTTCCCCCATGACTGAATCTCCCGATCCAGGAACATCCACCTTAGGCAGTGTGCATGTGGGGTGGGGTTTGTTGGGTTTTTTTTTTTCCATTTTTGCCTTGTAGAGTGCCAGGATGAGAAGGAGAACATGCTGCTGGATACAGAGCACTTTGTGGTGGATACCGATGCTGTTGGTGACCATGGTACAGGGAGCAGTGTGCTACCTGCATTCCCAGGCACAGCTAGACAAGAAAAAGTTGGGGATAACTTGGGCATAGAAGATAGGAACAGCTCAGTAAAGAAGGTGGAAGAAGATGGGAGATACAGCACCCTGCAGGCAACTGGGTCATCTTCCCAAGGCTCCATGGTCCTTGATGGCCAGCACGACTTTGCCTCCGTGTGTGGACAACCTCTGGATTTCTGTGGTGACACGAAGGTTGGATTAGCACAGGAGCCCACACGTCAGTCAGGGCCACAAGAGCACTCTGAGAGTTACTGCCCTGCTGGGACTGAAAAGGATGCAAAGATGAAAAAAAGTACCAACAGCAGTGGAATGTGTGCTGAGAAAGCATCCAGTGGAGTGGCTGGAGCTCCCTGCAGACAGGAGGAGATTGGCCTGGCCCCTCACCGATCCAAAGGTGCTCCAGCCAGTGCTGCAGCTCAGAATTCCTACAAAGGCTCTTCAGTCCTGGAGTCCAGAGGCAGCCATGATGTGGCCAAGGGAAAAATATCCTTACCTGTCAAGAAGAAGCCCCGCACCTTCTATAGTGCAGGTAGATCCCGGGGCACACAGTGGCAGTGCCAGTGGCACTTGGTGTTTCCTTCCCTGTGCTGATCTGCTCTAACTGGCACTGCACTGCACTCCACACCATTAGATGTGTGAAGACTTCCACAAATAAAGGTCACCGAGTGTCTTTCATTTGAAGCATCACTAGCAATGCTTGTTGCTTTTGAAACAGCAAAAGATTTTTGTTTATTTTTGTGGTTTATTTAAAAAAAATCTTTTATGTTACTCATGTATTTTTAAGTATAGTAAAAAGGTTCTGGTTTTTTCTGTTTCCCTCTCATAATTTTTTTTCTTGTTTTCTCATCACCTACTTCCCATTTCTCTCTCTTTGGACAATGTATCATTTCTAGAGCAGCTAGAAGAGCTGGAGAAGATGTTCCAGGAAGACCACTATCCTGACAATGAGAGGAGGAGGGAGATTGCAGCTGTGGTTGGTGTGACGCCACAGCGTATCCTGGTAACGTGTGCTGGGGGACAGTGCTGCCTGTGGGTTCTGAGCAGAAAAGGGATGGGCAGGGACTGGGACATTGCCGGTGTCCCCATGTGTAGATGGTTCCCTGAATGCATTCCTTTCTTTCCATTTCTCAGGTCTGGTTTCAGAATCGCAGGGCAAAGTGGCGGAAACTGGAGAAGCTGAGTATGAAAGGCAACAGAAAATATCCAACATCATCAGTTCTGTCAGTCCCCTTTGGATCAGAGGGTTGTGGGTGAGAAACTTACTCTGTTTTCTTATTTCTCCACAATTTATACCTAACAAATTAAATATTTTCTTTTGCCATTTCCCCGTTACATTTAAACAGTGAACAGGTGAGCATTGAGTTGGACCTAGGTAGCCTGTCTGATTTCTGGGTAAATTGTGGTAGACCCTCTTAAAAGTCCTTTTGATTGACCTGTAGCACAGCTTAATCAAATTAATTTTGAAATAAAACTATTGAAATTGCTCTGGCTGAAGTCATGTAGAGTGGTAGGGATGAGATGGAAAAGTTCATGGAATCATCTCTTCACTTTTAGTTTCTGTGAATGCATCACCCAGGTGCTTTGGGTGTGCTTGGGGATTCTTTTAACCCAGTTCTCCCACCACTGCTTTCCATTTCCATGGATTTTCACTTGGTGACGGATATGCTGCTTGCTTAGAGAGTTTTACAAAGTCACGGGCTTCTTTGAAGAAATGCAAAGTGGCACATTTCATTTGTGCACAGAGGACATTAATGGGGGAAAAGGGAATATGTGAGAGGATAGATGGTCTTTCAAAGGATGGTGAATGTGTGAGGGAAGAAATCAATCTCTATAGGGATATATTTATGGCAATCTGGAGTGAGTGTCTTCTTATGAAGAAAACAGAATGAAAAGAGGAAAAATTAAGTGGAAGAGGAGAAATTAAAGTGGAAGATTGGAGAGCACCTGACTTACTTCATTGCGCTGTCCCTGCTGCCTGTCCTATACAAGTGACCTGGGGCTGCTTCCTCAAAGACTTGGTACAAGACTTGATTCCTTGTGCTTGTGGTCAGCCAGTGCTTTCCCTTTCCACCTGCTAGTGATGTACGATCTGCCCCTTGCAGATAGAAGAGTGCATGATTGATCATAATGCCTTGTCTTGTCCTCTGTCTCTCTGCCTGCAGGGCACCTCCTCTGCCTGTGCCTCCGTTGCCTGATGCTGCTGGAGACCAGCCTGCCGTGCTGGGAGGAGACCCTGGAGCTGGGAACTCCTCCAGCCTGCTCAGCACACACCCTGCACCCCTCACTTCTGCCTCAGGTGAGACCCCGAGCAGCACGAGTGTTTTGCACAGATACAGCATTAGCTGATGGAGCTGGAAGGTTCCCAAATGCTTTAGGAAAGGCCATGTCAGAGCCTTATGCCATCAGTGCAAAAAGTGACACCAGGTCACTCCACAGGCTGAGAAAGCTGGGGCTGTTCTGCCTGGAGGAGGAAAGGTTTTGTGAAGACAGGAACCTTCCAGTATCTGAAGGGCCCTACAAGGAAGCTGCAGAGGGACTTTTCATCAGGAACTGAAGTGGTGGGACAAGAGAGAATGGCTTCAAACTGAAAGAGGGGAAATTTAGCTTGGATAATAGGAAGAAATTCTTTCCTGTGAGGGTGGTGAGGCCCTGGCGCAGGTTACCCAGAGAAGCTGCGGCTGCCTCGTTCCTGGAAGTGTTGAAGGCCGGGCTGGATAGGGTTCTGAGCAAACTGGGATAGTGGAAGGTGTCCCTGCCCATGGCAGGGGGGTTGGAATGAGATGGTCTTTAAGATCTCTTCCAATGATTCTGTGATTGTAGGTATAGCAGCTCACTGCTGATTGAGTCTCTACCAGTTATGTACCAGCACTGTGCTGCCTCTGTGCCAATTCTGGAGACAAATTTGCAGTCCTTGTTCCTGTCCTAGCACAAGCCAGCAAGGAATTCTGAATAGGACTTCATAAGGATAAGTGAGCAGAGCATTCTCCCTTAGCAGCTGTTTGACACTGCTGTAAATGATGAGGGAAGTGTTGTTCTGGTTCTGATGTTCTCCATGGCAGATACACACTCCTCATATTCTGGTTTAGATGGAAACATTCTGGCTACAGCCTGAGCCAAGTGAGCTGCGGGAGGAAGGTGCACTCTGTGAACTGCTGGTGTTTTAGAGGCTCCCTCAGGTACTCCATACCTTTAAACATCCAAAGGGGCTTCCGTGGCTCCTCCAGGCAGGACAAGTTTCCATTTTGTGCAAGACCTTGAGGGAGTGAGAGTAGCTGAGTTCTGAAGCTGAGAGCTGAATTTAATCCCTGTTGCAGTGGAGTTTTAAGTCAGCGGGGTGTGCTGTTCATCCACTGTTCTACCTGAGCTGTGTTTAAAGATTGATGGCAATGAAAGAGAGAGGATTTGTTTAATTGTTTATTGATGTGTGCAGTCCAAGAGCATTCCCTAGAGGCAGGGATGCTCCCTAAAGCATTTCCTAGATATGTTTGTGTTTCCTAGTTGGCCCAATATTAAAAGATTTCCAAAGTGATGAGGACTCCACCACTTCCTCAGGGACGGATATCACAAGCAGTAACTGTGCTGACATGTGGTTCTGCTGTGTGTGTTTTCCTGCTTCCCAGTGTAATTAATTATTTGGAATTTCTTGCCATCATGTCTGTCCTCTCGTTGTCTTCTAAATATATCAGTATTTATATATCAGTATTAAGGCCACTTCCCTGCAACTAATTTTCTAAGAATGACTCAAATTTTTTAATAGTGCTTTTACCTTAAAGGTATTTTGGTACTGTGGAAAGTAGCTGTAAGATTGCATCAATAAGCTTAGAATGCTAAAATGTGTTGTTTAAAGTAGGTAATTGAGATACTTTCTTGATAACCTAATTTAGTACTTCTGTCATTTAATTTGCTGAAACCATCCTTGAAACCATCATCCTTTCAAGGCAAGGACTCCTTTAGTCAATCCAATGACCTTTTTAACCAATAGGACTGTAATTCAGCTAGTTCCAGTTTTTCCACTTCTTGCAACAGAGTAAATATGGTCAAAGTGTTTGAGTAATTCACTGCTTTCAGAGTGATGAAGTGGTGTAGTCTGTTGAGCCCTGTATTTCATTGGATAGAAACCAAGGTTTTGCAAAACAATTCATTTAAAGGAAACAAACCAAATGTCCTCTGATTTCTAAGCTTTAGAAACCTCTCCTGGTTCTTAAAGTACCTCTGCAGACACACTATTTTAGTCAAGAGAGAATATCAGGGAATCACAGAATGGTTTGGGTTGGACGGGACTTTAAAAATCATCTCATTCCAACCCCCCTGGCCATGGGCAGGGACACCTTCCACTATCCCAGGTTACTCAGAGCCCCGTCCAACCTGACCTTGAAAACTTCCAGCGATGGGGCAGCCACAGCTTCTCTGGGCAACCTGTGCCAGGGCCTCACAGGGAAGAACTTCCTTCTAATATCCAAGCTCTCTGTCAGTGTGAAGCCATTTGCCCCTTTAGATAACGTCTGTCAGAGAAATAAAGTTTCATTCAGGGACGTAATCTTGTCCTCTGCTTGCACTGAGACATTTCTTTCTGGGGGATTTGCACACTGGGATGCAGCTCTCCATGTGCAAAACACAAGCAATTTCTTCTGATAGGAAAGAAAGGTTCCACCTGCATTCTTGGTGCAATGTGTAAGGAAGGAAAAGGGTAAGTGTCCTCTCTGAGGGAAAAGACTGATACTACATGTAGTCCTTGTAGAAGAGAGATCTGCATGGCACAATCACCTGGAAAGCTCCAGTTGCAGTTTTGCCTTACTAGCTATGGGGAATGAAACTTGCTTTTTGTTGTTGTTGTTTACCATTGCACAGGCAGACCTTTTCTCTTTAAGAATGAAAGCAAAAAATGAAACAGGAGGAAAATGAAAACCAATGTGACTTGAATCCATTCAGCATCCTTGTTTAGAAGGAAAAGCTTTCCTAGAAATAGGGCCATCCAGGGACCACCTGTTTTCTTTATTAGGATATCTCAGAAAATGAAGGAAACAAAACTTGGATAAGATAAAATCCAAATCAACAGGAGCAAAACAAAAGAGGGAACAGATGAATAAAAAAGGTTATCAATTTACAAGGCAAAACGAATTGCTTAGTAGTGTCCCTTGTGGACACAGCTCATGGATGGTTTCAGCAGAACACTCTGTGATCTGAGCATTGTGGTGCAGTTGGGCCCACAGAGTGTGACCTGCTGGAGTGGCTGTTCAGGTGCTTTCCTTTTAAACCACTTTCAGCAGGACAAGAAAATGGCTTAGGTGCATGAGAACAGTGTGATCTATTACCCAAGACCTTTGGGGAGTGTTCAGTGCTGCGATTTCCATTGTTTCACCTTGCTCTACCCAGTAGTTCTGACTGACTGTTGCTTTGTGGGTTTTGTTTTTTTTTCCATGTCCCACTGTTTTTACCAGTTCTCCAAACAAGCTGATTAAAAATGTCAGTGGATTGTATTTGAGATGTATGTTACCTTCCTGGCAGTTATGGTTTCTGCTTTGGATAGTAGCCACACTACTTGCCATAGGAGCCTTTTGTGCCTCAAAACTTCAATTTTGAGCTTGCTTTGATCTTAGAATTTTTTTTTTTCTTTTTGCTAGACAGCATGATTGAAATGAATAGCTTTTTTTTTTTTTTTACACTAGCAGTTATTTGAAGTTTTTCTTGGTTTTCTGAGATTCCTTACTGATACTTATATCATCTGTGATTCATGGGCTTATGTTTTATTTAGAGTTAACCCATTAGAAAGAAAAGCTCCTTTCTGTGCCTCTGCTTTGTGGGAGGAGATTTTTCTGCCCCACTGGTGCTTTTGCAGGAAATCCTTTGTTTCGTGTGTTTGCCTTGCTGAGGGCACCTGTGAGGTGCTCAGCCTGTACAGGTAACTCTTAAGCAAATAGCAAGGTGATTAAATTCACTGGCAGAGATGGGATTGGAATGCAAGTCGTGGGAGCAATTGGATGAAGTTGGATATGGTCTGTCAAAGAACAGTAAATAAATGACAAGCTCCAAATAAGCTTCACTTATAGGACTCTGGCTTTTGAACAAATTTGGAACAAATGTGATTTCTCATAATTTCAAGATGAGGACGAATCTATGAAAAGCTTTGTGATGGCCCTTGATGTTCCAGTAAAGGCTGGAAACAGAATAACCATTCTGGAGTTAAGTCAAGTGTAGTGCCAGGACTGGTTCAGAGATCTGAAGCTGTAAATTATTAAATTGCTCTCCAAAAATTCCCAAGGTTGTCTCATGGCCTGAGACCCCAGAAGTAATGGAAGCAAGAAATAAAAATCCTACTGTTACATTCCCATGTTCACTGGAAAGCCTTCTGAGGTTCTCTCTCTCTCTACATCAGTGTCAGGAAGAGCAACAGAACTGTACAATATAAGTATTATCTCAAGCCAGGGGTCAGAATTCTTCATGGAACAACTCTGGAATCTTCTGTAGATATGTCAGATTTAGCAGATATTACTTCTCTGGGAATTGTTTGTTCTTACTGCATTTGTGACTTTATTTAGAAGACACAATTTTGGTGTCTCTTTGAAAGGACAGAGAAGCAGAAGTGACTTTAGAAAAGGCCGAAGCAGCTCTTTGGAGATCGAGGGTGCAGTCTCATTGCCTGGGGGTCCTATTGCCACGACCCACAAATACCTGCACTAAGTGTTGCAAATACTATTATTTTTTTAAAAATCTAATTCTTAGTAGGTATGAAAGTGAGTTTAGAAGTGATTTCTTGGGCTGCTTGTGTTCATCCCGAGGAAGAGCAGGGCCATCTGCAGAACAGCTCATCCTGCTGTCATTATTGAACTGGAACTTTACCTGGATACAGACTGGTTTTCAGGTAAGTTGTGTCCCCCATGGCTGCTGTTCCATAATGTTTGTGTGAACATTTTGGGGCACAATGGTCAGGAGAACCAGTGCAAAAGAAGGGTTTAAAAAAATCAGAAGAGATGTTCAGTTTCATTCCTGTCTAAGCCAAAACCCAGGAATGTGACAGGTACATCAGAGGTGCTGCCCGGCATGGATAAATAGTGTGTTCAAACAGAAAAAATAAACCACTGAGAACTGCCTGGGCATGTCAATGCTTTAGAGCTGCCATCCTACATCTTGCTTCAGTTTTCTGACTGAGCCCAAAATCAGGGCTATTGAAAACTTGAAAAGTTTTCATTGAAACATCGTGATTCCTCCTCTCCATGGCTGCAGAGTATTGGAAAGACCAGAATGTGGGAAGATGCAATAAAGGAGACAGAACTGCCCAGCACACTGGGGAATCTGAGAAGCAGTGCTGCGAGATGTTGAAGTGGAAACTCCTCATCAGCTCTCTGGACATGCATTCCAAAAGTCTCTAAAGGCTACTAATGCTTGTTGTGGCACCTTTAGGTTTAGGTTTGTGTTTAAGGCCTTTGATTCACACCTGGTGGAGCACATTTGATGTTGCTCTCTATGCCTACAAGGGTGAAGTGCAGCTGCAGACCTTCCCTGAAAGCTTTGCCATGTGTGGGAGGGCTTCACCTGAGCAGCTGGTGATATTTTCTTTTCTCTTCCTCATCCTTTTGCTGGTTCAGCCTAGCTAGACTGGAGAAATCATTTCAGCTTGCTGCACACTTGATGGCTACACTTGTGAAGAGAGAAACTCTTTGCTAATTGTCATAATAAGAGAGAAACTAATTTTCTTGCACCATGCCCAAGATTCTTAAGTATAGTTGTTACTCTGGATCACCAGCATACCTGATTCTGACCTTTAATTTCCTCTATTCCACAGAGGCTGTTCTGTAGGAAACTTCCTCTCTCCTTTTCCAGAAGTGACCGGGGAGACAGGTCACCAAACAAGATTCTAGCAACCAAAAGGTGTTGGTTTCCTTTTCCATCTCCCAGCTTCTTTTTCCCAAGGACCTTCACCTGCCATCTCTACTTTTTAAATTTTTGTTTTTGTCATGATGGCATGACTCATCAGAGGCCAAACCAGCAGTGAAAATGGGTTTCAAAGTGGCCTAGACAGTGGATTTGTAAAGGCACAGCTTTGTTTCTTTGAAAGCACAGTTCATTTTTTCAAAAGGGTGATCTGTGCAGCACACTCCTCCCAGAGGACAGTAGAAATGGAAGATGACTGGGGGATTGTTCCTGGCTTTTTTCCAGGAAGCACTTTGCTTCATTTGGCTGCCTTCTTGAGAGCTGGATAAAGATGGTATGCAGAGACTGAAATCACAAAGGTAATTTTATTTAACCAATAAACATCATCCTGTGTTCCAGAGAGCTTGCTACCACTCCCTTTTGCTTCTCAACGGCAGTGCTGGTACTCATTTACTTTAATTCCCATCAATTAATGTCCACTCTTTCACTGGCATCTTGCTTTTCTGTCCTGCTCCTCTTGTCGTTCCCTCTGCTTGCTCCTGCTGATTCCCGGTGTGGCAGCACAGTGTGACAGTCTCTCTGTTTTATTCACAGCCTCCTCGGTGGCAGCAGTGGTGGCACCTTGTGAAGCACAAGCTCAGACCAAGGCGCTGCCGCAGCTGCACCTCAATTCCAGCGGCGTGGAGTGCTTCCCTAGTCTTCCCAGCCCTCCTCCCATCCGCAGGGCCAGCCTGCCGCTCAGCCTGGCCTTCAACCCCCACAGCCACGTTGTTCCCCTGATGCTGGACACGCCCAGCAGTGAATGCAGCTTGGCCAGCCAGGAAAACGGCTGCAGGGAAGCCTTCACTTACTGCATCCAGAACCAAGGGTAGGAACAGATGAGAGTGTCTTTGAGGGAGATCAAAAAAGCAGCCCCTGGGAGAAGCCTTGGGTGGGTGAAGGTGGGGACAGGGGTCAAGGAATTAGGCAGGAGCATAAATGAAAAGTGAAATGCAGATGTGACAATAAATGGAGAATGAAAGGCTGTATAATGTGCATAATAGGACAGGGTGCCTGCTGTGAGACAAGGTGCTACCTGTACTCAGGGTGCTCTCAGAATTGCATGCCTGTCAAGAGAAAGTGAGGGTGTTCCAAGCTTTGGGGCGTGCTTTGGGGAGTGAAAGAGCTGACCCCACTAATACCCATCGTTCAAGAATCCTGCTGTGGAAGCACTTGGCTCAAGTGGCTTCTGTTGCCCTCCTCCTGGCATTTGGGAGGAAGGGCTGGCAATAAAACAGTTGTTAATTGTACAGGCTGCTGTAGCTGCTGACTCTCCTTTAACCTCTGGGTTGCCCCTCTCCTTGCCCCCTGCAGCTTCAGTTCACCAGTTTCCTGCCCTTACCTGGAGCAGCTGGAGCCTGGAGACAACCTGGAGGCCACCTACTGTCAGTACAGCAGCCAGGGGGGACTCTACCAGCTCTCCCAGCTCTGCCACCCAGGTCACCTGGCCAGCAGTGTGTTCTCCAGTGACCACCTCCCTCCTCCAGCACTCCTGGAGTCCCATCCAGCTTTCCCTGCCTTACCTGGCAGCAGTGGAGCCATAACCTATGGAGCCACACAAGGCTACATACAAAACCACATGGGGGGACCACTCATGCCACAGCAGCCAAGTGGAAATTCAGGTAAATTTCTGAAATATTTTGGCATCTCGCTCCTCTGGAGGAGCTAAACAATACCCTGAAACATTCAGCATGATCAGTGGGTTTACTGATGACTGTGACCGAAAGAAGGAATGTCCACATGCCTGCACAAATCTGTAGATGTGCCCATCTTTTTTTCACTTAATTTCCTTGTATGCTTGGTTTTTTTAAAGAGCTGAGTGACCCATTCATTTGAATGAAAAGTTACTACCCAGAGTGCACACATGAGGAAGGGCATTAAATGTGAATGCCAGGTAGTGCAGAGGTTTTGTCTGGTCTGGAGAAGTAACTTTTCTTTTCCAGGAGTGTCTTGTGTGTAAATGAACATCTCTTTGTTGCATGTGGTGGGAGTCAAGGGTGCAAAGTGGAAAAGGTGCCACAGCAAATGGGATAGTTGGAGATAGGGAGAAAAAACAGTGAGGCTTCTCACTGTTTGGCTTCTGAAGAAACCAGTTTGAAATCATGTTATATATCTTACAGTAGTGCAAAAGAAGAGAGAGACAGGAGCTAGCAGAGTATGGACACAGATTCTTCCTCTGACTTAAATTTGCAACAGCACTGAGATGAAGGCACTCCAGCATAATTTTCTGGGGAAAAAAAAAAAAAGGGTAAAAATTGCATTGTTGATCTCCTTGTTTTGTGTCTGGGCTTTGTATTTTGAAGTTATTCAAGCCCAAGTATAATCAAATGACAAACGGTTGTAGTCAATGCATTTGGACTGAGAGGTTTGTTAAATTAAGGTCGCGCTCCAAAAGCTCCATCCCTTGTCTTATGACATGAGAGAGCAAAGAGTTTTAGACCACAGATGCTGCTGCTGTTTTTGTACCAGTTCTGTGGGCCTTGTCAGGGAGGGAAGTCTGACTCAGAGTCTGACTCACATCAGGCTGCAAGCTGGCTCCTGTCCCCGCTCTTCACAGCTGACATTGTCCAGGACAGGTTGGCAGCACCTGTGCTATCTAATACATTTGGCCCTGCTCTAGTGCCAAGGCATAATTATTATTTTCTGTGGTTTTTCAGTCTGAAGTGCCAGAAATAATGAGAGGGCTGTGGCCCAGACTGCATCAAAGGAAATGTTTTTATAGCTTAATGCCCAAGTGTGTGTTGCATTCCTTGGGGCATGTTATGTGAGCATAAAGGGGGTGTGTAAAGGTGCAAGCTGGTGAAGTTGGAAGGCTGTTGAAGGAACAGAGTTGATATTCTCTTATTCCATGCTTCTGTCCAGAGCACAGTCAGCAGTGAAAGGCTTTTCTGTTACACAGTGGGGATGACCAAGTTCACAGAATCCTGGAATAGTTTGGGCTGGAAGGGACCTTAAAGCTCATCCAGTCCCATCCCCTGCCATGGGCAGGAACACTTTTCACTATCCCAGGTTGCTCAGAGCCCCAGCCAACCTGGCTTTGAACATTTCCAGGGATGGGGCAGCCACAACTCCTCTGAGTTCCAGTGCCTCACAACCCTCACAGGGCAGAATTTCGTCCTAATGATGTTCCAGGATTCCCAAAGTGCAGGGCTGGAAACCAGTCCATCAGTGCAGACACACCTGTGAGTCTTACATCAGCACGTAAGCAAGTGAGCAGCTTAGTTCAATTATAGATATTAATTAACAAAACATTCCTGCTGCCTGGTTTACAGCTTTTATAAATGAAAGTGAAGATGAAGCATCCAGCTTATGCTTGGGAGAGCTAACCTGGAAAATGGGACTGGAAAAAAAAAATTTGGGTTGTCTCTACTATCATCACATAGACTAAGGATCAGTGCTGAGTGGCACCATGGAGGTTTTTTTTTTTCAATTTTAACAATGCTGTGAACTTTCTCAGAACAATGTTTTGGATAAATACATGGCAGTGTAAACAGCAAAGTGATCCTCGATGGGTGTGTGGTGTCTGCTGCACTGCAGTGCTGTGTTTGCACTGAGCAAAGCACAGCACACACATCCTGTACACAGACATGCTTCCATTATTTTCATTATTCTGTCTTTTCTTGGTGGCTTTTCCCTCAGCAGACATCCCTGCCTATCCAGCTGTGCCCTGGAGTGATTTCTACATGCAAGGAGCTCCTTTCTCCAATCAGCTGCATTCCCAAATGCCTTTTTCTAGCACGGCAGGAGGACAGTACTTCACAGAGCCGTATCTTCTTCAAGTGCCCAATGGAACACCACTGGAATCCATGCCACAGATTGGAAAACAACAGGGAATGACACCACCAGACCAGAGTTCCTACCAGAGCCACCAAACAGAGCCAGAGCTGCCAGCACTCGCTGAAAAAGAGGATGTAGAGAGCAGCATCAAGAAAGGAGAGGCTATTGCTGGTAACCAGCTGATAGTTTTCTTGGAGAAGGAGGGGGAGAAAGCATAGAGTTCCAAGACAGCAGCAGCTCCCCTGAATGCAGGATGAAAACTGTGGCATGATTTTTTTTGTGAGCTACTGCCTGAGACAGCTCCCGTGATCCTATACCTATCCTACACCTAGTTCATAGATCCATCTGTTTTTAGAAATGGGGACAGAAAAGACAGTAAAATAGATGGCAAAGTTCCGTGTTTCCTCAGACAGCATCTGTTGTGAGCTGCATGGCTACACAGAACTGATTATTTCTAAGATTTCCGGAGGCATAAACACCTCTCTTCAAGGCAGAACTTCAGCAAGAAGGGAGAAGGGGAAGGGAGAGCTTTCTGTTTGGATTCTCAGGCTTCTGTCTTGGAAACAGAATTACATTACTCTAGAATTGTTGAAAGGTGTCATGTGCCTTAAATATTCTTTGGAAAGGTGTCTGTGTGGGAGGTATGTGTCTAATTTTAAGATACAAAAAATTTGAAAAGGTATTTTGTGTCATGTGAGATCACGCGTTCTTATGAATCTGTTTGGGTTTTTTTGCAGAAACTAAAGAAGAAACTAATGACTGATGCTGCACTGAGAAAAAAGAAAGCAAAGGAAGAGGAAAAATGGCTATTTTAATACTCTGAAAAATAAGAGTCAAAGAGACAAGAATAATATTATTTGTAACAGATGCACTTTTTAATTACTTTTTTTTTTGTTGTATTATTTTTTTCTTGTTGCCATGATTATTTTCTTGCTGAAGAAAGAAGCAGGGATATTTCACTCAATAAAAGTTCCTGCTCTGTCATTTTTTTTTTTTTGCAAATCTCCTGGCTTTATCCTTCTTAATGAATTCTAATCTTGACCAGCCCTCGGACAGGAAAGAGCTGATACAGCAACCAGAGTCCCATGGGTGAAAATTCCACATCATGCAAGAAGGTCATGCTGCTATCCTCGAATATACAGGAAGAGAAACCAGGAGGAATAAGATGAGTGCAAAATAGGAGGAGGAACTCCAGCATCTTGATTTTAGGGACTCCATACAGCAAAAGAAGTGTTGTTGGAAGTCTACCAGTGATTTGGTGTTTGCTAGCCTTGAATGACGTCTAAAAAAATTATTTTCACTGTAAAGCTATAACAATAAACAGCAGCAAGACTGTAACAAAAATGCTGGCAGTGTAACCAGATCCCTGTCTATTATTAATTGGTTTAGCACCCTGTTTGAATTGATCTCTTTGGTCTTGGCTTCATCCTCTCGGCTCCTGCTTTGCGTGGGAAACAGATGAAATGTGTCTCTGAAACCAGAGGAGCAGAGGACTCCAGTGAAGAGCTTGTTCACTGTGAGAGCTGCAGTCCCCAGGAACTGTGCTTCCCAGAGGAGCTGAAACCACCTGGATGTGCAGGATGTATAATACGAGTGGCCGAAATGGCTGTCAGGTGCTGGGCCTGTCCTTGTGAGGAAAGACCATCGTGTTGTAGGAAGAGGGACATGCATTTCCTTTGTTGCTTCCTGTGTTTAACCTTGAGTCTTTCCACTGGCTTTCAGACACAGACAATGCCCAAATCATTTTTATATTTACTGTGATGTGGGTGCCCCTTTGTACCTTGTGAAACGAGGCATTACCAGGTCTTCTGTTTCAGTTCCTCTGCAGTCTGTCCGTGGAGTGTCTGGCAGGAGCTGAATGCTGCAGCTCCTCTCCTTTTTCTTCCTCCTATAAAACACTGGTTTGTGTCTTGGGGTACTTCCTGTACCCTCTGTGCTCGTTGTAGATTTTTACAGCACTTTAAACAAGGTGGAGAAGTTCTTTCCTTGATTGTTTTCAGGAATTTGGAGCAAAGTGCCTCTTGGGTCCGCCTCACCTTCCAGTGGCTGAAGACTGCTGGAAGACTAAGCAGTACAGGCAGGGACAGATTTTGATTCTACAGCTTTGTGTGGCTATTCTGGAACTTCCATTTCCTACAGCAAAAGTTAATTCTTGGCTGTAATAAGCTGAGAAGGGTTGGGAATGTGCATTAGTTCACACTTGTTTCACTCATCCTCAGCTGAACAGCCTAGACCAATATTTCCAAGAGGTGTGAATAGGAGTTTTCATTGCAATTACAAGTCGCTCTGAAAGCTGCTCATGGTGATGATGGCAAAATTCATCATAGCAAGGGCTGGCTGGGGATCTTGCCTGGATCCCAAACCAGCCCTTCCAGGTTTGGAAGAGGACAAAACCAACAGCATACCACCTTGTTCAGCCCTACCTGCCCCTTCTCATAGAATGAAGAAGAAAATAATTTAGTGTGCTTTTTAAGAAATGCACATTTTCAGAAATAGGCCTTTGGGATCTGGTCTGGTGGCAGAGTCACCACCCCAGCTCACATCATCTGCCTACAGCATTCCCAATCCAAATGTGACACTGAGCACTGAGTTTTATGTGCTGCAGTCTCAAAAGATTTGGGGATTGAATGAGAACAGTGCAATTTCTGAAATGGCCAATCCTTTGTGTTTAAGCTTTTAGGTAAAACATAAACGTTTCTGGGAATGGTCTGATTCGTTTCCATGCTTGTACTTTAAACTTGCCAGGTTCAGTTGGGCTTGGAGTTTTGAACCGAGATTTCTTTCTTATCAGAAAGAGGCAGAAAGGGTGGGTACCTGAGAGTACAGGGATGGCCAGATTCATCCCCTTTGTGCTCCTGCTGACTTTGGAGCCACACCAGGGTTAACCACAGGCAGGATGATTTTTCCCAGTGCTGCCTCTGGCAGAAGCAGTGACAGCCCTTGAGCATGTGGCAGGTGTCCCACCAAGGTGAGGAGCCTTCCTTCCTCATGTGACCCTCCCGATTGCACCTGCAATCCATGCTGCACTGGTATCTTGGAATCCCAGCATTCCAGGCACCTCGTGCTGTTCTCCCTGCTGCAACGTGCTTGTAGTGGAATTAGGTGTGTGTTGGACAAGACACCCATGGGTGCTTTCATTAGCTATTCCCTTTTTGTGTTAAGTCTCAAGAAGGCTCATTTTGTTAGGGTGGGCAGGATCAAAATTCCAAATTCCACGGCTGCCTGACTGAGGCACCTCCTTTGAAGTGTGGAGAATTGTTTTGCCTCTGTATTATCATTTGAAGTGGAAGTGCCAAGCCAGTGAGGATTTCGAAGTGAGTCAGACTTGGTGCAAATAGAGGAAGCTGTGTGTGTTATCAAGGGTTGCTGGGTTTTTATTGAGTCGTTTTTCGAGGTGGAAAGGCAGATTGTGGATGTATTTCTATTGGACTCGTGCAGTACCGTGGCTGTAAGACTGGAAATGGGAGGGAGGATATTGTCACAAACTTATTTCCACTGAAGGAAAGCACTGTGAGATTTTGTCCAGGTGCCCAAAGTGTGGCTGTTCAGCTGACTGCACATACATGCGTGTCTATCCCCTATTTGCATATTTTAGCATAATTAATTTTTAAACTTCTGCTACTTCTAAATAGCTGATGTGTAACCAGGTAAATTTGGTATATTAACCTTTTCCTGTGTGCCTTGGCCAGCAAAAAGACACTATTTTCTACAAACAAGTCCTGTTTTATGTGATGAGAGTACATGAACTCTCATGAGCTAACTCTTCATTTTCAGTATACAAGAGAAACCTTTTCTTACAGGCCTCTTAGTTTCTGTAAGGTGGGATACATTAATGCTAATTATTAGCATTAATTCAGTTCAACAGCAGGAATTATTTTTTGCATTTATTAGAAGGATTGCTACAAATCTCATGAGACAATCATCTATGGCTGAGTGGTAAATGTTGATTTCCCTTCATGCAGCTGTGCTAAGCAGAACACATTAAAAACCCCACAAAACAAACCAACCCCAAATCAATCACCTGCCAGGGCCCTCCATCTTCATAGATAAGTGCTGATGAGCAGGGAAACACCTGTGAGACCTCGTTTAGCTTAATGATAATCACACCTTCGGCACTGATAATGCATCTGCCAGGTGAGCCTGCACGGCTCAGTCATTGAACCAACTTCAGGGACACATTCCTTGATCTTCTTGTGTGTCCCACATCCCATGTCTGCCTGATCCATCAGAAAAGGGGGTTGGGAAATTTTGAACATTAAGGCAACAGCTTCACAGAGCCCAGGGCTGTGACAGCAGTTTCCTAAGGGCTGTTGCTGAAGAAATGAACTGCTGAAAAGTGTTTGATTTTACAGCAAAGCAGCTGCAAATAACCATGAGTTTAGAAGTTCTGTTTATATATGGGATAGAAGCCATCCTCTTGGGGTACTTCCTGTACCCTCTGTGCTCGTTGTAGATTTTTACAGCACTTTAAACAAGGTGGAGAAGTTCTTTCCTTGATTGTTTTCAGGAATTTGGAGCAAAGTGCCTCTTGGGTCCACCTCACCTTCTGGTGCTGGGGCAGAGAGGGAGCCCACCTCCTTCAGCATTACCTGCTGTTGATGCCTTGAGTGGCTACCTAGAAACAGAGGCTAGACAGGAATAAGGGAATAGAGGTGGATATTTATTTGAAAGGCCTTCAAAGGTTCACCCTGGGGAGCCAGAGGCTGCTGCCAAGATGGACCCCAAGATGGACCTCGAGACCCGAGTTCTTCACACTTTTATAGGTTTGGTTCATCTGCATATCAGCACAAATTCACCAATTAAAACTTTAGCTAATGATGTAATTTCTTCAATTTCTCCACCTCTCTGGAGGCCCTGGTTTACACCTTTTGGGCCTGGGACAATTGAAGTGTCCCGGAATAACAAGCTCGGAGAGGCATTGTTATGTCTAGCTGACAGGAGAGAGCAGAAGTTAACAGGCTACAAGAAAGTTCAGAGTTACAACTAGGCAGTACAGGATTTGAGGAATATAAAAGCTAGAACCTAAGGCATCACTGTGACAGATAAAAGCCTCTCCACAGCTTTTGGGGAGGGCAATCAGTCTTCCTTTCCTCTGTGGGCAGATGATTTCATCCTTTCCTTTCTCACTTACCTTTAGCAGGGAAGTCACATGGCCACTTCTCCTTGACCCAGCGGCTTTGGGAAGTTGGGTGTAAATTTTTTTTCCTCTTTTTTGGGACTGGAGTGAGGCAGCCCTGCATGTTCCCACATCAATCCCACCTGCCTGCTTGGGGGCTTGGGCACAGCCTCTTCCTTGCAGCACACAAGGCTCCAGAAGGTGCCCAAAACCTTCCTGGTGCCTTGGGAGCTTTGGAGTCACAGAAACATGGAAGAGTTTGGGGCAGAAGGGACCTTAAAGATCAACTTGTTCCAACCCCCTGCCATGGACAGGGAGACCTTCCATTATCCCAGGTTGCTCCAAGCCCTGTCTAAACTGGCCTTGGATGCTTCCAGGGATGGAGCAGCCACAGCTTCTCTGGGCAACCTGTGCCAGGGCCTCAGCACCCTCACAGGGAACAATTTCTTCCTGATACCTCATCTAAACCTCCTCTGTCAGTGTGAAGCCGTTCTCCCTTGCTCTGTCACTACAGTTCCTAATGAAAAGTGGCCTCTTCAGCCTCCCTGTAGCCCCTTCAGCTACTGGAAGGTTCTGTGAGGTGTCTGTGCACCAACCTTCCCTTCTCCAAGCTGAACAGCCCCAGCTTTACCAGCCTGTCTCTGTAGGGAAGGTGCTCCAATGGCTTCTGGACAGCTGCTTCATTCAGCCTCTGTCGAGAATGAAGGAACTGAAATTCAGGGTGTTTGGAGACTCTCATGGGAGCGATCCCCACCCCGAGTCTGGGCACTGTGCTCTGGTGTGGGCATGCTGGGCCGCTTGGAGCAGAGCTCCCGGGGAGTACGGGAGGTTGTCCTCTCTGGCCCACAGCACAGGCACTGGGAACACTGGGAATGCTGTGGCAGCCCCGGAGCTGCAGGGCTGTGAGCCATCCCACAGCCGGTGTCAGCCTGCTGTGCCAGCTGGGCTGTTTACACTCGCTCTCTTTGCAACGGCAAGGGCTGAAAATATTTCCCATAATTTGTGTTTGCTGTTCTCCGCAGAAGAGTCATGATTTTATTTTTACAGTAACCTCACATTTTAAAAAGGCACCTTCCTGTTTGTGTCCTGTTTGTCCCTGCAGCGGCAGAGGGATACGTGCCCTCCGAGCCTGAGAGGAGGTGGGACTCGGGAGAAACACTCCGCTAGAAATCTCTGCTGATTCATTTAGCTAATGGCTCAGGAAGAAAAGCCCTTTGTGTACTGATGGCTGAATAGCAGCCAATGTATCATAAAGCAAAAGTCATTGCCTTTTTTTTGTTTAATTCCAAATTAGGCTCCCCACCCTGCCAGAGCTGCTTTCCTGAGTCATTCCACTGATTATAAACACTGTTTTAAACTCTGTCTGCACGAATGGAAAGGGAATTCCCATCTCCCTGCCTCCCTATAGGCGAGACTTGCCCTGCGGTGCTGGGCTGCTCCCACGGGAGAGCTTCTGCATAGGGAAAAAATGAGTAATTGAAGGAATATGCATCTCTCTCTCTCTCTGCTTATGGCTAAGAAGCAACTGGGTGAAGGTGGAAAAGTGAAGGTGAAGTGGGCAGCACGTGGCTGCTCATAGACGGTACAAATCAGGAGTGCAGGAATGGGTTTAGTTCCCCTCTGACAATTCCTTGTGCAGTGAAATAGTTTCTGCCCCAAAGCTAAGCTACTCTGAGCCTCCTTGGGTGGGTGGACAGGACGTGCAGCCTGGGGTGCATTGGGAAGAGCTGGTCAGGGAGTGATGCTGCCCCTTTGCTCATCCCTGTGTGGCACATCTGGAGAGCTGTGTGCAGCTCTGGGCTCCTCAGGACAGGAGGGACAGGGAGCTCCTGGAGCGGGGCCAGTGGAGGATGTGGAGATGATTTAGGGCCTGGAGCATCTCTGGCAGGGAAAGGCTGAGGGAGCTGGGGCTGTTCAGCCTCGAGAGGAGCCCCAGCTGAGAGGGGCCCTCAGCCCTGTGTGTCCCTGTCTGCAGGGAGGGCTCCGAGCAGGGCCCAGGCTCTGCTCCATGGGGCCCAGCCATGGCACCAGAGGAACGGGCAGGGACTGATCCCAGGAAGTTCCACCTGGACAGGAGGCAGAACTTCTGTCCTGGGCAGTGACTGAGCCCTGAACAGAGACCAGAGAAGGTGTGGAGTCTCCTCACTGGAGATATTCCAGACCTCTCTGGTCACAATCCTGTGCCCTGTGCTCTGGGATGGCCCTGCTGGAGCAGGGAGGTGGCACCAGTGACCCACTGTGGTCCCTCCCAGCCTGACCCATCCTGGGACTCTATGGAGGTGTGGGTGCAGAGTCCAGGGCAAACACAGTGACATCATTCCTCTGCTTGGCTGCTGTGACCAGAGGGTCTCCAGCAGCACCTCTGGCATGTGCAGAAGAAGGTGATTACATCTGGGGAAACAGCACAGAGCTGCTGCCCTCCAGGCCAGAGGAAGGGCGCCAAGTCCTACGGGATTTAAAGAATCTTTTTGCTGGTTTTGGCAATGGCATTTTCAGCAGGCTTGGCTTTAGTGAAAGCTGTTTTTAGGAGTGTTTGCTCTGGAGCCTGAGCAGGTTCCAAGCTGATGGCAGGACTCCTCCCATGGGCAAAACTCTTGGTCAATAAAGTGCTGAGCACAGCCCAGACCAACACCCTGCCTCCACCCTGCCCTGGTTCAGGGACTGGAAGCACAGAAAAAAAAATTAGAAGGAGGAGGAAGAGGAAGAAAAGAGGGAATTCCCTATTCTGCTCTGAAAAGTCACTGTATAAATGTGATGCTGCCAAATAAAATACTAAAATAAGAATTGTTTATTTAACTTCTTGGATCTGCAAAACCCAACCTAGCCAGGGGAAAATGAGTGAGGAACTCTTGAGCCCACACAGCATTGACTAAATTAAGCTCCTGGTTCAGGAGCACCTTTTGGCCCCAAAGGTATTTGCACAAAATTAGCTACAACATAGTTGCACTAACATAAAAAGGAGCTGTTATCTGGAGAGGTGCAGAGGCACGCGTGGAATTCTCTGGGACTCTTTTTTACTGGCAGTTGCATGCAAAATGGAAAATATCCTGCTTGGAACAGAGCTGGCAGGCAGCAACCAAAACCCAACGTAGAGACTTTCCGTGGAGCTTAGCTGATATGCAGGCAGTGAGAGGAAGCAGCAACAGTCACTTTTTAGAGGGTAGGACAGCACTTTAGAAAGTGTAGATGTTTCACTTCAAGAAATGCAGACAATTAGTCAGTAATTCAAAAATTAGGAAAAGCTGCTATGAAGGTACAACTTTTTTTTTTTTTTTTTGTAAAGCACAGCCTCTTTTGTGCCCATGCACATTTGCTCTGGAAAGTAAAGACTATTTTTAGCTCAAGAACCTCTGACTTGCCTCACATTGCTTTGGGCCTGAAGCCAGACAATACCCGTACACCTTCATCGCAAGCCTGCTCTATCTCTTCTTCAGAGCCTCCAAGATGCTGCCAGAAGGGAAGCACAGATCTTGCAGATCTTTATTGCAGTGCACGTGCTCGTTCCCCTTCACGCCAGCAGCACCTGCGATTGCAGTCTGAATCTCCCTTGTGCTCTACTTGTGTCTCGGGGGTTTTTTTGGTGGTTTTGTTTGGTTTACTATTTTTTAATAAATGGAAAAAGCTACAGTTTGTGGTGTGGGGTTGTGCTGCCACACGTTGGCCACCAGAAGGTTGGAGTCTTTGATTTCATCATCTAAAGAACCACTTGCTAGACCCTGTTGTGGTGCCAGCATTTAAAGGTGGGAGAGCCCTCTGTAAATTTTACGCTTTGTCTGACCTCCCATATGCCCAGGCCATTACATTTTCTCCCAAATGTTACCTGTTCCTGTCATCCCCACAACTTGCTGTTTTCCCTCACCTTTATCCTCATATCTATGCTCTGCATTTGCCTTCCCTGCTCTGTTTCTAGCACTGACCCTTTCCTATTTTCTCCCTTCCTTTACTTTCTGAGCCCCTGTCTTCAGCCTCCTTTCCCCTGATCTAAGTCCCACCTTGTTCCCAGCATATCCTGCTCCAGGTCTCAGCACAGGACACCTGAGGGAAGCTTTCCATGCTGCTCCTAGCAAACAGAGGGAATGATGTACTGCTTTATTTCAGAATGTTGCCAGAAAGGGGAACAGGAGTGGAAGGAGAATGTGGTGCACCCTCAGCCTGTATTCATCCTCTCTGGGTTACGGTGGCTGAGGCTGTCTCCCAGGATTTTTGGGATGGCTCTGTCACTGCCTGGTAGCTCTAGGGACTGGCACAAAGACAGAGGTCACTGGTTACTGTGGGATTTTGCATTTTTCTGTTGAAAAATGAGAGTTTTACCCCTCTGGGAAGCTGCTGTGGAGTGTTTGGTATCAAGCTGAGAGAACTGATAGGAAGCAGTCAACCAGGAGTGCTGACTAGAGAGAAAACTTCCAGGCTGCCTCACCAGGGCACCCGAAACCAGATCAGTAAGTTTGGCACAGCAGATGCACCTCCTGAGATGGAGAGCTGAGCACTTGAGATACCAATAAGGATCCCAGAAACCTGTATTCCTTGATGGCCTTCGGTCCAAAAGACCCCAGAATGAGGCACCCTGGGCACCAGGTGACTCCCAGCCAGGAGAGGTAAAGGCAGGTTAGTGACCGACCAGGACTTGTCTTCACTTGCAACCTCACATTCCCACATCCCCCTAAGGACAAACCCCTGCTTTATAAACCTTGCTGCATCCATTCTGTTTGTGTTTCACAAGCCCGGGGGTGGCAGAGGAAGAAATGGGTGAATGCAAATGAAACCAGCAAATCCACAGGGTGTTGTCCCGGAGCAGAGGGCTATTTCCAGGTGTGCCTGAGAGACTGGCACCTCAGGATATGTGTCAGTAGCCTGGCTGCTCACTGGGCTGTGCCAGGTCTGGCGCTTTCGGGTTGTAGCTCATCACGGTGTCCCTCCAGAAGAGCTCGTGTTCCCCCACATGAAGCTGATAGCAGAGCTGTGCAGGGCACCTGGGTGAACCAGAGCCTTGTGAAAAAGGAAAAACAGCCTGGTGTCCTCCACTGATCGCACATGGAGGAGGAATTTGGGCGCTCTTCTGGAGAGATGGGTGAGGGGGATGCATTCCCTGGGCAGACAAGGGGCTCCTGGGGGAATCTGCTCTATAAAATGCCCTTTCTCCTGCCATGCCCTTGAGAAAATTTGCCTCTGGAGCACCTACACCACATCCCATCCTCTAGGCACATCCACAGATGTCCATAAGTATCTAGGAAGCACCTTCCCATACAGGAAGACCTTCCCAGGGAGGCAGGTGAGGTCACCTCCTCCTGGGGGCAAGCCTAAGGCACGAACCACCTGACAGCTCTGACCAGGCTCAGCAAATTTGTTTTGCACTAGGGAACAGCTCCTGTTCCCAGGCAAAGCCTGATGCCTATCTGCACATTCCAGGGGCCTGGGGGCTGAGTGTAGGCGAAGCTCCTGAGCTTTGCCTTGTTAGTCCCAAGGACAAGTTTGGTGCCCAGCTATTTTAGTGACTTTGCCTCCTGATCTATGAGGACTGAAGGGATGAAGGTGTCTCCTAGAAGTTCACACTTCCATGACTTTTCCTTTCTAAAAAAGCCACAGGCACCTCTCTAACAAAAGGCAGAAACCATCCACAACCCTCAGGCACTGCTTCTGAAACAGAGGCTGAGCTTCAAGGTAAATGGCTGATGCCTTTTTTTTTTTAAGCACGGGAAAAACAACATTTTTCTGCTAAAGTAGTTTTTGGCAGTGACCAAAGATACTTCAGTACATACCAAAAAAAAAAAAATCCTCCACTCTCCTCGAGGAAGGCAGCACAGAACGTCTTAGCCCAGACACCTGAACTCTGGAAATGACAAGGTGCTGATAACAGAGTCCAATCACAAAATGCATGGAGGAACTGCTAGGACCAACTGCAGGGCTAATTTTACATATAAATATGACTTACCTTGTTAAAAAAAACACTTAGAGAAGGAAAACCTACACTATTTAATAGAAACCTTTCCCAGGAGTGAGATGGGAGCTTTGCCAGCAGGCTTGAGGGAGGAGATGCCATCAGCAGTGAGCAGGGGGCTCGCTGTTCAGGGAAGGGATGTGGTCACTCGTGTGCACAAAGATGGAAAAACAGAGGTGGCAGCTCACGAGATGCACTGACAGGCTCGGGAAGGGGAACTGGTGGCAGCAAAAAATCAGCTTTTCCTAATTGCAGTGCCAAGCCAAGGGTGGAGCAAGGTTGGCCCTCACAAAGAGGAACAGCTCACTCTGTGTAGGGGACCTTGGCATGTGGGATTCGCAGTCCTTGACAGGAATGACCTGCCAAGTGATGTTTGCTGGTTGCTCAGCTTTCCTGCCCCATTTTTACCTCCAGTTTTGTTTCTTTTTCCACAATGAAGTCTTGGAAGAGGATACACTATTCTTCACCAAGCCATAAAACACCAAAGGAGCTGCGTATTGTTTTTCACTGATAAAGTTCTTCTGACCTTGGCTACTAATGGGCCACCAGGCAGTGATGACAGCCTGGGCTGCATTAACATGATCAGGCTACAGGGCTTGTCCAGCCTGGAAAAGAGGAGGTTTGGTTGGGAGAAGGCTCATGGCAGCCTTCCAGTAGCTGTGAGGAGACCACCAAAAAAAGCCAGGCTGCTCACAGTGGTGAGACAACAGGCATAGGTTGAAACCAGAGACATTCAAACTTGTGAGGAAAAAAACTTTCTCATCAGGACACCAGCTCAGCAGGGGACCAGGAGATTGTGCAGTTTCCATCACTGGAGCTTTTCAAGATTGAATTCAGTGAAGCCCTGAGTAACCTGCTCTGACCTCATGGCTGTCCCTTCTATGAACAGGAGGTTGGACCTCCTGAGGTCCTTTCCAAATTGAGCTATTCTGTGATCCTATTATCTTTAAACTCCACTGTCCACATACCCTGGAGATTTGTACAGCCTCTGCTGTAAAAATTAAACGCATGCAGTGTGATCCTTTCTGCCCCTCCAGGGAAAGGCCTTACTCATTCACCTCACACATTTGCCATTAAAACATGATTTGCACCATCAGGAGGAGGGGACTTGACTTAGTCTTCCCTCTTCCAACTATTTACACCATATTTGCCACCCTGGTTTCTTTTCCAGAGCATTTTTGATGTGCACACCACGCACAAACTTTCAGCTTGGTGCTGAGGACAAAGGCTGCAGCCACAGACTGTGCATGAGGGGAAAAAGTCCCTTTCTGTGACTCACCTATTGGCTGAATGTTTATAGGTATTCCAGGAAAATTTTAAAACAAAGGAAAATAGGAGCAAAGCCACAATGAACATAATTTTCTTTACTTGGTGGTCCGATGATGTTAATGATTGAGGGTCTACAAATGAGAATGGCCCCATGCTACAAAGGGCAGAATCCCCTTGTATTAAAAATAAGGATAAGCAGCTGCCCCTCGGACAAACACTGCAAATAAAGCCACTCCCCACCTGTGGAGCAGCCACCCCATGGCACAGCTGTATGGCTTCTACCTGAAAACAGACAGACCCCACTGGCACCCCTGATTTTTCTGCCTTCAGCCCCATGCAGAATAAAGTCACAGAGAGCTGTAAAGGAGTGCCTAATCCCACAAAAGAAGAGGACCTATTTGGAACACCGACTGCAACCTTCCCCATCTGTTTGCCCTCACACTGAGCAAGTGGCCCAAGCCCTGAATCATGACTTGCTGAATGCTGGCCCCACCTCTCCTCTGTGCCTCTGTTGTGCTGCTGATGGTGGGACAGCACCTGAGCTACGGCCATGTCCAAGTCCCTGCCGAGAACTCGCTCTGTCCCGCATCTCCACTGCCAGGATATTTAAAGCTGTTCCTTTTAATTACAGACCTGCAGCTGAGGTGAGCCTGTGGGTCTGGAAAGGGCTGGTGAGGGCTCTCCCAGCTCTCCACTGGCAGAGGCGATGCTGGTGTAAGCTGGAGGCACAGCCAGCCCAAAGCTGAAAAACCTGTCCTGTGGTGCAGCTTCCTCAGCTCTCCTCCACCCTGCTCTTTCCTCGCACATAGCCACGGAGCAGCAGCTGGAGATGCCAGCTCCTTTCTCCCAGCAGGACGTGCCCTGTTGGTGTTGGAGAGGGAGCTGGGGTGCTGGTGGGGCAGAGCAGAAGCGCAGCAGCCCAGGGCGTGGCAAGGCGAGGACCAAAGGCCAGCGTTAGAACAAGGCATAAAAGGTCAGTTCTCAGCCCCAGCCTGAATTTCTATTGATCCCGAAATCGGCAGCGAGAGAAGAGAAGCATTCAGCATGCCGTGAATGGCTGCCTTGTGGATTCATTTTGTAGGAGGCACGCATGTGGAAGCCTGTGTCCAGCAGTGGAAAAACCTCACTAAACTATTTTTGTCACTGCCAGCAGAGTCTGGCAAATGTCTAGATGTTCTAGGTTCAGTTCAAAGTGACTTTCGATAGGGTTCAAGGTCCTCACTGCTGGCAGTTCAAATTAGGTCGTTTCCTGAGAGCTGCCAAGAGGCAGAAACTGAAGAGGTGGCTATTTTACAATCATAATTATACAGTGGCCATAGGCATAAACCACCCCCTAAACATAGAAACCCAACAAAACACAGCTTGGGCTGTGCGTGCGCTCCACAGCTGGAACAGCATCTCTCACCCAGGGAGAGCAGGCACTGGTCCCTCTGGGACATCCCTCATGGGACTCCCAGGCTCTTCCAGGTCCCTCTCAGGCAGTTCAGGATGAAAAAGATGCTGGAGCAGTCGGAGGGAGCCTTGGCAGTGTGTTTATCACCACCTGCAGCTGGAGGCTGGCTGGGCAGCTCCCTGCAGAGGCTTGCAAGTGCCTGCAAGACAACGGGGCAGGGCTCAGCCTGAAATTCATGGCACATCTCCCATGGAAACAGCCTCTGATTCACATTTATCACTGGGATTTTAGGCCCCACTGCTTCCCCCACCCACCCCCCACCCTGGGACAATTGCTCTGAGCTCAGCTACTGTAAGGCTTGCTTGGGCTTGGAGATTCATCTGAAAAAAAAAATAGTGGAGAGGTACAGGCAGTTCCTAAAAACTGTCTGCAAGCACTTGCTATTCTTTTCTCTTGGTGGGTGGAGAGGAAGGAATATAGTCCTGACTTAGAGAGCCTGTCAAAATAAATCCAGGCTTTTCTGTCTACTGGAGCAGCTCCTCTAGGAGTTCTTCTGGAAGTCACCCTGCAGGTAATGACATCCTCCCCTTCTGCAAACACATCTCTACACCCTCTATGAGTAAGACTGTTAATTGCTGAAGCACAGGGATCTAAGTTTTTGAAGTGTATGAGAGGATAGGATTTATTCCAACCCTCCCAATGCGTCGGGCCCACCCCTCTCTTTCCGCTGCAGCCAGCTGCTTCCCACACCCTTTCCCCACTTCATGGGCCCACTGTCATTTTTTCCCTGTACTCAATTATGGTGCTTGTGTGCCAGGGCTGCTGTAAAATGACAACATGCTGTACCCACAGATGACTTGCCCAGCTCCACTGCAAAGGAGGAAGAAGTTTCCCAGCAGTAAACCCTGTCTTTCCCCCTGGAAAACCATGCTCTCCCTGCCTTGGTACACCTTCCCACAGAGCACACCATGCAGCGAGCTTGAGAGTCCCTCCATTCCTGAGGCAGGCCAGCTCCAGTTTACCAAAGTAAGTCTAAAAAAAAGAGAAATCTTTCTTCTGGGAAAATTACCTTGTAGATAACCAAATCCAGCCTTCCTCAGGACTTCCCTGCTGAGTCCTTCCCCTTAGTCAAACACTTATTTTCTTAAACTTGTAACAGTCTGTTTCGTGGTACAAATTCCCATATTCTGTGTGTGCTCTGTTACAACACATAAAACAGCCACATCTTTTAGTGGTTTGGCTTTATCTGCCCTCATTTTCCTCACAGCAGCCAAGGGGCACAGCTGAGAGCAGCCTAGGAGCAATTCCCATGCCTCCAAGTGTTCAAGGCAGGTTGGATGGGGCTTTGAGCAACCTGGGATAGTGGAAGGTGTCCCTGGCCCCATGGCAGGGGGGTTGGAAGATGAGCTTTAAGGTCCCTTACACTCCAAACCATCCTGTGATTTAACAGTCTTACAGGCAGTGCTTTATGTTAGTGCTTAACAGGACTTATATGACCAGTTGCCATCTCTTCTACCATCCAAATCCAAGAAAATATCTAGACAAATCAGGATTGCTCAGATCTCACAGCTCTTTGCTATCCACAAGCACCTCCCATAGATAATAGAATATATAGTGTCACATCTGCCCATAAACCACAGCTATTTTAAGCAAATTTACAACAAAGAATTAGCAGCACCTGCGTGTAAAGAAGAAATCTGCTTGTGTTTAGAAACAAAGCTGCTTAAGCCCTTTTCCTTTCTGTAGTGGTTTCTCACATTCCAGGCAGGCTTTAAAGTCTTAACATAGCTGCACCTTTGTTTACTGATGGGGATGGATGGCACAGAAAACAGAGTTTTACTTTTGTGTTTTCCTTCATCATATCTTTTCCTCCCAATAGACATCCCATCTCTAGGGTAATTTTTTCCCTGGCATCAGTACTTGCTTCCCTGCTGACCCTCTGAATTTGAGCAGACTACTCCTCAGAGGGATCCTTCTCTCCCTCCCTCCACAAGTACTCCACCAGCATCCGTCACTTCTGCCACAGCTCTGACACTGGCCTAAGCACTGTTTCCCCTTCAGTATTGTAATCCCCCATTCCTGTTTTCCAGAACAATCTATTTGTTATCCCCTTTGCATTACCTCACAAGTCACATTAGGTTCCTGACTGAACTCAAAGACGGGAACTTACTCCCTGCTTGGAGTCAGTGCCACACACTCAAGATTTTTTAGGGCTGCCATTCCTTAGAAGCCAATTCTTCAGGAAATGTCATCACAACTGCTACCAGTAAAGCAAAATTTAGCATGGAACTCATTCATTACTGAAGTAGTTCTCATTCCAGAGTAGCCTGCAGGTCTGCGGCTGAGTGCAACCAGGTTTTGCATCTGTAGTGCATGTTCTCACTAAAAGGAAGTTAATACTTGAAATAAAGATCAGCTCTTCCCTCTCTGGTAAAGTTAAGACTTACCCATCTGTTGATTTCTCAGAAAACACCAACCCACATGCAGAGGATGTTCAAAAGAAGGGTAAAAGATTGGGCTATAGGGTTTAAAAAACCACATGCGGATGAGGATGGGTATCAAAGAGGCAGAGTGTGGCATAAACACTGCAGGTAAGGCTGCAGCACTGCAAGCTAAAGAACTCCCAGGAAACCTGTCTCCAGCTTCTGTGGAGCACAGGACCAGGGCAGGTATTCACTTCTGGATCTTCAGCTGACCTGGATGCCAGCTCAAGAGCTGCCTCCGCAGCCACTGCCCAAACCGCACGATCTGAGGTGCTGAGCCTACAGCCAAGTTCTCCTCCCCCCAGTTACAACCCGCTGGATTTTCTTGGACTCTGCCAAAAGGTGTTGGACTACAGCCACAGCAGATGCTGGCAATTTGAACACATGCACCAGCATCAAAAAGTGGGGCCAGCAGGACCAGGGCAGTGATTCCTCTGTACTTGGCACCTCAATGCCTACGTCCAATTTGCCTCAGTTCAGTGAACATATTGGGGTGCTGGAGCACGTCCAGGGAAGGGCAAAAGAGTTGGGGAAGGGTCTGGAGCACAAGTGTGATGAGGGGCAGCAGCGGCAGCTGGGGGGGCTCAGCCTGGAGAAAAGGGGATCGGGGGGGACCTTCTGGCTCTCCACAACTCTCTTACACGGGAGGGGGCAGCTGGGTGGGTCAGGCTCTGCTCCCAGGGAACAGGATGAGAGGAAACGACCTCAAGTTGCACTAGGGGAGGTGCAGGTTGGACATCAGGAGGAAAAGGGTGATTAGTCACTGGAACGGGCTGCTCAGGGAGGAGGTGGAGTCCCCATTCCTGGAGGTATCCAAGGAAAAGCTGGATGTGGCACTCAGTGCTCTGCTGTGGTTGACCAAGGGGTGATTGGTCAAAGGTTGGTCTCTGATTTTGGAGGTCTTTTCCAACCTAAATGATTCTGTGAACAAGAAGCAGGAGAAGGTCAGCAGCAAACTTTCCTGATGGCTGACAGCTATTCACCCCAGCTCTTCCTGGTGCCAGGTGCATTCTCACGCCCAGAATCACACACCTGACAAAAACACTACTTCTCAGTTCTGCAAGAGCTCAGTGGGGACATGGCTGCTCTCAAACTCCCATGAGAGATTTTTCTCTCCAGGCTGTCACATATAGCCACAGAAAAAAATCAGATCAACTCCTTTCTGGAGTCATTTCAGTCTCTGCAAGACACACAAAAGCATGATTACCACTGAACTTTTTTTAAATCACTTTTTTTTTTTAAGAAGGCCCATGAACACAGAACAGTGCAATGCGTTACAGAGGAGAGCTGCATGGTTCCCTTAGACAAGTGACAGTGGGTAACAAAGGTGACAATACATTCATGCATCAGCCAGAGCCTGACACCCACCACTTCTGGTATTTCTCATAATAAATACCAACTTCCCTGCAGGAGAAAAAGAGGAACAAGCAAGGACTACGCAGAGACATTTGTATTACCCAGAGGACAAAGACCAGAAGCTTCCAAGAACACCAATGAGATTGTACAGTAAGGGAGCACCAGGTACAGGAACAGCACATCAACTTGCTGCTAAGTCCACAGGCAGCCCCCACCACAAAGTATTTTAGAGACCAAAAAAAAACAACCCACTTAAAAGCCATTTAGAGTAGAAATACAGGACAACTTGGTAATTGTTTAGGCTAAGGGTTCCACACTGGTGTCTCTGCTCTCTCCCATACCCATATCTAAACTGAAACAGGACAGCCTCAACTCTGCAACTGCAGAGCTGGACACTTAACTGCTCATGCAACTTATGTTAATTCCACTTGGAAACCTGAGATTTGGCACACGTGTTGTAAGCCCTTGAGACTGCACCTCGCTGGCTTTGGAGAAACAAATCCCCAAGCCAGCCAGTGAAAAAATCCTGAGCATACACTAGGGATTGTGCCCTGCCAAGGGCCCAAGGCCATGCCAGGTGCCAGGGGACAGTTGTGGCAGCAGGCAGGCTAATGTCAGGAAGCCCAGCTGGCCCCAGGGCAGAGCCCAGCCTGGCTGCATCGAGCTACCACTGCCTGCACATCACCTGTGTGACAGCCAGCCTTTGCCAGCCTCCAGGGAGGTGACAGTGAAAGTGTTACAGCAGTGACATTTTAAGAATGTACTTAAGACCTGCTTTTGTTCACACACACCAAGGAAAGAGGAATGACCACACCTTCCCTGACGTGCTCAGACAGCATCTCCCATTCCCTTCAAACATGGGGCACTGGCATAGGAGTTATTTCCTGCTTCATCCCAAAAACACTTAACACGTTATGCAACTTCAACTCCTTGCTATGCATCAAACAGAAGGATTAATCAACATAGCAACATCTCCTCTCCCCCACAAACAATACATCTTACTCTTTATTAAGTATCAAATTGTCTCCAACATAAATTACATCCAGATTATGTAAGTTTCAAGAAAGTCAGCTATTTTATGTACAATGTTTGTCTTGAGTCAGATAAACCTTTATCATTTTAACCTGTAACATAAAAAGCAAACCTACATCAGTACCAAATAAAGCATTAAAAAGGTAACAAATATATAACGTTTTAGAAATGCTCTCAGAACTCTAGAGTTAATGACGAGGATTTTCATAGTGCAGGAATCTTGGGTTTGCAGCTCTTACACCATCTCTCTTTCCCTGCGGATGGCACAGCACAGAATCATACTGAATATCATGCCAACAATCTGGAAAGGAAGCAAACAGGTTAGAAATCAGGAAAGTAAAGCACAGGTTTTTATCAGCACGAGGACAAGCACTAGAGGCCACGTTTATTCTGTATTTTTACACTTTACTCTGGGATCCCTGCCCCACCATCCCCGAAGTTCACTTTGCTCCTATGAATCCCATTCACCTCAATACCTGAATGTGTCAAGTTGGAAGGGACCTACAAGGATATTCGATTCCAAATCCTGGCCCTGAACAGCATCATCAGCTGTAAACCACTGCCATATCTCCTAAGAAATCTTTGATCATCCCCGCATGTGCTTTTCTCCAGAAGTCAAACACGAAGTGCAAGTTTTCTTAGCAGCCCTGTTATTTCGGCTCTCTAGCAGAGCCTGTAATTGTTATAAAGAAAAGAATCCCCAAGAGACATTAGGCTTAAGATGTGGGCCAGCAACATGACAAATACATCTTCACTCCATATATACATTTCACCACTGCTCAAAGTGCAAGGAGGCAGATCCTAATCCAAGGCAGAAGCAGGGAGGCCTGAGACATCCCAGCCTCTGCACTGCCTCGGGGCACTGCAGCACACACCCTGATCCTGCTGGGACTTGTCCTCTGTGGAATGGCCTCGTGGGCTGCTGGGCCAGGGACTGTTCTGCAAGACTTCTGCTCTGAGTATCCTCTGAGCACCCAGCAACCCTCTAAATAACCTGCAAACTCACCATCATCACAGCAATGCCAAGGCCAACTGCTCCGATCACGTTGAACTTGGATTTGAAGACTTCATCAATGGCAGCAGGGCAGGACTGAAACGGGACAGACTGTTCATTAGGGTTTTACACACACAAGGTTCATTTGAAGACTCATCTTTTGAAAGAGGCTTCAATCTGGCCTTTACTATCACATCCTTAAAGAGAGCCTGAAATAGTCCCACAAAAGAGTTGGTGGAGAAGTTTAAATCTACTCTCCAAGTACCTCAAACCTGCTAACAGCACCTTGACTACAGCAGGATTCCCCTTGCAATCTGAACATTCAGTTGATCAGGCTTGGCTTGTTACTAATGGCTGTCAGCACTTCAGGTGACGCATTGCTCAGCCCTTACCAAATGAGATTTAAAGCGACTCTTGATATCAACAATTGCTACTGTAATTTTGCAGATACCTCATGAACTGACAGTGCATTGGAATGGCAGGATGACCTAGGCTAGGATCCATGCTGGGGCAGATTCATAGAGGGGCCAGTTTAATGTTCCCAGGACAATAAATTACCCTTGCAATTAAAAAAAAATGTACGTACAGTCCTTTCTCCAGAACAGACACATAGTGGCCAATAAAAAGAACAAGGTACTTTTAGAGAGGTATAAATTTTTCAGAGTCTGGTAGCTGGTCAGAGTCTCATCCCAGCTTCTGTCCTGCTTGTTCCAGCAGCAAACATCAGTGACCTGCTGAAAGCTACCTTTCTCTGTTGTTGTTCCTTATCCAGTCTAGAAAGAAAGACTGAATCTAGGATTAAAGGGATATACTGGCACAAATGAGTCAGTTCAATCAGAATACCAACACAGCACTGCTCCACACTCCATTACATCCCTTTGATCTTGCAGTCTGTCCACTGTTTTTCTACAACTGGGAATAGGTATCACAAGACAAAGTCAACAGGTGAAGCTAAAACACACAGCAGAATAAAAGCAAACAATAAAACCTGCATGCAGTCTCAGCTACTCCCACACACTCCAGCTCAGACTGCATGGACAGCACTAAAAATACAGACTGAAGGGTCTCATGTGGGCAGATATTTGAAGTTGTCAATGAAAGTGAAAAAAACCCAACTCATTAATTTAAATCCTGTACGGTAAGAAACATGGGAGGACTCATACAAACTGTCTTGAAGCATAAAGCAAGAGCACTGGATTGTTGTAAGGAAAAGAGGAAGAGGGGTGGTTAAAAACTACACAAGTTGTTTTCTCCTGTTATTTGCAGCATACAGGCACCTCTGCAGCAATATTCCAGCAGGGAAACCTGATTTAGAGAATTGCCTTCACAGTGACAAACTCACCTGAACAGGCTACCAATGCCTTACCCCCCTCTCTCTTGTCCTTGCTGAAGCTTCAGACTTGCTCGTCCACCCAAGCTCTACCTCTCCCTAACCAGGAGGAAGGTGACAGCTCCCAGCAAGCACCAGGCAGATGCAGTGAGGAGAACAGAGCTCTCAAGCACGGTGAGGGTGGCTTTTTTAGGCAAAGTTTTGGTCTTCCACTGCCCACCCCACCAGTGAGTCTGTGACACACAGACCGCACATTTCCTGAGCAAGGTCAGATTTCCTGCTTGTTCTTTCCATGGTAACAGCAGGCTTGTTTTCCACAACCAGCCTGATCACAGACACAGAGTGCCATGCCAGTGTGACATGGGGATTTCCCACGGCCTGGGAGGGTTTCCTGAAGTGTGCTTCTCATTCTCCCCAATGGGCAGAGCTGATGGTGAACTAAGTCAAGCTTTACCTTGACAGAGAACGACTCAGACAGTGTCTTTGCTGGACAGGTGTCCACGTACTGTGGTTCCACAGCTCCAGTAAGGCCACAGCAGTTTAGCTACAAGAGAAAACACAGAAAGAGACCCAGGTTAAATAATCCTTATTTTTGCTAAGTAATCTGGTATTAAAAAAAAAAATCATTTACATTAGTTTTTATTATAGACCAAGTCCTGTCAACATGACTGCTATAAACCTAATTTTAACAAGCCTTTATTAAATTAAAGGACAAGGTTCTGAAAGGAAGAGCTAGATCTCATTAAGCACACACAAAATCCTTTTGGTGACAGCTTGTGCTTCTTACAGACACAAAGCTGAACCCCTCACAGCCATGCAGGTGTGCATACTAGGGTGCCACTAGCTCAGTAGCACAGATCCAGGGTTTCCCAGCCTGCTGCTTTTAGAAAAACAAGAACTAGTTCTAGGCACTTCAGAGGGACAAAAAAGGCATCCTGAATTCACTTATACTATACAAAAACATCTCTGCAATCTCTGGTTTCTTCTAACTAGTAAGAGACTAGACTCGTACAGGGGACTGGGTGGCATGGAGAACAGTGTTAGGAACAGCTGCATTACTGTCCAGGTTAAGCAGAACCATATACTTACAGCGAACTGAAATGCTTTCAGGGTGTCTCTGGCAGTTGACTGAGTTCTCTTTCTATAGGTGTCCATGTAGAACTCCTTTAACTCATCAATAATCTAAGGAAAAGCAAAGAGTTGTCTATTAGTGGTGTATTGGTGTCATACCTTGTATCAATTATGTCAAACTGGCTTTCAGCAAGTCAGTCATCGAAAATCCTGCAGCCTACAACACCCATTCTTCTGCCATGTACAAAAAGAGTGTGGACAGAAGGCTCACCTGTTTCAAGTGAGAAATAACTGTACCCTCACTTTAACAGCCACACCTAAACAGGTAAGACTGTTTCCCCTTCCAAATCTCTGAGCTTCTAAGAGCAGTGAGAGAACCAAATCTTTACCCACTGGCTGCCCAAAAATATTCCCTGTTCTCCTGTACCCCAGAAGTGCCTGTATTTCCCCACTGTATAATACAATGCGAGCAGAAAAGCAACCCTGGTCACCGAGCATCTGATTTTGAAACAAGACAGAATCTTTACTGCTTGAGAGGGACAGGCCATGTCAGTCATGCTTCACGTGCAGAAACACTCTGCCCTCAGCTGACCCAGCTCCCCTCTGGAAGTGGTAAAGCTTCCCAGCCAGCCTCCTTCACCTCACAGCTCAGCCAGGTACTGTCTGGAGAGCACCTCTAGCATCCAACAGCCTCTTGGATTCTGGTTTCCCTGCTAGAGCCTTATTTTTAAATATTAGGGTTAGATTTTTTTGTGTTGTTTTGCTTCCATCAGCCTTTTTCCTCTCCCTCAAATTCCCTGGGTAGAAAGGATTTGACTTGTACTGGTAGAGATGTCAGCAGACTCCTTACTGTGGGCACATTCACAGAATCATGGAATGTTTAGGGTCAGAAAGGAGCTTCCAAGATCACCTAAGTCCTGCCTCCCTGCCATGGGCAGGGACACCTTCCACTATCCCAGGCTGCTCAGAGCCTCATCCAACCTGGCCTTGCACACTTCCAGGGATGGAGCAGCCACAGCTTCTCTGGGAAACCTGTGCCAGCATCCCACCACTCCCCACTTTTAAGAGCAACCTACCTTTTCTTTATTTGAAAATCCCCAGATGCCGGCAGCAATTTCAAGGGCAAAAATCACAAAAAGGAAGAAGAAGAACTAGAAAAGAAAGACCATGTTACTCATGAAGGCCACAGCACCACAAAGCAGCATCACACACATACACTGCAAGTTTGCCCAGTCTTGTGGGAACTGCCACTGAACCAGGTTGCAGTTAGAGGTCTGAGACATTGGTAACACCAGGAATAAGGACACTGGGTCAGCACTTCTTCCCAGGAGCGTCGGAAAGTCTGGCAGTGCTCTCCAAGCACCAGTCCTGCTTTTTGATCAGTGTTAATTAAAGCCAATCATCTGTTAACTCTGACTTTGAAGTTGCCCAAGTCATTCAGACACATCACAACAGCTGACACCAATTCTTTACTATGGTTTGTCACTCCTGTTGCTTTAGGAGTCATTACTTAATTCCTAGCTTGCCACCAACTCGCAGAGAGCTAATGGTCACTTTGTTGTGTGTCCCATGAAACACAAATAAAAGTGTTCTGTCTCTCACTGACTACCAGATCCAAAACACCACTATCATTTAGAAGCACTTTAAAGAGATATTCAGAATTACAAAGGGCTAGAGGCATCATTTTGCAAGAAATATTTGAATTTAGGTTCTTCTGTGACACAGAAGGGGGATTGTTCTTTCAGTGGCTGTAGTAGCTGTCTTTTATTAACTAAGTCTTCTGGTTATTTAGATGAGTAGTTCTGCAAGTGTACAGATGTGCACAAACCCAGTAAGCTCCACTGGCCCCTCCAGTCTGAAAACAATGAGGTTGCTCTCCAGTAATTGGCTTGCAGAGCAATTGCCAACTAGAAGAGTTCATCCTGTGAATATGAACAGTAGAGCCTTGTTGTTTTAAGCATCAAATACCACAGCTCTGCTCTCAAGAGATTAAAGATTGCACAACCTTCAGAGTCCAGGATAAACTGTCTAGCAATGATAGCATGGCTCTTATCAATATTTTTGTTCTGTGTTCACAATACTCCCAGTCTTGACACTTCAGTGTATGTCAGACATTCCCAGCCTCTCCATGTCATCCTGCGTTCAAATACAGCATGAGCACTTGCATTTCAGGCCAGAAATGAAAACTATATCTAACATTTTAGCATTACGTAGGTGGCCATGAGTTTAAACACCGTGATTGTTCTGGGTCCACAATTTGCTGCCCTTGAATTACACAGCAGTATTTTCCTTCCTTTCTTATCACACTGCTCAAAATTTAAGCATTACCCTGAGCACTTACCAGGCCAAGCATACACTGAGATTCCTGTGATGCACCACAGCATCCCAAGAAACCAACCAGCATCATAAGTGCCCCCGCTCCAATAAGGATGTAAACACCTAGGGAGGAGGAAAACAAACGTATGCAGGATCACTGAGACCTCAGCAGCAAGGTACGAAATTAATTGCTCCACAAATAGCATTTGTAGCTTTTCCCAAGGTTTAAGTTTCTTTACCGAGGTGTTTCATGTAAAAAATAAGGGGGAGGGGGGATTGTGCTTAATTTTCTAAGCAAACACATGTGAAAAATTAATAAAGAAAACCTTCAGCTTGCCACAATTAATGTGTATCACTACTGCAGTTTCACAAGTTTTAGAAAATGGGCAAGATAAAGCCATCTCAGATAAGCTCTAAGATACTTTGTAAACCTGGCTCAGAGGCAGAGTTATCAACTTCTCCTCAGGTGAGGATAGAGAACTGGAATTAGAAACAGCTGGAGTAGTGATTTATCAACAACTAAGAAGTCTTGATGCAGATGATACTTCAAACTATAAAAAGTGTCAGAGCCTGTAAACTATTCTGCCCAGAATTTAGGTAGTGAATATGTTGAAGCAGAAAGAGCAAACATTTCTGGGCTAAAAGGCTCCATTTATGCCAAATCCTCTGGGCTCCTAAGCTTGGGAACAACCAGCCTAAGCATCATAGCTGTGAGGTGGAGAGAGTAGCAAGATATGGTGAGCAAGAAAACTCCCAAAGGATGGCAATTAAGTATTACAGGGGTGGTGAAACATCGAAGAATCAGCACAAAGATCAATAGGAACAAAAATAAAATTCAGAGACCCAATCAATACTAACTAAAGGAAGCCAGATGCAAGCATTTGCAAATGATATATCCTAGATGCAAACCAGTAAGATTAGCTGCGACAAAATAAACATGAACTAGATGAGGCATTTGTAAGGGATTCAGCCTGACATTTCTTATTAGGAGGAAATTCCAATATGGGCTTTTTAACCTCAGCTTAAACATTTTCCATTTTGAAAAATTAGAATAAAAAGAGTCCATCAGTACCTCTTATTCCAGTTTATTTTGAGTTGTACAAAAAGCCTTTGAGGTAACTTGCTTTGTAACTTACTGCAGTCAGTAACTACTCCCAGAAAATCATGTTAAAGCAGCAATTCCTATTAAACTTCCTTTTAAAACTCAGTTTAACCTACAGAGATTTCAAGCAGGTTTCACTGGCTGCATCCAGCCAGTAACTTAAGCATCACACCATAAAAATTTTATGGTTTAGGAGGTAAAAGAGTTGTTTTAGACTACCCAAAATAAGACTTGTTAAATATTCAGCTCAATGGCCAAGTTTAGATCTCTGTTCCTTTTCTGAGGTCTACTTAAAACCATCTGGGAATCTTCCTGGCAGCTCCTAGAACCACCCAGTTTGCTAGGATGCCATCAAATCAAGAGCAAAATACAATTTTTCTCACAGATAAGCTGTTTGCATGCCTACAGCTTCTCCATGAAGTCTCATGAGCATCTCAACATTCCCATCTGTGGCCTCTACACCATTCCTAACTATTTCCTGTAGGCACAGGCTACCCCAATACCATGAGGCTGCAACACAAGTTGCACCTCCTTGCAAGTGACCCTTCAAACACCAGTCTGGGAGTTGTCACAGGTTGAGTAGCCCATGACAAGAGCCAGTTTCTTGGCAAGAGAAAAATGAAGCCATCCTTTAAAGACTGTCCAATTATACCCCCCTGCCATGGGCAGGGACACCTTCCACTATCCCAGGCTGCTCCAAGCCCCATCCAACCTGGCCTTCACCACTTCCAGGGATGGGGCAGCCACAGCTGCTCTGGGAAACCTGTGCCAGGGCCTCACCACCCTCACAGGGAAGATTTTTTTTTTGTAATATCCAATCTAACCCTGCTCTCTGTCAGTGTGAAGCCATTGCCCCTTATCCTGTCACTCCAGGCCCTTGTCAAGAGTCTCTCTCCATCTTTCCTGTGGGCTCCCTTCAGGCACTGGAAGGCCACACTGAGGTCACCCCAAAGCCTTCCCTTCTCCAGGCACAGCAATCCCAATTCCCTCAGCCCTTCCTCACAGCAGAGGTGCTCCAAGGGTTTGAGCACCTACAGGTGACAATAACCAAGTCATGTGTTCCCCTGCCCAATCCTAAAAGCAACTGTACAGATCAAAATCAAAGTTCAGATAAAACACAGTTCACTTAGTAATTCCTATGACATTAACATAAACTGAAAATATACATCTTCCCTAATTAATCATCTTACAAACACTTTCCACATGGTCTAGCTAAAGCTACATTGATCCCCACAGGCTGGAGTAATTCTCACATGGACCAAGATAGTTGTGCATTCTTCCCATTCAGTTCAGTATGAATTAGGAGATGTGGGGCTTTAAGAGTCAGAAAACAGTGCACGAACTCCTTCTGAGAGAAGAGGCAACAGAGCTGTGTTTAGGGTAGCTTAGGTTGGTCACTCTGGAGAAAAAATATTAATTACTCATTTAGTTTAGCGTGAAACTTTGCTGACGCATATTGTGATGAGCATCAGGAAGGAACATCCTCTGAGTCTACCAGGAGCCCCTGGGATTACAAAATGTTTACTGACAGCAACAAAGAGGAACCGCTGTGGGAAAAAGGATGAAGGGCCAAGAAACCACTCACACAACAGCACTGCACAGGGGAAGCTGCTCTCGGGCTGTTTAGAGCTGTTTTGCCTTTTTACCCTCTAAGGAAAGCCAAGGCTTCTCAGCAGCCTGGAAATCAGGGTGCAAAAGTGTGAGCTATTCCCTGAGTGATCCCAGCTCACCTGTGTAAAACTTTGTGTCGGATTCCAGTTCGAAGACGCTTTTGGTCTGTGAATCAAAGTGAAGCCATAGTCCAACTGCAAGAACTGCTGTCCCTGCAAGCTGTAAGAACAAGGAAGGCTTGTTAAATGATACCAATTAATCCACCCACCTTTGCATTAGTAACAAAATCAGAAGCAAACACAGGATACAGCTCTTATTTAAAGAGGCAGTGACAAAGGACCAGCATAAAAGGATGGGGATACCAACACATGAACAAAGTTCCAGACATGAGGCACCTTGCTGGCAGAGGTATTTACATAATATAAACTCCAATGCCACAGGAGAACAATGCCATTCTTGTTCCTTCCTGAAAATATCCAAGGTTTAGCCAGATGTCAGTATTTCCACTGATCCTTCCACGCACTGTTTTATTCTGGGTGGCCGCAGTGACATTGCATGGCTTAGTGCCCTTAAAGCTTTCACACTGAAGAGCAAGTGTATCTCAAGGAAAAGCGCCTTGTGAGGCCAGCTGAAAGTTTCAGTGTATTAAACAGACTGCTGAGAGTTCAGTGTACCGTAGAAGGGAGTTCAGGAAGAGTGCTCTTCTTGCAAAACAAGATAAAACCAACCCATTAAGCGACCACACTGACAGGAACAAGAAAATACAAGCCGCAGAAGTAGCAACATTGCTGATCTGGAGCAGTACAATCGAATTTTAGGTAATATTTAGTTTTATTTCATTATCATCTCTGCCTGTGTGCCTCCAGGTTCCTCTTAACATTGGTGCCTCTGTCTGCAGCAAGTCACTTCGTGTAAAAATTAGCCTCTGGATGAAATATCTGGCAAGAGGCATAGGAAGTGTTGCAAGAAAGAGGGAATTGCACCCTGGTAAGGCCAACAGCAACAGTTTGTTTTGAACAGACTGAACTGAATCGTCCCTTAAAAAGAAAAAAATGGGGTTTTCTTGCATGAGATAAGAAAGCAGGACAAAGCAGAAAGCTGGAGTGTGCTTCTCAGCTCTCCCTTTGAAGACCATTTACTATAAAAAATGCTCTGCAAAAGTGAGATGAGGACAGAAATCCCAAATGTTGCAGCACACATTAAAAATTTAAACTTAAGAGTGAGCAGTAAGTTTATAAAGTCTGGTGCTTTGGTCAGGCAAAGCACGCATGAAAACCAAAAATAAAATCCCAGCAAAGCCTGATCTCTGAAAAGAAGGTCCTTCTAGAAGGAAACAGCATTCCTGATATGCCTCTAAGAAACTGGGAAGTGTTTAATAATGGCAATTCTCAGTGGGAATATGGGCATTCCCTTGGCAAGCACCCAAGGATACACCCCTTCCACACCAAGCCCAGCTGAGAATTGGGAGCCTGAGAGCCCCTTCTCCCTGCTGCGGAGGAGTTCCTGCCCACAGACAGCCCCAGCTTTCCTAAACCAGCTTTTCTTGTAAGGCAGGAATCCGAGTCCCAGGCCTGCCTCCAAGAGGAGCTGCAGGGCTGTAGCTGGGAAAACAGATCAAGTGACACACAACCCAAGGGCCAAACCCACCTGGAGGTTTCCAGACCTAAGCAAAGGGCCTTTGTTGGTGTTCCTGGGGCTTACTCCCAAAGCACACCTGCACACACCTCCTGCTTGCCTCACTAGAGCTACCCCAACAAGATTATTAAGTTATGCTGAAGCACCTTGGTAGGACACAGAATGTCAACAGCATCATTATTTCAATTTCTTCTGCCACAGCTGCACCCCGAGGGGAGGGAGAGGTACAAAGGGGGACTGGCAGAGAGAAGAGTTGCTGCTCTACCTGCTCTCCTGGCTGCAGCATCACTTCAAACAGCCTTTGCCACCTCATCTCACCCCAGTGCCACAGTTCAAACATCAGAAGGGTTTAGTGATGGAAAAAACTCTGCTTCTAGACTGCTCTTCAGTCACCCAGTATTTAATAACACTCTGCTTGAGACTCCCCCCCCTCCTGGGCCATCCTACAGTCTTCAGCTTTTATAGGGATCCAGATCCCCATCATTACAAAATACCTACAGCCTCTGCTGGATTTGCCAGGAACTCACAAATTGCGAAGCCACACCCAGCTCTTCTCACCGACCATTTTTTTATGTGTATTTGCAGCTTGACAAGCTCCAGCATTTGAGTAGAGAGCTCTGCAAATGGAGCAGGGCACAGAAAAGGCCTATAAAACTAAAGAAACCCTTAAGCCATACTGTAACCATGCAGATAATCTTAAAATTCCAAGCAAAGAAGAAGGCTCAGTTAATGACCTCCAGAAACAAACTGGTCTGTTCATATTGGGCAGAGGTGAGGTACCTAATATAGAGCCTTTCAAAACACAAATTCAACCCTTCCCCACCACCACCCAGAGGTACGTGGCATGTTTTCTCCTTGGAAAAGCAGTCACTCTGTGGGAAAGGTTAGGAAGATGCCAGAGAGAGAAGAGACTTACAGGATCACAGAGCAGTGATAACACTTCATGCAAGTACTGCTGCACAGCACTAAAAAAAGTTGCAGAATTAAACAGAGTGATAATTCTCTCAGTGGTGGAGTAGAAATAAAATGCAGCTCCTTCATGCAAGAATAAGAGACTTTTTGTCCAGTTTCTTAAGGAAAACAGACTTATGTTCTCAGTTTGTGCTCTTCCTACCCACAGTGACCACTGAACTAAAAAAAAAACAGTTTTAAAGCAGAAGGCAAGAAACTTGAAGCTTCAAGTTTCCATCAAAACAAGGGAGAAACGAGGACACAGCAACACCAGCCTCTGAGGACGAGAAATGCACAGCCCCATGGGCACTTGGCAGCACCTCTGGCCAGTGTGGCACACCAGAGGCTGAGGCACTGTCACCTCCCTGCTCACCCATGCTATGCCAGCAGGGTGGGCAGACGTGCTGGGATGGTGTGGGAGCTGTGTTTTTCCTTCCTGGGAAAGGGGTGCAAGGCCTCCCACCTCAGCTTCGTGGAAGCAGATCCCCAGATAACTAATTGTTATCTATTGCTGGGTTTCTGTTTAGAAATCCAAGGGGATTCCCCATCTAACAGACTTGTTCTGACACAGGAGTTGAGGATTACTGAGTATTTCTACGTAGCTCTATCCTGTGCTGAAAGAAATTTAACAGGAAAAGAAAAACACTGTATTCCTGGAAGCAATCCATTTTGTCTGGTTTCACACACACAAAGAAAAGAGGGGGTTTGTGTGCTTGTCAGACAGGTAAGTAGTATGTTTCTATAGTGACAAGTACAGCAAAAAGAGCTCAGAAGACAGGCTTGGATTTTCTTTCCAACCTGACCAAAACGTGAAGTTAAGGGGTACTGTTCACTCTCTGTTTTGGAAAAGTTTGCAGCAGTGATTTTCCAGTAACAGCATGTCCTGGCACAATCATGCTACTGACTTCCCTGCTCCAGCTAACCAGGCTTCCTTGTTTCCCCTAACCACTACTCCCAGCTCATTCCCACTCTCTGGCTGTTCTACAGCTGCAAGGATAGAACTAGCTGGTCACTCCTCTCCTAGCCCTGTGGAGGCTTCTCAGGTTTTGTTTTTTCTTACATCACATGCAAACACACCCCCTTTGCCCCTAAAGCTCACTCTTGCATGCAGCTTTCTGCCTGTTGCAACAGGAAAAACAGCTTTTTCGGTCTATCTTCCTTTCTTACACAGCCCTGCATCTTCCCTAGCGAGCCTCCTGTGCAGGGCTTCCCTCCTCCCACCCATCCCACCCCACACCTTCTCCAAAGTCACCCCTTCCCACTGCTCTGGTGTGTCCCCCTTGCTTTGCCTCTGGGTACATCTAAGGGTGTGTCCCAGCCTTCCATGTGAGAAGAGGTAACTGGGAAAGGACCTGAACCAGCCAGGATACACTTGAGACGAGAAAACCTGTGTTTATCCTGGAGGCAGGAGCCACACAGAACACTCTGCCTCCCTCCCCTCACCATCCCTGGCTAACTTGAGCATGAGCTCAGAGCATGCCTCAGCACTGAACGCTATCGAGCAATTCCCACCGCATTTCTGCCCCCCTCTGACACCCGAGGTTTCACAGATACGCTCTCCCAGCAGAGGGCTTGCACAGGAAACCGCTGGATTTAATGACAATGCCATAAACACGTGCTAAAACCATAAGTTTTTAACAACAAAAAAAAAATCCAATTTTGTTAACACATCCCACAGCAGTCCAATATGTGACACCATTTTGGAAAGCTGGAAAGTTATTTTAGATTTAACCACTATTTTGCAAGGACCATTTTGTTAAGTGCTAAAAATCTTTGTCACCTTGATAAGGGACAATCCCCAGACAAGCACCCCACTTGCCTCAAGACACCTTAGAGCATCTTATCTTTCCACAGGCAGAATCGCCTCTCAAGGAGCTCAAGGTCCCAAGCACTTATCAAGTCCTTAGTCCATCCTGGCAGACAAAGCTTTGGGAAGGGGACACCCTCCCCCAGCATCGACCAGCCCTTCCTCCACTTCCACAGGGTGGAGGCAGGGATAGGGAAGAAATCAGACACGTCAAGAACGCCTGATAAGTGGCTCAAAGCCTGTAAAAAAAGCCTTTGCACAAGAAAACTGTGGGTTCTGCCATTTAGACACGTTCAGGCCAAGCTTACATACAACTTCCACGAAACTCACGGCATTACTTCCAGCAGAAGGTAAGTCATACGTGACAACACAGAAGTCAGTCAAAAATAAATACTATTTTCAGTGTTGTCAGCTAAGCATTGCATCTAACAGAACACTTACTCATTTTTTTTCTTGAAGTGAGAAGGTATGCCAGGCTCTACACTACCGTTCTATACATAGGTTTACCACAGGATGTGACAAGAAGACATCAAAAAAGCTACCATCTTCACTTCATAAACACTTGAACTTTTAGCTAAAAATCTGCATAAGACAATTTACTTCTCACTGTGTTAAACTGAACTAACAAAGCCAGCACCAGATCTATAATGTTGCAAAGCACGTGGAAAGAAATTGACAACATTATGAGCAGTAATGAACTGTTTCTGTCCTGTTACTTGCTGGTACTCCATAAATAAAACCCCATAAACACTAAGTACAGGTGAGGCTCAACATCACTCTAAACCCTCAATTACAGAATTAGTGTTATCCACAACAGCACAAGTTTTCAGAGTTTTGAAAAAGCTCCCCGAACACTTGTGCTATGTGGGCTTACAGTTATGCAAGAAACTGCAGCTATTTTCAAACTCCTCTGGAAAAAAGTGGATTGAAAAGGAAGTATTTTCTTTCTGCTTAGCTAATTTCAAGAATGTTGTGGCCTATGTTAATGTCACAGCACTTTTTGCAATAAAATGGTGTTCCAGTACAGTAGGAGCAGCATTACAAAATTCCTGAACCACTGCCAAGACTAGTGCCCATTTCATACAAGTTCCTATTCAGAAGCCAGTCTACTACACTTGCAATTAGAATTGCAAATAGGAGCTAGGACTGCTAGAACTCCAAGTAGCTTCACATGAGGTTTCTCAAGGCAACATACTCCAAACTGTACTCCCGACTTCACAGCATTTACTGGAGTCAAAATACACTGAACTGAGCACAAGCAGCATTAGATTCACACACCATAGCCAGCAACTGCATCAGTTCATTATAGAAAGCACAAGCAACTAATTTCTGGGTTTTTCATATGTGCCTGCATATATACATACAAACAGACACATGTATATTTCCCTGCCCATCCTGCAAGTCCGCCACTCCACTGGAGGAGGAGGAAAGACTCTCTGAATTGCTACCAGCTGTTCTTGGTGCACAAAAGCAGCTGAGATTATAGCTCAGAACAAAGTCGCAGGTATCTTCAAGTTACAGAAGGAAAAGAGCTCTCCAGGCCTAATCCTGCTCATCTTACTCTAGCAGGCACTACCACAAACAAATGCACTTATTCATAAACACACAGTGCTCTGGAGAGGGGGAAGTCAGGACAAGACAGCTACCCAACAGTGGAAAGGAGCAAGAAAATGAATGCTCAAAACTTCAACTTGAACTCTACCTCTGTGCTACAGCACTTGCTTGCCTAAAACACATTAAACTATAAATATCATCAGCAGAAGTCTTCGTATCCCACAAAATTCACAAAGGGAAAAGCCAGCACTGAAGTCTACCAATGCAAGGCCTTGCTTTTGTTCAGCAGCAGGAAGCCAGTGGGAGAACACGCAGGCACACCTGCCTGGCATGATCCAAGCTGTGCAGACAGCCCACAGTTTTCCTAGGAAAAGACTCAGTCACCAGGACCAACAAGCCTGAGCAAACCCAGGGAGTTAAGGGAGCACAGCTAAAGGCAGCCACTCATTACACAACTCAAAGCAATCCACCACTGCTCACACTAAGGTTGGTCCAAGCCAACTTAGCTAAGACTACTCCACTGCTCAGGTTTAAAGCACAAAGTGTATTGTTTCCATTGACTTCTTGGCAAGCTCAAGCCAGCCTGACAGAAAAATACCAACTTTAGTTCTGTATCAGGCTTGACACCTTCCTCCCACAGCCCAAATCAACCCCCAAGCTTCTATTATTAGAGAGCAGACTGTCAGAGATGGCAGGGCCAGCACTGGCCACACCAAGACTGCAGAGCTGTTTGCAAACCTGGGTGGGAGAACACCAGCCCCAGCAAGGGCAGCACAACAGCAGCAAGGAGCCTGGTGCCTGCTGCAACACTCCATCCCAAGAGAAAACACAGCCATCCCTAATTCCTACGCCTCAAAGAGGTGATTGAACCCCAAAAACGTACTGATTCATGCTTAACCTGACTTGGTGCAAACATCCAAAGATGTCCCCTTCTTTCCATTTAGGCCACAAGCACATTTTAAGCCAAAGTTTCAGAGAACACCATGTATGTGCCCAGCCTTCCCAACTGGAAAAAGGCCATGAGATCAATCAAGCACAGGATCCTCAGGAAAGGTTAGGATAACAGGGCAGACAGTAGGATTTCCCAGGACCAACCTCCTGGTGTACATCTTGAGCACCTAAGATTGTGCAAAGCCACACACAGCACCTTGAGAGAAGAAAAACAAACAAAAGGCTGCTGAACTCCATGTCAGCCAGGCATCCCCTGACCAACCTATTCCTCAACACCTGCTAAGGGAGAAGGCACCACCACTGTTGCCAGTGTCACACTTTTCTTCTCAAAATGTCTTCCTTCCTGGCTTAATAACCCATAGCTCTTGCTCACTGCCTCTTTCAATACAGTCAGGCCCTACCTACTGCCTGGACAATCACAATCCTAAAGATCTCTAGCCCATTTCCAGGCTGGAGAATCCCAACTTACTTAGAGCTGCTGATGGCAAAACCCCTCCTTTTCCTTTCCCAAGCATTACCAAGCTCCACTATGGTCCTCTCAAGGCAGGCAGATGACCGGAGCAGCCTGCAGCACTGCAGGACACCAGCATGCCATAGATTTAGGGAGTTTTGCACACCATCTTCTCTCAGTCCTTCATTTCTGAAGCTCTTTTTGCTCTGTTGATGCTGAGCACCCACCTGGTGCTTTTGTGAAGCCATCATAAATCCTTTTCTCCCAAGGCTTCTTTGCTCCATGGCAGCAGCTGCCCCTGAACCATTCAGTTCCTAACTCCAGACAGCTTCCTGCTGGTGTCTCTCATAGGAATTACTTGAAGCCTGCCTTTGGCAAGAGTCTCACCCTGCTGTGTCACACACCCCACTGTGTCAGCATGCAGGCATCACCTCCATCACCCTGGATAATGGGTGTCAGCCAGCACCCCAGCAGTACCTCCCGTGCTCCTCCAGATGAGGTGGGACTGTACTGACCACCACAGAGTTTGTGCCAGCACCACTGCTTCTCTCCACAACAGGAGCGCTGCACCTCACCACAGCCCTGCCTCTACTCCAGCAGCCATCTCATCCTTGCCAGGATCTTACTCCAGGACTGCCTGGTTTTATAACAAGAGGCCTGAGATTTCCAGTGAACCAACACCAACCAGTTCTTGCTCTCTGCAACATTCAGGCTTTTAAAGGCTCCAAGGCAGCGGCTTCATGAAGTCTGACTTCCCCTTGCAGCAGCCAAAGTCCCATCTCCACATGTACATATGCTTTTAAAGACTCTTCTCCTCTGCTTTTTCCAGATGGTCTGTATGTGCCACTCTCCGTGTATCCCAGACTACCATAAAGCAACAACCCTGCCTCCACTTCACTGCATGCAAGCCCTCCAGCACCGAGGTGGATGGTGAGCAGGGGGAGTTACCTAAGCGCAACTCACTTAGAGTTCTGAAGTGTTCTGTGACCTTGGAGAATTGTTAATCAAACATTTGCTGCTGTTTCACCTCCTTTACATCAAGACGTCAGTTCAAGCCTGTGCAAGATTCAGAGTCAAAGACAGGTTCATGGTACAGAAATTTGCCAAAATCTTCCCCAATAAAGTCGTGCCAAAGATCACTCCCAAAACTTTTATACTTTTATCACTGCCTGGAAGGACTCCCTGAGAAATTCCCTTTTCCTCATGTGTCTGAAGAGGGGTATGTTAGTTGGGTTTGCTTTTGCAAATTACTCCTAAAGCTTTCCTTTCGCTAACCTTATTGTATACTTTATTTGGCTTGCCAGCCTTTATGAACCTTTATCTCCTTCCTCTGGATACAGCTTAAACTTTGAGAGTTTCCCTTTTAATTTCAAGAACTTCCTTTACCAAGCTGTTTGAGCCTTTCTGCTTCCTCTTACCCTTGTTCAAGCCTCTGATGGAAGCAAATGCATTCCACCTAAGATGGCATCCACAGCCATCTACAGGTTTGCTGCAGACCACTTAAATTCCTCACCCATCCTTTTGAGGCAACTTACTTCAAATTAAAAGAGGTACAGAATTGTGCTCGGGCCCAACAGTTTTTGTCAACTTACTTCCATTACTTCACAGACTTTTCACATCTGCAAAGCCATAAGAAACTAATTAAAGTCTTTTTTCTTTTTAGGGTGGCTCTTGCCCCCTAATGCTGGCAGCCCTGGGGCACCTTTCCTTTTACACTGTTCAGTGCAGAATAACCAAAGATACAGCTACTTTATTTCTCCATAGAGGACACGAGGTTCACTAACACCATACCCTCTAAACTCCCCTTCCCCAGCTTTCAGCAGACCACAATAACATGTGATGATCCCCAAGAGCCAAGGACCACTCCAGCTGGTCAAACACACACGTATCGCTGGCTGACCCAAGCTGCTTGATTTTACTGCCTCTCAGAGCCTCCAGACACTTACTGGGATCTTTTAAGATAAATGTATCTCCCTTTAATTATTTTCTCTTCTTCTCCTCCTCTTTCTCACATCCTAGCTGGATACTGCCAGCCTCAAGAAGGCCACCTGAAAAGCCATCATCTCTCAGCTCCTCTGGGCAGCAGCCCCAGCACCACTCTTCTTCCCTCCACCGTGTCACCAGGACAATTCTGTATCCACGAGCAGCCCAAGGTACAAGTAATAAAGCAGAGCTTTATTACCACGACACTCCCAAGCAACAAGTACCTCCAGAGCTAAACAAAATCCCGCTCTCTATTCTCAGCCCTGGGCCCCAGACAACGAGGTGGTGATGCTCAGCCTAAGAGCTTCTTTGAGGCAATGCCTTTGCCACAAGAACTTTGGTCCTATACAATACTTCGCAGAAAGTCTGCAGCTTACAAACAAACAAACCGAGTGCAAAGGCAAACCATGAATACTTCAGCCTCTTTCAACAGGAGGTTTAGAAACTGACTGACCAGAAGTTTCAGACAGTGCTTTGTTAGGCTTTTCCTTCTCATCAGCTCTAACCCTGCAAGTGAGACAGCCCTGCTCACTGTCCTGGCGAGTCTCGGGTGGCAGGCAACATGCGCTTTCCTGAGTCAAGTTCTGCACAACTTCCCTCAACTGCAGCCCAGGTCTTGCTTCCTCAACTCTGCTGTAACTCATTTCGACATTGAGACACCCCGAGCATTTTCTCCATCAACACTGCAACTTCCACTCATCCCACGGGCAGTGCTGCGACTGACTCCAGACGCGGCTTCTTTCCGCAGAGCTCCAACTTCATTCCTCCACATCAGAGCCACACAAGCACTTCTCCACCGGGGCCAACAGCCCAGAAAACCCCATTTTTCCGAACCACACACTTCGGACCTACCCATCAGGCACACAAGCAGCTATGCTGCGCTCCCGTGGTACTTTTCCAAGCAGGAGCCAGCGCTAAACCCAGGTGCCCACGCCCCGAGCGCTTGAGAACAGCTACAACCTCTCAGCACAGCCATGCTTCCTCCCACTGCCCGGCCAACAAGGCGCAGTGGGGCCAGGAACCACACCGGAGACGCGATTTCAACTGGTGCTCGTCTGCTCCGAGAGATTAAACTCGAAGGGAAGCCACAGTTCCCACCAACATGAGGAGTTCACAAACACGACAACGACAAGCTGCAACTTGCGAGAAACAGGCTCACCCCAGACACAGCCCCGGCACCGGGAAAGCCCCCGGGAAGCCCGACCTGCACAGAGTTTTAGGGCGAGGATCCTCTGTGATACTAGGGGACGGGGGTCTACCCGCAAACCCAGCATCCCCTCCCCGCCTGGCAGCACACTCAGCCCGCCTTACGATAAAACCCGAAAAACAAAGCGGTGAGCACCCAGGCACCCGCCCCTCTCCTGCCGGGCGGCAGCAAGTGGGGAAAACAGCAAAAACCACGCACCAGAAAAAGCAAACAAAACGCGGCTCCCAGCGCTTCCCCTCCCCTCCATCCCCGTCCCGCCGGCTCCCCCTCGGGCAGCGCGGGGGGCATAGCCCAGGGCACCTCACCCAAAAGACGAAGTTGAAGCCGAAGAGCAGGTACTTGATGCACTTAGTGCCTCCTTTGACAGGCATGGTGGCAACAGCAGGCGCGGTAACGAGGCTGCCGCGCTCCGACGCCGCTCCTTAAATGCGGCCCTGCCCGGGTGTCTCGGGGACTCCCCCGCCCGCCCCCGGGGCCGCCCCCGGCCGCGCCCCGTACCTGGGGCCGCCCCGCTCCGCTCCAAGGCCGGGCGGCCTCCCAGCGCTCCGGCAGCGCCACACGGGGCCGTGCCCGGCCATGCTGGGGGCTCGGAGTGCCTGGGCTTGGAGGGGGAGGCACGGGGAGAGTCAGAGTCCCACTCCCGGCCCTGCACAGCGCAGCCCCAGCAATCCCACCCCGTGCCTGGAGCGTTGTCCAAACGCTCCTGGAGCTCTGGCAGGCTTGGGGTTGTGACCACTTCCTTGGGGAGCCTGTTTAGTACCCGACCACCCTCTGGGTGAAAAACTTTGTCCTACTATCTAACCAACCCCACCAGCCCTTGCATAGATCACGGAATCCTTAGGGTTGGAAGGGACCTCTGGAGATCATCCATTCCAACCCCGCTGCCAAGGCAGGGTCACCAAGACTAGGTGACACAGGAATGTCTCCAGGTGCTTTTGGAATGTCTGCATAGAGGGAGAATCCATGCCTTCCCTGAGCAGCTGTTCCAGTGCTCTGCCACCCTCAGCGTAAAAAAATTCTTCCCAGTGTTGAGGTGAAACGTCCTGTTTTAGTTCGTGGCCATTGCTCCTCGTCCTGTCCTAAACCACTGAAGGGAGTCTGGCACGGTTCTCTTGAAACCTGCTTTGAGGTATTTATATGCATTAATGAGATCCCCTTTCTGACTAACGAATCAGGCCCAACTCCCACAGAGATGCTCCAGACCCCTCATCACCTTTGTGGCCTCTGCTGGACGTTTAGTTTAACATAAATGCATCAGTCTAGCTTAAATGGGTGTTTTCCCGTACAAGATCAACTTACAGCATAGTTTAACTCCTTTAATGTTTCAAATATGTCTGTATGAAGTTACAAACATCCACTTTAGGAAAATAAGGTGGGATAAGTTTCAGCCCGCCAGCTGATCCATGGCAACTGGTTGCGCACGTGCCCTTAGGTCACGCCAGTTGTGAGAAAAAACATGTTAAATTTCAACTAAGAATTTCCCTTTTATTGTAACAGGGAGTTCAGCACTCAGCTTCTGAGCCTGTTAGCTCAGGGATGAAAACTGAGAGCTTGTACCTTAATTTCATACCGTAGGATTAGAAATTCATGAGGTATCGAGTCAAAAAAACCCCAAGCAGAACAGTAAAAACAGAAAAGCCATACTGAAATGCAAATAAAAACATGTTGGAGTTGTTGTTGCCAAAATAAATGATAAGATACAGCACATTCCAGAGGCAATATGGAGGGGGAGATGCTGGCTTGGGCAGCTGCTTCCCAGAGCGGGTTACAAAACAGGAATACATTTCCTATAAAATAAAGGGAAGCAGAGGGATGGAGGCTGGCCACAACAATATAGATCCAGCAAGCCTGAAATTAATAAATGCATCTGACTAAACTCTTCGTGGTAGCTGGAAACTGAACAAGGGAAGGTCCTGTGTCTCACTCTTGAGCTTGGACTGGTTTTCTGTATGGCTTTTGGGTTGGTTTTCTTTTGTCACTTTGCCATTAAGAATTTATGCTGTTAACATCAGTAAGATGGCTCCCCTTAAGTTTCTAAAATTAAGGATCACAGAAGAACTTTGGATAACTCCCCTCCTACCTTTGTATTATTAAGCTTTTCATGCTTGCGCTGTGTTAAAGCAACTCTCATCAAAATTCATGGCCAGTAACCTTTTGGTCAGAGGCAAGAAATAGACCTCTTGGATAAAAACCTCCTGTTTGTTTGTAAAAAATTAAACTCTCCCCATTCACCTGGCAAATTAATTTGCAAGGAAGTGAAATACATTGGTGCATCTTTAGTATTTCCAAGAATATGGAATGAAAATAATGATGTGGCTTTTTTTTTCATTCCATGTGAAGGATCTGGAGAGAACATTTATGCTTCGCTCTTTCAGGGTGTGACGATCTGGTAGATGCAACTCTTTGACCACACCTGAACTTCTCTGACTACTGGAATGCGATAGTAATCAACAGAATTTCTGCATAATAGAAATCACTAATGGAAATTCATGACCCTTGTAGAAGTACTTCAAACTAATTTATTATTTTGAGACTTTGTATTTGCATGGGATAATAGGCATTTTGCATGAAATATTTATTATCTGCACTTAAAATTGTGCTGGGTGGTTAAAGTGTTATTTTGTCCTACTAGAATAGAGAAAAGCAAATTCAGGATATTGCTGATAAGAAGAATTCAGAGTTTACCAGAAGCCTTTTAAAATTACCCTACTAATAATCCAGACACGACACTAACTATCTGTAGAGCTTTCCTCTACAGGTAGGCTGAATTATTTTTATCCTGTTTTAATGTGAAACTGAATGTCTTGATTGGGCCAATAGTGAAGAGGAGAAGCATTTGCTTCTCACCAGGAAAGATTTTCTCCTCAGACTGCACAATCCAAAGAACCCTGATCCTTTGATTCATATAGGAAGGCAAAGTAGAGTAGGGGTTTCTCCTGACTGTATTGAAGGGTGGTGGGATTCTCTGGTAAGTACTGCAGAATTCCTTGCCTTCTTGACCTGTTTTCCCCATATCTCTACCTTAAGAATATGTGGAAGGTCTAGTGTCAGCGAGCTTGAGGCCTTTAGCCTTCTTTGCATAAACAATTCCAGGTCTTTTAAAATGTTTCAGCTCCCTTAAAAAGCCAGGCACAAACGGTTGGAACTGCAGACAGATAAAGTACAAAGCTTTCCTCACCAAAGGACAGGGATTAACAGATTTCTTGAGTGTGGGTTAAAGGAGAAAAATAATAACAACATTTTGTTCTTTGTAGAGAAATAACATCTCTGGCTGTACAAGCCAGACACAAAAGAAAAAGCCCTGAATATTGTTTTGCTTGCTTTTTAGCTTCAGTGATTGTTTTTTGCAGTGACTGCGATGCTGGGCTGGATCTGTCCATCTGGTGAGGGATAGGGCTGTACAAACCAATCACTTCTCTGCTGTCAGGGAGTTGGGGATGGGTTTGGAGAGGAAAGAGGAAATAGGAAGCCACAGACCCAACACTGATGTCATCTGGGTCATCCTAAATTCTCTAGTTCATCCATGAAATGTAACACGAAGTGCCTTACTTCTGGTCTCACCTTTCCAAACAAATTTCAAGGTACTTTGGTTTATTTCAAGGCACCAAAAATTTGGAATGGTGATGGGTGAGTGGTTCCTTCCACATCTGGGGCTGAGAGGGAGAGGCTGATCTTAGAGCTGAGAGAGAGTCAAGACTGGCATTCCATTGCAAAACGGACTGAGTCATGCAAACATGACTCACAGGGTCAGTCATCCTATGTAGAAGGCACTGGCCTTTTTTCCAGTGCTGGTAGGAAAATGTTTGGTGTTTGGTATCCATAGCAGATAAATTCTGGAAGAACTCATGCTGGGAGTAAACCTGTGCATCCTGGAAGTGTGTCTGCTTTCTGCCACGAGAGAAAGGCTTTGAAGAAACCACAGAGTCCTGTGGGATTTCACTAGAAATTAGGTCTTCTGCTATAACTGGACGTGTAGCTGGAAGTGAAAACCCAAAGCCAGAATTCTTCATTTTCTAGGTTTTTAAAACACTTTTTTGGTTTTAACTGAGATTTGAAGAAGTTTGGAAGAGATTTGGGCACATCCTTGCGAATATTTGGCATAAGACATGTGTGTATGATGCACGAGTAGTGATAATGTCAGGAGAGCAACTGGAAAATCTCAATATGAACTTAGGAACCCTTAGAAAATTGTTTCATAATCAGTTCTCATTTTACTGGAAAATCTCAATATTAACTTAGAAACCCTAATGAAATTGCTTCATAATCAGTTATCATTTTCAAATTTTGAGATAAAATGCATGGGATAAAAAGGAAAAATTCCAAAAATTCCAAAAAGCATCCATTCCAAATAATTCCTTACTGTTACCAGTGATGAAGGTAGACTCCTTCAGGAAGGAAGGGTGATAAGAGGATGGAGCCAGGCTCTGCTTGGCGGTGCCGGGCAATAGGACAAGAGGGAATGGTCAGGAACTGATGCCCAGGAAGTTCCACCTGGACATGAGGCAGAACTTCTGTCCTGGGCAGTGACTGAGCACTGAACAGAGACAAGAGAGGGTGTGGAGTCTCCTCACTGGAGATATTCCAGACTCCTCTGGACACAGTCCTGTGCCCTGTGCTCTGGGATGGCCCTGCTGGAGCAGGGAGGTGGCACCAGCTGCCCCACTGTGGTCCCTTCCAACCTGACCAACTCTGCAATTCTGTGGTGTGGAAAATGTCAGAATTTTCCTTAGGGAGAAGAAAACACTTGCTTTTTTAATTGTCACGAAATACAAAAAATAGTCTGGATGCCCCTTAATTTTTCACAGCAGACTGTTTGACATTACTGAAAGTGTAGCCCATGGTTTAACTGCTTGTCAAGTTAAACTACCATTTGAGCCCCTCGTGCTGCAGATAGCAGTGCTTGTACCTGGTTTCAGTGTGAGAGCAGGCCCGTGACTGGAGGATGAGAGACCAAAACTTTAACAAACAAATGCTGCGACTCAGAAAGATTGCAAAATACTTGTTTGGAAATCATGGCTGCAACATGTGTGCAGCTCCAAGGGTGATTCATCTAACTGCTATGTTGATGTCTGCATGTGTCAGACCTCTCTGTGTGGGTGAGGTTATTTTAGGAGCAGGGGACAGGAGCAGGACCACAGGCTGTGGCTGCTATCGAGGTGCTGGCAGGTTAGGCAGGTTCTTGAGCACAGGGCCCCGTGATGTGACATATCTCCCTTCTTACAATACAGCACTGTGGTGTGTGTGGGACTTAGGGCAAACCTTTCCAGGTGTCAGATTAAAAACCAGGCAGCTGAGGCTCAGCTATGACTGTTGTGGAAAAATAATCCTGTTTTTAGTGCACCTGAGAGAGAAATGCAGGCAGCATCAGAAAAGAGTGAGATGGTTTCAGGTCTGTGTCCGATAGTCAAAAAAGCCACAGCTAGCAGTTGTGTGTTTAATAGTCTTTCTAGATGCTTTTATTTCCCCCTTCGAAGGAGTAGAGTAGGAGTAGAGTAGAGTAGAGCAGAGCAGAATAGAATAGAATAGAATAGAATAGAATAGAATAGAATAGAATAGAATATTTCAGTTGGAAGGGACCTACAACAACCATCTGGTCTGAGCACTTCAGGGCTAACCAGAAATTAAAGCATGGTATGAAGGGCACTGTCCAAATGCCTCTTAAACATGATTAGTAACAAAGGTCCCAAATCTGCAAATATTTCTGGTCTTTATTCTGTTCCAGCCAGAGGTGGATTTTGAGGTGTTTTCCTCAAATTCCCCTGGCAGTCCCAGTGCCATGGATCCACAGAGCACAGGTTAGGGGGGTTCTCAGGCTGTTCTCAGTGCTGTCAGGTGGATGACTCGGAAATTGTCAAGATATTATTTTTAATCAGATTCATGGTTCCATTAAGAATTTTACAATTTAAATTCCTGGTGCAAAGCAATCTGAACACTCTGGCAGAATCTCAATTAACTGTATTTATAAATCCTTTTGTATGTATAAGTATAAATATTTTTCATACCTAGCTAGAAACATTAGTTATGGAACTGAGCTTTGAAATGCTGGGGGGTTACCTTTCAGTCAATTTAAGAAAGCAGGAAAAGTAATGTTCAACAATGGAGAAAGGGGGAATATTTCCTCCCAAATTTTCAGTTCTGCAGAAGTGTGTCAGGATATTCTTCCCCCTGCCCTCTCAGAAGGAAAATAAGCCTTCTTTATGCAAATCCCAAGAACTAAAAAAAAAAAAATTATCCAAAACCCCAAAAAGTCTTACAAGAAAATTTAAAAAACCAAAAAATCAGTAGATGCTTTTAATTTTTAGCAGTAGTGGTTTAATATTAGGATCTGTTTTGGTATACTGAAAGGCTCCCTAAGCTCTGTCCTTACTGAAAATTAGCAGGACTTAAGTATTTAGTGGCTATTTTAGATAAGCTGTCGCAGAGTAACCTCCTCCCTAAGCACCCTGTCTGAAAGGGAGAGGGTTTTATTTCTGAGTAACCACATAGCACTTGCAGGTGAAGTTAAATGATTTTCAATTCCGAACTAGCACTCATCCAAGGGAGCTGATCCAAACAGGTATTCCAACACAGGTTTAATTAATGCTGGACTAGATAAGGCTGATTTTGTTTTCTGGGTTTGTTTTCAACTTCATTTTCCAAACATGGATTTGGTTTTAAGCTTGCATTTCACTCTTTGGAAATTAAAGCAGCTATGCATAGCCTAAAGTGTGTGGATTAAAAAGTAGCTGTTTGTAGGATTGAGCTTTGTGTTTTATTCTATTGATTTCTCTTTCTTATTCCTTACCCTCCCCACTCCAATTCAGTTCTTAAATTCTTCTCATATTTTCTTGGTGGGTTTCCTTTCCTCCCTTCAGTTTCTTCTATCTTGAGAACTGAGGGGGAAATATTGCGGAATAGAAGTTGCAGTATTGCATATTGCTCCTTTGAAGCTGTCAGTTCTTGAGATGTCATGTGAGGTCTCTGAGAAATAAAGTGTAACGGAACTGAATTTCAAAACAAACTGTCTATTTTTGCCATTCTAGTGAGGTCATTGACTTTAATAGCTTCTGTGAGATGGTCAAATGAGCAAGAACGGGGTTTCCAGATATTTCTGGGTACAGACTCTGTGTCCTCGTGAGGTCTCTGGTCATTTCCTACTGATCATGCCACAGATTGCTCCATAGCTTGGGAAGCCTGTGAGAAATCACTTCCCCTTTCCACCAGCCTCTCTTTTTTTACTTCACAAAATGTTTCCTGCAGACTTGGGATGAAGTTCAGGGTTTGCAGGTGGGACCTGCTGCTTTGGACCACAGTGTATGGGTCATCCCAGCTGGTGTCACAGGAAGCCTGTTTTTATCCATAGGAAAACTCTTAACAGGGCTTTAATTGCCAGTGGTCTTGGGCTGCTGCTTATCTTTCAATGCAAGGAAGGCTTCTAACCATCTCACCTATTTTACATGCTGAAAATCAGCTGACAAAATGTGCTTTTTGTGGACCCACCTTTTAAAGTGCAGGTGAGCATTCATCTCTGAAATTACCAGGAGGTACTTGAGTATCTTCTCAAAGCTTTGGTAAATTATGCCAATGTCATGCAGTGTTGCCATTTTTACTTTTGTTTGTTTTTAATGCTGTCAGAGTGGAGGGCAAAGTGGAGTGGGCAGGCCTCCAGCGAGTATATGCAACACATTATGTAATTTCTTTAGCCACAGCTGCTATGAAAAGCATGATAGGATGGACACCCTCGCTGCTCTCAGCGCTTCAGAGCCTTTGTGCAATCACAATTGCTGTTGTCACATGTAAATCAGCTGGGAAGCTCTTGCAGGAGACTCTGTACAGGTGATGGATGTGTTCTTGGGAGCTGAAATCCATCTCCTTCGATTCTTTTGCTGCCTGTGCTTACTTGGGCATTTATTTTTTTTTTATTTCAGTGATGGAAACAGAGAAGCATTGATCATCAAGAGCTGCTTGAGGCAAACCAATCTGTGCCTTCCAGAGCAGGCGTGAGAAATAAGGCTGCTACAATCAATCTGGGAGTTTCAAGCATTGTAAAATGGAAACAACTCCCATCTTTCCTGGAAAAGATCTTAAGAGTTCAGCAAATAGCATGGCAAAGGAATACGTCATGTACTGGGGCTGCTCTTTAGAATAGGTAAAAGGTGTAAAAACCAAGATGGGGAAACTCTGGGTGTTGTGATTCAGTTTAGACAAGGGAGGTCACACCAAATTTGAGATGATTGCTCAGTATTCTATCAGTGAGTGTATTTTCATTAAATCCAGCAGCAAAGCAAGATACTCAAGAAGGAACAGGTTGCTGAACATGCTTTCCCTTCTCCATATGATACCATCAGGGGCGAGGTAACATCCTCTCCTCAAAGACAAGATGGGGTGGGTAAAGTAAAGTAAATACATTTATAGTAAAGTAAATACATTTATAGTAAACTCAACATGTTTATAATAAATTAAATATAAACATATTTACTTTACTATACTATGGCTTACAATTATTCTCATATGTTTCTTGTTATGAATCACACTGCCTTGAAATGATGGCCACACTTCTCCAAGTGCTCCAAATCACCATTAATTAAATGATGATTAGTTAAAGCCTCCTGAAGAGAGCTGGGCTAGCATATACCCTGTGGTATCCCTCGGGAAGGTTTGTTTCTATGGGAAGGTTTTTCAGGGAATAAGGGATGTTTTTGAAGCCTTGGCACTGCGTTTCTTCCTCTCTCAACTTCAGCTTGTGTTGTGTTAAACTGAAAATCTTCCTTAAAAGACAGAGCTATTACTCTGCTTATGTCCTATGTTGACATAGCCTGTGAAACTTTCTTATTGTGGAGTAAAACTATTGGACTTTTGATGGCTTGGTGAGCCCATAGGTGGATTTAAATTTGGCACTAACAACTGCAGTGCCACAACCTCCTTTGATTAAACCTCTGCTGGAACTGGTGCATGAAAACAAGGATCAAGATAAGGCATAATTAAAGATCACCTCTTTCATACCTATCAAATGAAGTAAGGACTGAAGGCCTTCTTACACCTGGGGCTTGGTATGTGCATTTTTGGATTTTTTTCGCTTTTGCAAGGAGGCAGACTTGGCTTCTCTCCATCTTAAGTTTTGTTTATTTTCTTATCTCAAGCCTTGGAATATTTTCTGAAATAAGTCTTCACCTGAGAAGTCGAAGAGATAGTAAATAAGCATTATTGTATTATTTTGGCTCTTTTTGCATTGATGTAATTAAAATCCTGTGTTTTTGATTTGAGATGTCATCTTGTTCAGCTCACTACTAAATTTGAAATTATATTTATACTCTGCTTAACCATGATACTGAGGGGGAAAGATGTTAATAATTAGTATAACTGAAGTAGGGGGGATTTATTTCCTCTTCAGAAATCTTTTGAGTTACCTGAAGGTGTGCTTTCTTAGAGCTAGACTAGGTATTCTTATTTTCTAAAAATATTTCAGCTGCTTCAATAAAGCCTATGAAAACTCCTTCTGGAGGAAGGAGGGGTAGGCCCTTCAGATCACAGGGAGGATAAAGGTTTGAAATAAAATAGACCTAAACCCAGATAATCCAGAGCTAAGAAAAAAAAATAGGGGCAGTAGACCTTTTAGAGAGTTCTGGGAAAAAGAGGAGTAGAATTTTTAGCTCTAACAACCAAGTCTTCAAATGCCAGTAGGCAGAGGCAGACTGTGAGGTGTGTCTTAAAACTGGCATGTAGTTCTGGTCAATTGATGGCTCAAAAACTTCAAGAAATGCTGAGTAATAAGTCACCTTTCTAATAGAATACTGTGATCCTGCTTGTCTGGGGGCTTTGTGTGGTTCCTTGTGACTACACTGATGTCAGAGTTTGATTCATAGCAAGTGAGCTTGTTCCTGAAAATGGAAAATAACCTATTGTATATCTGAACCCGGACACACCTGTACACAAAATGAACTTCAGGTCTGCCTGCCTGGGTAGGGTCTCTAATATGGTGTTAAACCTGACATGTTTAGTTAATATTAAGTGTGGATAGAAGTCTTGCATAAATGCTGTGGATTTGTGATGTGTTTAATTATTTATTTTAGTGATTTCATTTTTACCTTCCATTACTTGCATACAAACTTGTAGCCGTGAAGGTAACCAGTGTTTGGTGTGACTCATCATGGAAACTTGAGGGAATGCTTGGCTGGAATTTCTAACCTGTCAGCTCTATATAAAGCAACGAAGGGTTTATTTTGTTCAGTCTCAGGGTTTGGTGTTGACTTTAAGCTGTAGTGCTCAGAGGTCCTCAAATCACAGGGCTTTGTTCTCGTGAAGAATAAGGGTCTCTTAATTGCTCAGCAATGGCTCAGGTGTGTGGCTATCTGAATTTAAGTTTCTATACTCGGAATTAAGGGCTTAGCTGAAATTGCTAAGCTTGAAGGTTCTGCCAAGTATGTTTATTCAGAAGCAAGTCACAGAAAATAATCTGCAAAAGGTGTTTGATTTGCTCTAAGATTGCCTTTAGCAATCGTAAAAGGTAGTGGGGAGACAGGAATGGAACTAGATCAGAAACCAGTCGATTGTGGCATGAGCTGTGACAATGGATTTACTCTGGCTCCACCTTGAAGTGAAGAGACCAGCAGAATTTTCCCTGCAGCATGGCACCCTTTTACTTGGCATGGGTATCCTGATGCCTGCAACATGCCAGCAGTAGGCACATTCCCTTGTGGATGTGGCTTGAGGTTGCAGTTTAGGGCACAGCAAGTGTCACTCAGCCCAAAAGTGTCACCTCCTGAGCATTTTCCTCTCAATTCTTTATCTGGAAACAATGAGAGAGGCATAGCTTTTTTCTCCATGTAGCCTCAGCACCCTCTCTGCTCTATTTTCTCATCAGGGCTACTGGTTTGTCCCTTTTTTCTCTATAAATTTCTGTTCTCCCTGCTTTGCACTTCTCTTAGCTAAAACACAAACTTTGTATTTCCACAGCGGGGCTTGAATTGCTTCTTTAACTTTCTTGGGTGGAGGAGGGAAGTCTTTTGAAAAGAATACGGGAACACTTTGTGCAAAGGGCTGGGTTCATAATTCAGCATTATCCTGGAGCACACTAGGATAGTCAGCAAGTATGTGATATTGAAGATTTGCCAGATACCAGAGCTCTGGATGACTGGAATATATTCTTCAGAAGGCTGTGAGGTCTGAGTACACAGCTATTCTTTTCTGTCCACAGAACTAACCAGTGTGTCAAAGCTGGGTTTTCCACTGCTCAGCTGCCACTTGGAAGCAAAATTTTTAGGAAAGTCCCACATCCTGTTCGAGTACCTGGGTTAGAAATGCATATTTCAAAAAGCCTCCACATGTAATTCAAAGTCGTTAATTTTGGCATCTAAATATGTGTTGTTCAAGTGCTTGATCCTACTGGGCTCAAGCCTGGGTTTAGATGATCTCAAAACAGAGCTAAAAACCCCACAGCAATGATGTGATATTTGGGATGGATATTATCACTAGGTTGTTTGGGTTTTTTTTTGCCATCCTTTTAAAGTCAGTGGCTGTGCACCTAAGTGGGGGCAGCTCTTTGCCTTGCCTTGGCTGCTGTGACCTGGGTTAGGAATTGGTGGGGAATGGAGAGAGGGAATTGTGCTTTCTGAGAAGCTTCAAGCCCAGGGTGGGAGACTTCCTATTTCTTAGGTGTCCAGTTTGAGGTACTAGGTCAGGAAACTGTGAATATTTCAATCCTCAGTTGTTTATGTATATAATTTCACAAAATACCTTTTATATGGAACACCCCTCCCCTCCCCCCACAGTTTCTCCAAGGAATCTGGGGAAATTTTACAGCTGAGCTGAGGTTTCTGGTTTTCTAGATAATTGTCTTATGTATTTAATAGATATAATAGATATGTATAGTCTCCAGAGAATACGCAGCTGTTCTGTTTGTTGTGTTTTGGGTTTGTCTTTTCTTTCTTTTCTCTTTCCTTTTATTCACGTCAATAGACCTGATATCCAGTTTGGGACTAAGGGGAGGAGAGGAATGTCATTCTCTCTGCAGATGATTTACTTTCTGTGTCTGGGACTAAAGCAAATATTTCTTTTCTCCTATTATATTTCATTCCTAGGGTTGAATCCAGAAGTGACAGCCTTCCCATTAGTGTGATTTGTGGTTGGTTTGTTTTCATTTCAAGGGCTCCTCAGCACAGCTAGCAGCAGCCCAGTGTAGGTACTTTTCCACTGGATGCAAATCCAGGTGTGTTCTTGTCATTTTAAAACTTCACAGTTAAAAATGCAGAGAAAATAGTCCCCCAAACCAGTTAGAAATATATTTGCACAGTTAGAATAATGTAACTTGCCTTCAGTTTTCACACCAATCCTAGTATCGGTGTTGAATCAGTACCAAAAAGAAATCCAGGGAGATAAATTTAAAAGTTCAAAGACATTTTTATCTTAATACACCAGCATGTGATCTGAGATTGTAGCAAATATAGTCGTGCTTCAGAGCAACCTCATCCTGACACATCCTGGGCTGGCAAAGTTAGTACTGTCTAGTGAGCAAAGCCTCTGCTCAAAATCAGTGTTAATAAACCTCAGATTTAATCTGGCCCTTGCTGGACTTGGTCTCATGATGCTGCAGGGGCTCGTGTGTGCCAGAAAGGGCGCTTTCCTCGTATCTGAAGATGTGTGAGGATGCTTCCCACAGCATGGCTGGCTCTGTGGCAGCAGGAGTTGCAGAAAGGCAGCAGCACACATGCTGAAGAGTAGGAAAAGTGGGGAGCCAGGGAGAAAAGTCCTGGCACCTGGCAGGGGAAAGCCCTCAGAACTTGTCCCTCCTCCCTCTGCCAGTGAATGCAGCTGAGCTGGAAAGCTTCGGTGCTTTGGGCTAGGCTCCTCCTGCTCTGTCTTGTGCTCTTACTCTGGCAGAAATGGTTTATTAAGGCCAGAAATGGCTGCTGGGCAGCCTCTATTATAACAGCATCAAGAGAAATTTAGATTTATTCCTCTTTCCCATCAAGCAGGATGGGTTTAAAGTATCCATCTCCCCACAAGGCAATCTTTACCTGCACATTTCTTGCTTCTCAGTAGATGGCATTTATTATAGCACTGTGTTAGTCCCTGGGTTTTGAGGTTTCTTTAACACTGGGAACAAGTTATTGCTGCACATCCTCACCTTTCAGTGAACAAGGGTTTTTGAACATTGCTGTTTTGTACAGATGTGTGCGTTTTTGGAAGGGACTTTTTCGGGATGCTCCTTTAACCCTGGCTGACTATTTTGGAGTCTCTCTCTTCCTGGCTGGCACTGTGTGCTCGTTCTTTTCCTGTTTCTTGATCTGCTGCACTCCCTCTTCTCCCTTAGTGCAACACAATTTCTGTTACTTCCCACATGGGGCATCCTAGGGTGTGTTTATTGGTTAAAATGGTCAGAGAGAGCAAGAATCAGGGGCACTGGCTGGTCTGGTGATGAGGCTGTCTAAAGGACTTCTAGAAAATGGGGTTGAGGACCATCATGTTTTCACTGCAGTAGCTAACAAATGTGGTGTCCCAAAATGTTGGGACACAAAACCTCAAACGTTTTGGGTCACAAAATGACCTTTGTAAATAATTGAGGTGACCTTGGTCGATCCCTCTCTGAGGGGCTCTCGGTGTGTTGACAAGGAGAGGGGAAGCCAGCATGAACCTCTGGTGCTTAAAATCTCCTCTGAAATAGTCCCAAGGTTTGTTATAGAAGTGTGTGAAGCTATATTTCATGCTATGGCACTGTATTTTTACCCCTTTCAGTGTACAAAGCTTTGTCTAGACTAGGATTTATGTCACTTGTGTGATTAGCTCCTTGGTGGCTGTAAACTCTAGCCTAGGTATGAATGTGTCTTTCATCACTTGCAAAGGCTTTACCTTCCCTCCATTCCATGGGATTAAACTTGACAGGTTCAGTGCGTGTGGCAGAGCTCAGTTTGGACTTCTTTTGTTTTATTTTAGATTTTTTTTTTTATTCCCCATGTGGTATGGTGCTGATGCTGTTTGTAAGGCAGAGTTGTGGAACCAGTCCCCACTTTAAGAGCTACACAAACTGAAAACAGCATGAAGGTACCAGCTCCAAATCATTTGCAATGTATGTAAAACATGAAACAGAAATTCCTTGTAGAGAGGAGGAGCACAGAAATTAGTGAACCGACACTGGCCATGTCTTTGGCAGTCCCTGCAGTCAAGCCACCATCCAGGTCCTGTTTTCCCCTTTTGCCCTGACAAGGTGGGGGTCTGAGCAGATCGTGCTGCCATCGCCCATTTTAGTCTTTGTCAGGATAAATGTTGTGAGTGCTATTTGCATTTGTTTGATGCCACTGGGCTGCTCAGCTCTGGTACAATTCAGCAGTGACCAGATAAAACCAGACTGAGAACAGCTGTAAGCATTATTCTGTCCAGAACATCCCTATCAGATTTATCTTCCTGCGTGGTTGAGTGGCGTTTCTGGGGAAGTTCACAAGCCTTCCTTTGTCCCCACCACAAGTCCTTCAAACAGCCTCCTTGTTCTCCTGGTGCATTACTTGTTAAGCAAATTAATTGATGAGAAGGAGCACTGTGGTACTGTTTGACAGGAGCTGTGGTTCCTGAGTTGCTCAGAGGCTTTCTAGCATTATCACTGGAAAATTCTAGATCTTCAGGAGGTACAGTGTGCCTGTGGCACCTTTGGTTCGGGTATTCATCTGTCCCCTTGCCCAATTTTCAGCACACGGCTTGATTAGGCTCTTAGGGATCTAAGGAGGCCTCCCAAACTAGAATGAAAACTTTCTGGAATTGCAAAAATTTCTAGGTTTTTTTTCCCCCTGCTTAGCTCAGTTATCACTAGATTGTGGAGTTTTACAGGTCTAATGAGAATTTCCAGACTTTGAGCTTCTGTGCTTCTTCCTCTTTATCAGGAGGCAGGACAGGAACTTTGCAAATCCCATGTCAGATTTACCAGATGGAGCATTAAAAAAAAAAGTCTATTTATATATAAATAATTTTGGGAACAGTAGCAGAGTTAAATATCCCTCCTTTATTTACAGACTACAGTCAGGGAAAAAAACCCCATGGTCTGGTTTGTAGTGAGGCAATGCTGGTCACTGTTAAGTGGGTGCTTCAGTTTTTCCTTTTCTGGGAACAAGATTCCCTCTTCCCCCAAGGTTGCTGAGAGAGCACATAAAACCCCATGATTTGGTCAAAAGTGGCCAAAGAATTAAATATATATTAAAATATGTATATGAATAAAGTTTAAACCAGGCTGAGAAACAGGCTCTAAGTACATATCTTTAGGAAATTCTGAATTTTACTTTCCAGTGCTGTCAGCCAGGAGCCAAGAGATTGGAAGGAGCCTGGTCCCACAGGGAGGAGCTCAGCATTAATTTGAGTTCAGTGCCCCAGAACCACCTTCAAGGCAGAGCCCTTCCACAGTTTAGTGGCACACAGATCTTTGGACATAATAAAATGTTGTATGAGATGTTTCCTGGTGCTTAACAAATGTGGCAGCTGGATGTTAGTAAGTCTCTGGAGGGATTAAATCTGTGGTTTAGCCCATGTTTGTAATTTTGTAGTTCCCAATGCTAGTCTGATTCTTGCTGGTTCTAGTAACAGGAAATTCAGGCTCCAGTGCTTTCCAGCTTTTCCTTGAGGAATGCTTTCTTTGCTTTGCCTTCTCTGAAGGGCCCTTTTTGCTTTAACTCGAGTTACAAGTTTTAGACTGCTAAGCTACACATAGCTGAAAGTAGTGTTAAAATATTAAAAGCTTAATTTACTTGTAAAACCAGTAGATTCCCAAGCCCTGCTAAGGTCTACTCAATGATCTGTGTAATTTTTTTAGCATAACTTCCTCTCTCAAGCCTTCCTTCTGTGCCCTTCCTACTGATGCTTTGGTTTGGACAGAGGTTGTTGTTCTATGTTTATGCAGGACTTAACATAGTGGGATGCTGGGCTGTGCATCTTGTAGGGGCTCCTAGGGGTCTAAAATGGAGGTATTTTCTTTCCTCTTTATAAATAAAACTCTTTAATAATAAAATAATACATAAAACTCTGTGTCTTTCCTCTTTGTAAATAAAATGTAGTGTGGAAGGTGTTTTCAGTTTGAGCTTTATGCAATCGGCTCCATGCTTTTGAGTCTGGAGGAAAATCAGTGTGTGTTTATAAGAACTAGGTTCCATGTTGTCTTATAATAAAGAAGATATGACTGTGGTCCTGATTTAGAGAGTTAAAAGGTGTTGTTCTTTCTTTTTCTTTCTGTTTACCCAAAGAAATGCCTACACTATAATATTTTATAATGGATACAAAGTATTTTCAATGTTTTTTATTTACAGAGAAGTTGTTTTATTTTTGCCACCATCCATGTAATTGATGGCTCTACATGTCTAAAGTAGTTTATTTAGAGAATCACAGGATAGTTAGGGCTGGAAGGGACCTCTGGAGATCACCCAGTCCAACCCTCCTGCCCAGGCAGGGTCACCTGGAGCAGGTGACACAGGAATGCATCCAGGTGGGTTTGGAATGTCTCCAGAGAAGGAGGCTCCACACCCTCCACAGGCAGCTGTTCCAGTGCTCTGCCACCCCCAATGTAAAGAAATTCTCCCTCATGTTGAGGTGAAACTTGTTTTAGTTTATGGCTTACAGTTGTAATTAAATTGGTGGATTCTGACTACATGCAAGTGAGGAAAAATGCTCCCTGGAAGCAGTTTTGGCCCTTCTGCCATCACTGTAGCGGCTATAAAATTGTCTTTTTGCGATGAGTGTTGCACCTGCTCTAGCAGTACCTACCGTGCATCTCTGTCTCCTGTCACCTGAGAGTGATGGCATCACCTGGGATGTGATTCCTAAATCAGGGGAACAAGGAGAGGAAAAAATGAGTAATACACGGAATGATGAATGCATACATGTCACAGCATGTTGATTGAACAGTCTGTATTAAAGCAGAATGGCTGAAGGTCACTGAACTTTTGGAAAACTTTGGCATTCATTTTCTGAAGGAAATTTGAGGGAAGATGGAATGGGAAAGAGCAAGAAAGGCACTGCACCCACCATGGTAATCCACCAGAACATCAAGTCCCAAGGGTGGGTGCACTCACCTCTCATCTCACCAGCTTCAAATTAAACCTGACTTTTGCCATTTGCTGTATTCTGTAAAATTTGCCGTGACCTTCCTGAGATCTCTCTATATCCATATGTGAATCTGTCCTTCCAGAAAGCCTGGCAGACTGCTGGGATCAATAGCTCAGGTGTGTAGGTTCCCTGGGGCCTGAGGGCTTCCAGAACTGTTTGGGTTTGGAAGAGAAGGATGTGAACAGAAATAAAAAGCCAGTAAAATATACAGATATATCCATGCTTGCAAATATCCTCAGGCACTGTTCCTTCTGAATACCTTGCATTTTTCTGCTAAGCAAAAGAAGGAAAAAGGAATATGTTCCAATTACTTTTGTACGACAAAGAAAGGAAGCTTAATTTTTAACTTTTTTGTGTTTTCTGAACAATTTATGGCCATGATTTTGTTAATCAAACAACACAAACAAGAGCCTGTCTTTTTATTGTGCTTCTTAAGATAAAACCTTTGGCAATGGGCTTATAAAATAGCGAGCCCAAGGTCTCCCTCAGCTTTGAGGTGTTCAAAAACTAAATATTTATTAGGATGGAGTTTTGTGCAATTCTTGTCCCATGCCAAATGGAAAAAAGATTGGACTACTTGATGCATTTTTTTTATCAAGTCAAACTTTGAAGTTATTTTTAATTTTTAATGCAATTTCTATAAAGTTCCATAGTTTTAGGAGCAGTGCAGTGGGAGAAACATACACACACTCTCCATCACCTCCAGTCTGTGATGGGTGAGTACCAGGCTCATGGGTTGGGCACAAAAGGTTAAAAGGAATGGGGTGGCTTCAAGCTGACTCCCTGATCCTTGGTCCTTTCCAACTTGGGATATTCTATGATTGCAATCCGTGTACATCTGCATTGTCAACTTTCTTGGTGATATTTTGGAATCATAGAGTATTTGGAGAGTTTTATCGTTTATTTGGATGCTAAATGTGGGGATTGGGAGTTCTTGTGAATGTCTCAGCTTTGTTTTTCATCTTGAAGTCTCTACCCTTCCTGTTTCTGGAGAAAATCTTATAAATGCTAGTCTTTGATGGTAGAAAAAAATCAAAAAGCATATGAGAGAGCCAGTAACTATTCTAGAATTTCAGACTCCTTGTATTGTGGTTGATGTATTGTGATTTTAGGATATATACTGTATCCCAACACGTGAGGAAAAAGCAGGAACTGGAGGAAAATTTCACCATCTGAGCTCTTTTTTTTTTTCTTCCCTCCACTCGTTGTGCTTATATTGGATGACTGCAGGAAAAAAAGGGTGGTGGTGGGGAATGTGCATAAGACACAGATTTGTTGATCACATAATGGTGCCAATTGTTCCCAGCAGAGCAGTGAATGTTTCTGGGACTTAATTGTCCTCCACAATGAGTAACATGCTCTGTCTTGTACTGGGGTAAATCAGCCTTTCAGAGCGAAAAACACGTGATTTTTGTCTTAACGATCTGCTTTTTGTTGGAGTTGGTTCTTCCTTGGCATTTTAAAAACGAGTGAAATAGATTTTGTGTGGGCTCAACTTCTTTTCTTTCCGAAAGCGATTAAGATAATGCTATAAGCGTTTAAGGTAATGCAAGGAAATTCCCGAGGCCAGATTTCAATCTTAAGGGATCAAGATCATCCTTCCTGATGAAGACTTTCAGAAACACCCTATTATTCAGTGGGAACCGGCATCTCTCTGCAGTTCAGTGGAATTCATAGCACCATTCCCAAATTTTTTCAACTCTTTTGTTTGTTTGATAGATTAGTATTTACTTTACGCTGCTTGAGGTTTTTTTTATGAATTTTGGTGGGTTTATGGAAAACACACAGTGCGTAACAAATCTTACAAACCTTTAGTGAGATCATAAGTTTGGCAAATTGAATTAATGCAACATGTTTAGGCATCTTTAAGATTTGCCATAACATCTTTTAGGTGAGTAGAAAACTCACCAACAACTGAGTGCTCATCACATTGATTATACGCTGCCAAATGATAATTTACCCTTCTGAGGTGTATTGTTTCTGGTTATTGATAGTATCCATCTCTGCTTTATGCTATTTAAACTGCTGAAGTGGTAGGAGATGCTGGTGAAGGGAGGAAGGGATATGGGTGATGCTGCATTCTAGGAATAGCAGCAGTGTTAAATATTTAAACCTGGCCCTAGCTCTGGTATCTGGAGTTAGAGATGACCTGTGAAAACCGTAAAAAATGGGGAGAAATGCGCTTTAGAGAGGCAACCTGGGAACTCAATTCATTGAATTTAAAAAGGGGATGCTGGAGAATTGTCTTGAACTCGTTGTCCAGGAAGGGATGTGAAAAAAACGTGATAATAGATGTTTCTTAAATTTCTATTAACGTGCTGTCTGAAGCTTGGGCTAGCAGAAACCCGGGTAACAGCGAGTGTTTTTAACATGGTGTGGCTTTCATTGTCAGAACAGTTTGCTAACAGTTGTGTTGAAATGTTAAATGAATCCCTGGCGCTGTTCTTATTCGAAAAATAATTAATTTGGGACAAACCTACAGGGGTCAGCCTTGAACACAGAAGCTCCAGCTGGCTCCTGAGTTGGGCACTTTAGCAGCAGAGACCCTGGAAGGAAAGCTGAGCTTGTTCAGGAGCATCTCAGGAAGTCTGTCATTAGTAAACTTCTTAATTAGTAAATCTCCCAGGGCCCTAGACCAGCCCTGTGCGTGGAGCAGAGGATGTTAATTAATTTATCCTTGCTTACATGCTTGTGATGCAAATACACAAAGTATTGTTGCTGTCTTACTGCACGAAGGGGAGAGGGGTGAAATTGCTTCTCAGAGCAGCAGCACAGAGTCTGTGTTTGCTCTCTTCTGTAATGGCAAGGCCTTGCTCTGCAAAAGTAACCACTTAGGCTTTTAATTCTCATCTGGGAAACCGTGGCTCTTGTTTCAGTTGCCATAACTGCTGAAATTCCTGGGTTTATATGGATGACCAATTGTGATTTAGGACCAGAATCACAGGTGCTTACGAGATAGGAGATTCAAAATAAAGACTTTTTTTGGTAAGAATACATGCATGAGAAAGAAGGCTTCCCTCCTCTTTTTGTTTTCATCGTCTCCCCACACTAAGAGGATACTTCCTGTCTTTTGGCTGTTCCTGTTTATTTTTCATCCTTTCTCAGTATATTATTTCCCTGTCAGGACCAATTTAATTAGTGGATCTATGCAAGTGGATGCATATATTGGTGTATATCTGCACATGCATGCACTCATTATGCTTGATTAAACCTCAGATTAAAGTTAAAAGACCGACTGAGGACATTTTTCATATGTGAGATTGCTTCGTATGTGAGGGTGACTGGCTAATTTAGTAATTAATTATTGCACTGTATCTACAGAGTCACAAGGTGAATTGTTACTGCAACTGTTTTACAGACCTGCAGCGCAGAAGTGTTGGCTGCTCATTATTTACACGGTTTCAGCTAAAGACATTTCAGCAGCCATGCATCTGGACCAATTTAATCCCAGAGGGGAGGGATGGACTGCTTTTAGAGCACGGAGCTGGAAAACTGACGGGATGTCCTGCTGCATAATTCAGGCCGTCATTTTCTCCTATTATATTAATGGAAAAATTCCTTTGCATTTTATGTTTTGGGTTTGTTTTTTGTTTTTTGGGGTTTTTTTTGGCAGCCTGATTTTTATTTTTGTAGTGGTTGAGTGTTTGGTGTCTGATATCAGCGCTGATGCTCAGGTATGACAAGGATGCTGAAATGTTTTGCTGTCTCCAGGCTCCATGAATGGAAAGCCTCCCACAGGGTAATTGTGAATAACATGCGTGTATTGAGTACCCTGCTTACAAAATCTTCTGCCTATAAGTACACCGTGTAAACCAGTAAGACTATAGAGTTTTGACTAGCTGGGAGAAGAGGGGCAAAAATAGGAAAAACACAATTCCGGGGGTGGGGGAGGAAATCGTTGAACTGGCCTTGGCTGGCTCTCTGTATGCGGGGAATTTCAAGCCGGGGTGGAGATACAAGATATTAACAAGCAAAAGAGAGAGAGAGCGGTGAGCGCCTGCCTCCAAACCTTTCCAGGAGACTGGAAGCGGGCGATGCCCTCCCGGGCTGTGCTGTTCTGCCCCAGGAGCACACACCCTTCCCGGGAATGCTGAGTGGTTGACGGGTAGAAGTCGGGCTTATCTCCGCGAGGTGATACCTCCCTTACACACGCGATAAATTGTCCACAGACCAGGCGAAAAACCACCTCCCCCCTGCTCTTCGGTTTAATTTCTGGTGGCTCTTTGTAATGTGATGCAAATTTGGTGAGGCTTTTGGCTCTTCAGCCCGCACAGAGTAGAGTAGTGCCACTAACTTCAGCAGAGCGGCACTAGTTGGCACCAGCTGAAATTTATGTTGTGCAGCTCTAATATCCTTATTCCCTGGATGTGGAGGAGGGATATTTTGCTTTGATGCCGTGCTGCAGATCGCGGGGCTTGCAGGATGCAGCTTGGCTCATAAACTCCAGGTCAGGATGCTGCCTGGCAGGTTTGGAGCCTGAAGAGTAGCACCCAAGAGCCTCGCTTCACCCGCTGCAGCCTGAGGTCCTTTTGGCTTGGATGACTCCAGTTATAACCCTGGGAAGGGCTGTGAAATTGGAAATCCCGTGAGCTTGCTACCAGGGAAGTAGTTAAATTGGTGATAAAAATGATTATCTTGGATAATGTCCTTCCCTGGTGGGCTGCCCAGTCAGGACGGAGAGTGTTCAAGTCTTTGCTTTGCCTTGTGAACTTCCCAGCCTGTGGAAGGATGTCCGGAGGCTGAGGGCTTTCAAATGCAAAATGAGGGTCATCAGTGCCTGCCATCCTCTCTGAGGGATGTCTTTCTTTAAACCATGGATCGTTAACTGTGCCAGGAAAAGGAGCTGAGCACTATTGACCCCCAAAATGCACTAAAGCCCCTGCAATTCATAGGGGACTAGAGTTAGCCCCTTTCCTGGTCTTTTTTTTTTTGCCCCTTTCCTGGTCTTTTTCTTTTTGCCCCTTTCCTGGTCCTTTTTGCTTTGTTTCACTGTTGGGTCAGTAATGGGAAAGTTAATTTGAATCTCAGTTGTGGAACGACACTGAAACATATCTTCTTGCAGACTGGGATAGGATAAAGAAAGCTGTCTAGTTTATTTTATTTGGGTAGTTTTTGTTGGTTTGTTTTTTGGGTTTTTTGACCAAGAAGTGGGATTCTGGTGGCTAGCAGCAGTTGCTTAGGAAAAGAGAAATAAGAAATAAAGTGTAACATTAAAGGATGGGATTTCTGCTTCTAATACACAGCAGGGTGAAGACATTCTCTGATTCTTCACTTCATCCCTGAGATTTGATCCCTGTGATGCAGGGACCCTTCTTTAATTTGTCTGACTCCTTTTTGACACAGTGACCTGTGCTGAGACCTTCCACTTGTGTGCTTTAAAGGCAACCCCCTGAGGATTTCATTGCTTGCTCCCAGCCTTTACCCTGGGAGAAGAGAGGAGCACTGATTTCTTACCTTCTCTGTGCTATTTGTGATGAGACACACAAGGAGCTTCTACCATTTCTCTGATTTTCTAAGACTGGAAATTTCCTCTGCTCGCAGAGAAGTTGCTTCCTACCTCTGATCATAATTTTATCTTTTCCCTTTCTATCCTTTCCTACGTTTCTGAGTGCACCCTCCTTTATCTGATTTTTTTGTGTGGCATCTGAGGATGTGCCGTTTGGGGTTTCTGTTTACTCAAGATGCCGGGAACACTTTTTTAGATGCCATAAAATCAATCAGTGCCGTTGCCTGCAGAAATTAAGTGATCCTCATGCAAACAAATGTTGCCAAGGATAGAGTACTTCAATTCAACATACGTGTAGCAGGGCCAGGACTTATTGCATGCAACCTGGTATTTGAGCAAAGCAATGAAAAGCAGTATTATGGATAGTTTTTCTCAGAAGTCCTTGCTGTGCTGTTTCCAAGAATGGACTATAGATGTTCTGTTGGTAACACTTCATGGTTGTTTATATATTTTTCTCCTGTGTCTCAAGTGTACTGTTTGGGAAATTGCATGTCAGAAATGCCCAAACATCACGAAGCTTTGTGTTGGAATAACATACAATATCAATCAATAAATACACCCTTTAATTATCATTTCCTTAGTTTTTTTGGAGAAAAAAGAGCCAGGATGAAAAAAGGAAGTTTGTTCTTTGTATGTCTATCTGAATTAGTTTTGTTTGTTATGTCCCCCAAGGTCGCTAACACACTTAAGAAGTGTCACAATGTCTGGCTTCTCTGAACCAGCACTGGCTTTATTTTAAGGAATTTTTCCAGGTATTTTCACTCTACATTCTGTATGTGCCAAACAAAAAAAGTGTGAATCAAAACCCTGCTGGATTTAGATTTGCAAGAGGAGGTTGCCAAATGAAGTGACTTATTTGGGACTCAGAAAGTGAAAGGATTAGAACTGAGAAGATGACAAGAGACCACGGTGATAGGAGATCCAATTCCCCCTATCCTGAGTAATACTGGCATTCCCATGAAGAAAGGTTTAGGGAATATCTCTCTGGGATCGCTCATGTTTAGGCTCTCAGGGCTAGGAAGGACCTGCTGAGACGTGGCAGCTGGACCCAAGAGGAGAGAACAATTCCCAGTCGATGCAATGTGTTGCCTCCTAAGGGTTTTGTGGATCCTTGTAGTTATTTAAAATATGAGGAATGGGACATGGAAAGTCAAGTCTGACTTGACAAACTCTGGTGTTTGTGTGTTTTTGCTCAGTGCTGTACACATGCCCTTAATTTTTGTGCCCACTGTGCAAACGAGTCAGTGCAGGAATAACTCGTTACCGTGTGTTGTTCCAGAGGGTACCTCCATGAACATTTCGAGGCTCAAATGTGTTGCTCTGATAGAAGGTGGCAAAATTCAAGTATATCTGCACCTAGAGAATAAACCAGGGCATTACTAGCTCTGAATTTTTCTTTCTGCTTTCAGGCAGCTGTTTAGGAAAAAAAGGCTTATATGATTCTGTGACCTTTGAGGGATGGAGCATCCTGCTATTCCTCTTCAATAACATTCTGTCCAATAAATGTGCTGCCTGTTGGCTCAGCCAGCGAGATTTGCCACACATACACATGTGAAATGTGTTTCAAAGACTTATCTGTCAGTTTTTAAAACTATTTCCCCTCATTGTACCTTCCTGGCAACTAAGACTGTGCCTGATTTCCACGATAGCAATGTAATCTATTGTCTTGAGAATCAGGCGGATGTGACGTAAGGATTTTTATCTTTCCTCTTAAATGGACAAGAGTTCCTGGCTGGTACAAAAACAAGAGATTTCAGACCAAAGCCATTCCAGTCCTGACTTCTGAAGCAACAGGGCAACAATGGTGTTGTAAGCTAGAGGTGGAAACTGGAGGAGTTTCTTGCTCATGTGCAAGAGGAATCTCGCACAGAAGAAGGTACATTCGTTTCTAATTAAGCCAGTGATAAAACTGTAGAGGGTTTTATACTGGCAGATCTTACTGGATTGTATTTTGATTTGTTAGTGGCACCTGCTCCATTAGAACTGGGGGAAACTCCATCCGCAGCTCAGAATAGAGTGGGAGGTGGAAGGGGACTGACGGGAAGGGGTTTTCACCTTGCCTTTTTTCTCTGCCTGCTCTGTAAAACAGAAGAGTTAACAAAAGCAATATCTGATTCATCACAATAACACTGTGCATGCACCAAAAATACAGTAGCAAGTGTGGAATCTGAGAATAATAGTGCCTACTGTTTTCTTCACCATTCTTTGTAGTTGCATTTCCATGCAGTTCCCATGTCTGAGCTATCTTGCAGCCTTATGTCACTGTGGGATTTGTAGCTTTATATTAGCCTGAGTTCTAGAATAGATCTTTCTTGTCCTGTCTTGTGTAAATAAGTCAATCTCAGTGTTTATTTATGTGGCTGTGAATTGGACCTACATAATTAATAGCAATAAGAAGTGTGTGTCTATACCTGAAATCTCAATTTGTCTTTGCAAAATGCATTCTAGTCTGTAATTGGAGGGTTCCTTTAGAAAAAGGTGTGTCTGGTCTTCTGGCATTAATGTATTAACTTTGGTATATTTAAGCCTCTTTAGTTGCTTATATGATCACTGAAATTAATTCCTTTAGATGGAGCTCCCTACAGCTTTCATCCTTAACTGTTGATGTTTTGCCACACAACACATGTTGTTCACCATCTGCATGACCCTCTTACCCTATTATTATTATTAGTTATCATTTTTGAAGGCCTGGTCATCCTGGAGGTAGTTTACAGACACATGGAGAACAAAGGCTGACGGTTTTGTTGTAGAAAGGAGGAGGCAATACTAAAACTGATTTTGGTGAATGAAAGTTTTCACCCTGGGTCTCTAATCTCTGCACGATTTCCTCCCATTCCTTCTTACCCCTTATCTCAAGCATGTTATCACCCTGAGATCAGTGGAGTATGTGCTTACAATGGTCTGCCAAGCAAGCCTGCTGGCTGGTGCAAAACCTATATATTCTTTCTTTCCTTTCATGGATGTTTGGGCAGGGTGCAAATCTTGTGCTGCAGGGGTGACTTCTACTGGAGCAAGGTTGGCTGAGCCAGTCTGGGATGCTTCTTCATATCAGGCTGGCTGAGAAATAATGCTGTGTGTTGAAGGGCTTCATGTGCAGGGTGTTAACTGAGGGGAACTGGAATATGTGTCTGTGTTGGCTTGCATTTCCCATGGAAGTAGCTCGCTTCCCTGCCATGAGAAGTGAAAATGTGGGCAAAGAATAATTAATAGCTCTCCTAGATTACCTAGGTGAAGCAGGATGGAGGGCAGCTAAATTACTATGACTGTCTGCATGGATTATGACTTTCTGAAATATTGCAGAACCTCAACAGTAATTTTCTTAATAAAGAAAGGATTGAAAATGATGAGCAGTTGTGAAACAGACTGTATCCAAACTAAGAATATTCTAAACTGTTTCTTCTTGATTTTTAACAGATGCTCCTCTTGACAGTGCTGCAAGCAAACCTACTGCTGGCCACTGTAATCACAGGTAAGAAAACAGGTTTGGACTAGAATGTATTTTCACTATTTTTTTCTGTGAGATTTGAGCCCCCCTTCCCCTTTTTGCCCATTTAATCCTGCGGTAGTGGCTCAGGGATTATTCTCACCATGCTGAAGGCATCAATAAAGTCATTCCTTTTGTCTCTTTGCCTTGAAACAGGCACTGTGTTGAGTCCCAAACACTCCCTGAAGTCAGGGATGTTTGACTGAACAAGGTATGGGCCTGTCCTAGTGCCCTATAGGCTTTAGTGGGGTTGCAGGCAGGCACAAATGAACACATGGCATTCCTCCAAGGATCAGGACTGAAATTACCTATGCAAGGTTTGGGCTGGTGGAAATAGAGCAAAAAAAGGCTTTTCACTAATATATGAAAAGAATCTGTGATCCTATGGAGTGCTGTGCCAGGCTTATAGCCTGCTTAGAAGCTACCAGGACTTGCAATGATCACTGCGGATAAATTCCAGCAGAGAAGTTCCTGAACTGCAAAATGATTGCTTTAAATTGCAAGTTAATGTTGTGTTTTGATATCCAGGACTGACAGGTGCTTCACTTCAGGAGTCATCAGTTGGCCGTTGCAGCCTTTTTGGGAATGATCACATCAAAACATTTGATGGCTCCTTGTACAGTTTCGCTGGGGACTGCAGCTACCTCCTTGCTGGGGACTGTCACAAGCACTCCTTCACCCTCTTAGGTGAGTCTGAGCTGGGTTCCATCCCTGGAAAAAAGACATAGTTGCCCTTTGTCAGATAGGATGGACCACTGCATAAAAAGGGTCTTGGTGGGGGTTTATGTTTTTGTTTGTTTGTGGGTTGTATTGGGGTTTTTTTGGGACTTGTTTTGGAAAGTGGGATTACTTCTGGGGCTTCTGTTATCTCTTGGTAATGTAGCTTATGCATGAATAAGCTGCTGAGAAATGGGTATTTTCTTACTACCACTTCTAAAAAGAAGACCTTTATTAATTTTAAATTTTTCAGGGAAATGTGGCTTAAAGCTGAGTCCAGGAGTAAGAACTGTACAACCTCATAGAACTAATTTTATCTGTATGCTAAATCATACCAGTAAGAAAACTCTCACCTTCCAGGACAGAAGGCCTTGGAATTAGCATGGCCCTCTGCAGAGTTATTCTTGGGGATAGAAGTGATGATATATGTACCAAAACTGTATATTACTTTCATACCAACTGCTTTGGTAGATGTTTTTATATTCACTAGTAACTGTTCTGTGTTGATCATAGTTTAAAATAAGTTTTTACTTACTACAAATTGTCCTCCTGAGTCCCAGAACTGAGCATTTGGTTGTGTCTCATCTCCTCAGGTGATTACCAGGATGGGGGGAAAATTGGTTTCTCTGTGTATCTCGGAGAATATTTCAGTCTTCGCCTCTCTTTAGATGGAGTTGTGATGCAGGATGACAAAAGGTACCTGTAGGAACTGTTATTCCAGCAGAAAGCAACCTGATGGGTTTTGTGTGTCACATGCTGAGAGTTTCCTGTTTTTTCTCCACAGGGTTTCCATACCTTTTGCCTCCAATGGTATATTTATAGAGAAGGAGGCAGGTTATTATAAAATATCCAGCGATGAGCACGGCTTTGTGGTGAAGATTGATGCCAGTGGAAACACTCAGATACTCCTTCAAGAGAAGCACTATAATAAGACCTGTGGGTTGTGTGGCAATTTTAATAAATTCCTTGAGGATGACTTCAGAACCCGGGAAGGTAAGGTTACAACTAACTGATTGTATTTTAATGGATGCTCTGCACACTCTTCCTGCTGGGTGATTCAACAAAGATGCTGCAGATCCAGCAAAATATTGCAATAGAACCTGTCAGGTACCTCAGCTTGGTGTGCTGAAAAGCTGTCTGACTAAGTCCTTTCATCTTCCTTTCTCCTGAAAGGAAACTGCTGTCACATCTCATTCCTGCGGAAAGCCCAGGCATCTGGATGTAGCATGTTTAGAAACCTTGAAACTTTCAAATGCAAAGATAAAGCTACAGGTTAATTCGTGTGGGGAGACCAGCTAGAAGAAGGCCCAGCAAAAAAGCTGTGTGAAATACCCATTGATTCACCTCTAATTTTTCATGAATTAGCCAAGAGGTAGTGAGAATGGATAGTGCTGCAAGAGCAGAAGATTAAATTCCTGCAGCTTGCAGGTCTGGCATGGGATGCTGCTCTATAAAGGGGTAACCCTTTAATGACATTTCCCTATCTGTGAGGGCTGTTGGATTGGGGGGTGCAGCTTCTATCACACCAATTCCTGGTGAGAACGAGAGGCAAAGACTGCTTTTGCTGCTTTGTGCTCCTTTGTGTGAAGTCTCTCAGTGTGGGTGAAGATTCAGTTTTTGAAAAGCCCTGACTGAGACTTTCAAGGACTGGTCTTGATTTGTGATGTTCCAGTGTGTCTTTTAATTCTGATCACTTACCTGAAGAGGAGAAATTTTAAGTTAGTTAATACATTAGCAAATTAGATTGATAAATTGTGTATTAAAAATAAATGATACAGAAAATAGGAAGGGAGGCAAAGCAGCTTGAAAAGGAGCCTGGCAGTGCTCCAAGATGAGTCCTACTGGTGCTTAGGATACATAAGCATAGCTTCAGTGTACAGGAAAAAAAAGAGATCTCATGGTACGTTAAAATGATTCATCTGTCCTTCAGCAAGGTAAATAATAAGAAACAAACTCTGGTGACAGAACTGCTTGCCAGGATGTCTGAATGAGATGAGATATGAAGTTTAGGGCTTTTTCTTGAGACCCTAAATAGTAGTAAGACACTAAGAAAAAGGAAAAAGGGCAGAAAGAAAAGGAGCAAGAAAGGAGATTGTAACACTTTGGATTGTTCAAATGTAGAAAAGGCCCTTCTGCTGCTCATGTTTGTGTTTCATGCTGTATTCATTTTACATGCTGGAGACTCTATCCTCCCTCTTAAAAAACCCAGTCCATTCACAGACACAGATTTTGAAATGTAATGAAGTCCATGACAAGGTCACTGCTTGGAGGAGCTGTAAAATAATAGAGAAGGTGACAGAGAAAATGCGTTCTCCGTGTCTCTTACAGAAGTCAGGGCTTTCCTTGTGTTTATCTGTTTATCCACCTGTGTGGATACACAGATCTGTGATTTTAGTCTGAAGAATAGAGCTGTCTGTCAGCAATTCTGCCATTTTTTCCAGTGATACAAAAGACCTTTCATTTAAACTAATTTAGAAGGAATTAGACTGAATTATGTTTGAATTTGTTGTATCAGTGAGGGACGTCACTACACCCACGCACTGTTTGTCTCCTTGGCAGCTCTGCTGGTTCACTGGAGTGTTTCTTAACTTTCTCCAAGTAAATCAGTTATGGAATAATTCAGATTTTTTTTTAGTATACTCTTGCATCTAGCTTCCATGTGGGGGGCAACACAAACAGCTGGGAGAGGTAATATTCTTTAAACAGAAAAAGTAGGCACCCTCTTGGTAGCCTGTGAAGCAATTTACCCTTTTCTTTTTACTGAAGTTTTTAATTATTCTCCTTTCAACCTGATTAGATCTCCTTAAAGGTCAGCTCATCCTAGGATGTGAGTTTGGTGTAAGGACTTGGTGATCTGAGGGCAGTGAAGGGTTACCTTAAGGTTGCCAGCGGACTGGACTTTCCTGTTGGTGTGTCCACTGCTTTCTGTTAAACCTGGAATTTATCAGATTTGGGCCTCAATTGTAATAGATCAGGTTTCTGGGACGGATTTATATTGATAAGAGATGTGTTAAGATCTTTGAGCTTCAGAATAACATGCAGTGGAAACAAATGAAAATACGATTTTTCTTTATTTTAGGGGCAGAAATTATTGTGGTTTAATAACACAGAGCTAGTCTGGTTTTTCCCTTAAGAAAGTGGAGCATGATATAGGACCTCATTGATTCTATCTGGATTGTTGTTAGGGTGGTGGTGAAAGAAGAGGCAAAGCACCTGCTCTGTGAGTGGATATTACCACTTACAGTGAGTAAATAACGGAGGCACGAACAGAAGGGTGTTTAAAGCTTGATGAACACTGTAATTGCTTTTCTTTTCTCTTGGTGTATTTATATTCCAGTTCTATAATCTATTCACACGTGCTGTTGTCATGATGCTCTTAGCTTGTTTTTAGCGTGGAAATGGAGAACTGATGAGAATCTGATGAGAGAATAACACACATCGTTTCTGTGTACACTTCGGATGCTCTGCTATTGAGGTCCTGGAGCTCTGAGTGATGAGAATGAAGTTGATACCCTGGTAAATTAACACTACTGGGACCCAGCTTTGAAAGCCTTAGGTGTTGGTTCTTGAACCCTCCCAGAAAGCCTCTCCACTAGGTTTTGGAGTTCATAGAATATCCCGAGTTGAAAGGGACCCACAAGGATCAGCAAGTCCTGGCCCTGCACGGGACATCCCAACAATCCCACCGTGTTGTCCAAATCCTCCTGGAGCTCTGGCAGCCTTGGGGCTGTGATCATTTCCCTGGGGAGCCTGTTCAGTGCCCCAGCACCCTCTGGGGAAGGAACCTTTTCCCAAAGCTGCAGACACACTGCCCTTCAGACAGTGCTGAGTCACTGCCATCGACATGGTTCCTACAATAGCTCATCCTGTGGAGAAGTGCTCATGTCCTGTCCAGACTGACAAACAACATTGATTATATTCTATGGGCTTGCCTCTTTATTGGATATGGAAGCAAAACCAAGCCAAACCTTGAGAGTTTGTTCTCACACTTTAAGCATAACTAAACTATAAAAAGATATGTCTCGGAAGCTTTCTCAGCTTTTTGTTTGGTCATTTGTCCACTTGTTTTTCTCTTAGATCCTAATGAAGGATTTCCCCTCTGCTTTTTCTTGCCAGATAAGGTCTGGTCCTTTCTGGCCATTTTGTGAAGGCTTCTAAAACTTGCCAGTTGAACAGGCTCTGCTTTCTGACCTCAGCATGCACTTCTGACTGGTTGCTAGCCTTTGCTCATATCAGAAACACGAAATTGAGTTTTTTCTAGATGCTCAGATACCTATTTGGCCACCTTCAGCCCATGGCTGTGGCCATTGCGACCATTGTCACCAGCATTTTACAACTGGAGGTTGAAAGTACTGGCCAGAAGAGATGACTTACATAGCATGACAGAGGAAATCTGACACAGCACATGCAACTTGATCCTGGAATCTCCTGTGGATGTGCACACAGGAGCAAGTTGCTGAATCCCCTTAGCCCTGCAGCATGTGAGTGGTCTCAGGGCGTGTTCTTGCCCTGCAGAAATGGTGAGGGAATTCCTTCCCAGCGAGGGAGGCTGCAATACAAAGCTGCTGGAGCTTATCTGTGTGCCTGCAGCAGCCTCAGTCTGTGCCTAATATTCTTATCACAGAGTCATTAAGTCTGGAAAAAACCTCCAGGATCAAGTCCAGCCTTTGGCCAAACATCACCTTGTCAACTAAACCAGGGCAGTGAGTGCCCCATGCAGCCGTTTCTGGTATTGCTGTGATGGGTGCTTGCGTGTCTCGGTCGTCCTTGAAGTCTCTTTGTGCTGAACGCATCATTCAAATCCAACGCAGGGATATCACTCCATCATTTTGTTATTTGTGCATGCCACACACACTTAGCATAATGGAAGGAACAACAACAAAAAAAAAAATCCCAGCCCAAATTAATCCAGCATCCCATTATGTTTTTCTTGGCACTGGCAGGAAGCAGGTTTCTGGGAATCTGGTATCCAAATTACAAAGATGTTTATGATGAAACAGTACCCATGGAGAATTTTGGAAAAAGCCTGCTCCAGCTGCCAGCAACATCCTCCAGCCTTAAGCTCCTGAAATACAGAATATATGATGAATATATATATATATTCACAGAAGAGTCAGTAAAGGTTAAACACATAGAAACAGGCAGTATCTGCAAGGAAAAATCTGATATTTCAGCTTTAGAAGTAGTGTAGGTATATATGACTGAATATGTGACTTCTCAGTGTGTGGTACATTGCACCAGAAGCTTTTAAAGCAGATTCCAAACTCACTGTGATAGTAGTGCAGATAATAAATATTGTATTTTTTTTTTTTTTGCCTAAGGAAGTAAACAAAAGTTTAGGTCATTCTGAAGTGCAAATTTCTTGGCATTTTAAGCATATCAGTAATTTGATTTTAGGCAAGTTGAAAGCTTTTGTTTGGGCTGAGTCAGTAATCTCATTTTCAATTGGAAGCAAAGGGAATAGATTCCCAAGGGAATTACAAATGATGCAGGTGAAGATGACTTGTGTTGATGCTGTCTGTGTTTTAGGGCATTCATCTGAGATGCCAGAAACCTGCATTCCCATCCCCCTGTGCTTCAATCAGGGTCTGGAACTGAAGTTACACATTGTTTTGAGGAGTGTGGCTGCATCACTAGGCTGTAGAGTTTTGGAGATGGCTCTTTCCCTCTCCTGTGTTCAGTATTATTGATTTTACATTCATTGAACTGGAGAGGGCAGGAAAGATTTTATAGCCCATGACTTCGTTATTTCATGTCATTAATTTGATGCAAACTGTAGATCAATTCTTGGGCAGCCTTACCAATAGTTTGGCTTGTCTGGAACCATGTAAAACTGTGTAAAAAAAGTCCCCAAAACAACAAACAAAAACCCCACCCTAACACCTCCACCACCTCCCCCCGCCAATTGCTTGATAAATAACCAACATGTGAAAGTTGGTTATTTACCAATTAAGACTCACAGGACTGTAGTGTCTTGACCAAATTCTTGCATTTATTTTTCAGATGAGTTAGCAGACTCTGAGAGAGGTATCTGATGGGCCTGTGGCCATATGGAAAATCTGCAGGAGGTCCAGGGAGGCAGGTCAGGGTTCCTGCTTTCCCCTCGGTGCCTGGAGCATGAGGTGGTTACTCCTGATGCTTTGCTTGCCTGACCACCAGTGTCAAAGTAAACAAGCTGGTGGCAGTTTCAGATTTCAGAAGGAACTGGTGATTTGGAGGCTCAGATAATCACAGTGAACAAAGATTTTGCTGTGAAGAGCAGCCATCACCTATCTGAAAATCTTTCTGAAGGGAGAGAGACGTGAGGGCAGCAATTAGAGCACTAAAGGCATAGTCCAGCAGGACACCCCTGGGGAGCCTGCCTGCTGCTCAGGTGGTGGGGGAGTGGCCAGCTCCTTAAAGACCTCTGCAAGATCACCGGTGTTGTGATGTTTCTGGGAGGTTAGGAGCAGGTGGCATTTGTGTTGTCCTTTAATATCTGCCTCCCCAGCCCATCTTGCATCCTAAAAGGAGATTCCACCCCGGCTGGCTACTTGGGGGTCTTAGCTTTCAAGCAGCCAGTTTACATGCTGAGATCTGTCTGTGCTATGGTCCAGATCAGGCACCAGTTCCTCAAGCACTTGTGTCCAAATGCTTTGTTTTCATTACGTTTTGTGACAACTTCTATTTTCAACACCTTTTCTAGAAGTCTTAGGCAAAATAAATGCTTCAGCCAAGGTCCCACCCAGGCTGCATGGAAGGTTTCTGGGTGTAGGGCTCTGATGAGCCCTATGAGGGAGTTGTTTCTGCAGAATCTTGGGTGCTTCCAGGAAGAAGAGATGATCATAAAAGGGACAGGAGGCAAAGCAAAACTCTGCTGTGCAGGAGACGAGGGCAGTCCTGCTGTGTGGTGGGATTGCAGTGCCAGGTTATGTTGACAGCGTCACCTGCCCACTTAAACCCCATATTATTTTTTAGGCTGTGGTGTTGTCTCTTCTACTGCCTTTCTTCTTCTCCCTTCTCGAGTTGTCTAGCAGAAGGAAATGGAGGTGTCAGGTGTGAAAGGCAGAGATGTTGGCAGCTGCTCCTACCTCTACCCAGAGCAGTCAGGTGTGCCAGAGACATTTCTCCCTCCCCACTTTTCTTCCTGAAGCCTCATCAAATAAGCAAAGTATTTAGGTTGGAAAAGACATCCAGGATCATCGAGTCCGGCCTTTGAGAGAACACCCCCTTGTCAACTAAACCAGAGCACTGAGTGCCACGTCCAGTCATTCCTTGAGCACTTACAGGGGTGGTGACTCCACCACTCCACTCAGCAGCCTGTTCCAATGCTTGACAACCTTCTACGTGAAGAAATTCTTTCTGGTGTCCAACCTGACACTCCTCTGGCACAGCTTGAGGCCGTTTCCTCTCATCCTGTCCCTGTTCCCTGGGAGCAGAGCCTGACCCCCCCCGGCTGCCCCCTCCTGTCAGGGAGTTGTGCAGAGCCAGAAGGTTCCTCCTGAGCCTCCTTTTCTCCAGGCTGAGCCCCCCCAGCTCCCTCAGCCCCATCTCACATGACCGACTCTCCAGACCCTTCACTTGAAGTGTGAGTCATAGAATATAGCAAACAAAGAATTGAAATCACATAATGCAAATGTTGCGTAAAAGAACTGCATGAGGGGTATAAATTTACAAGCAGCACAGAAGAAAAGAACTTAATGGAAGGAAAGAAATGAAAAATCAGGTGACCGGTATTTCAGGGCCAAAAGTTGTCCCGACCTTCAAATCTTAGCCTGTGGGTGAATGAGCCCCTGGGGGTAGCTGCCAGCAGGAATCCTGGCAGGGATGTGCATCCAGGGCTGGAGGAGCTCTGCTTCAGAGCAGAGCCCAGCTCCTGTTACACACCTGCCAGGGAAAGGCTGCCTTATTGCAAACAAAAGAGAATGCATTCAGTTTGGCACTTTCTCCTCAGGCTGGCTTGCATTGCTGCTTTAATGTTTATAATATGTGGTAAGCTAAAGGGTTTTGTTCTTCTTTTTGCTGCATTTCTTTTCTTGTGCCAAGTCCTGGCTGCACAGATGAAAATTTTGTGTCTTTTATCCCCTTTCCCTGGGAGTCTTCCTCCTTTGATATCTGCTGTGCGCCTAATACATGCTACCTTTAAAAGCCCCTAATTTCTAGTTTAATAAAAAAAAAAGTCTACAGGTAGCGAACACAGATTTTCTTCTGAATACCTCTGCCTCAGCATTCTCAGTGCAGTTTTCAGGACTACCCCATAGTTTAGGAAGAGTTTTAGTGGTCCATATACTCCTCGTGTTTGTACTGAACAGGGAGCTCAATGGAATCTTTATTACCTATACATGTATTATTAAATATTCTATAGGTGTATTTGGGAAGAATTTCTTTTTGGTTTTCAGATACAGCCAGACTTGTATTTCAACATATCCTCTGTATAAGGTCTTGGGAATGCATTAACAGTGGCAATTGATATTCTCACATGCAACCCAATGGGGTTTTAAAAAGCAACCGAGTGTCACAGTAAGTGTTCAGTAGCAGGTACCCACAGTAGGAAGCAGAGATAGTCTTGGAATCAGCGAGGCCATAGGTGGCAAAAGAGGGTGGAGGAAACATTCCCTCTCTGGGAGGATCCCCCTTCTCAGAAGGATGGAGCAAGAACAGCAGAGAGGTGGTTTTCATCTCCTGGGAAGGTGCAGCCATACAGACTCATTCAGCTTTGCTTTTATGCAAAACGGATGCAAATCTTGCCAACCCTTGGCCAGGAGCTGCTTGTCCTGGGACAGAGGGGCATGTTTCAGGACACCTCACCCAGGAAGAGGATGGGCCCAAACTGTGATGGTGCATGCTAAGCTTCTTTGCACGCAAGATTTAGTTTTGGAGAGGAATAAAATCAAGGCTAGATGGGATCAGGAGTGCTAATGCTTTCTTTGATTAGGGAAAGCAGCTGGGTTTGTTTGCCTCTCTAATATGTTTTGTGTTTTATTGACAACTTTTAAGTGGTGGGAAGATGTGCAGGCGTGCTTTGGCTTCTGTGGATTGTAGCTGACCAGCAGCAACTCCTACCATGTTCATGCAGGTGTGAGGGAGGTGGGAGCTGCCTTCTGCAGGCTTTAGTCTGTCCTTGGCAGAAGTAAATCAGTATCACTGGTAGTGGTTTTCCTACAGTCAATCTGTTTGGAATAAAAATCCATTTGATACAGCAGTTTTTATTGTTAAAGACAGCTTTTGGCAGACTATCACATTAATAGCAGCCAATAATGCCCACTTGTTGCTGAAACCCCTCAAACAGTTGTGTTGTTTCTCCTCTTCTTCATTCCCAGGGACCCTGGTGGGGAACAGTTATGATTTTGCCAACTCCTGGGCTTTGCACAGTGAAAACAAGCCCTGCAAGAGGGTGCAGACTCCGAGCAACACCTGCAACATTTCATCTGATATGGCAGAGAAGGTTGGTGCTGCAAGATGCCATTCTGGTTTCAGTCCTCCCCTACCTGAAAGGCAACTCACTTGCCCTTTGGCAGAAGAACACAAATCACAGAATATTCTGAGTTGGAAGGGATCCACAAAGATCGCCGAGTCCAGCTTCTGGCCCTGCACAGCCCACCCTGTGCCTGAGAGCGTTGTTCAAATGCTCCTGGAGCTCTGGCAGCCTTGGGGCCGTGCCCATTCCCTGGGGAGCCTGTTCAGTGCCCCAGCACCCTCTGGGGGGAGAACCTTTCCCTGATACCCACTCTAACCCTCCCCTGACACAGCTCCAGCCGTTCCCTGGGTCCTGTCCCTGGTCACGCACAGAGGTCAGTGCCTGCCCATCCTCTTCTCCTCCTGAGGAAGCTGCAGACTGCAATGAGGGCAATGCTTCCCTGAATCCACACCTGCACCTAACGTGGCACTCCCCCAGCAAGTGATTAGGATGAGAGGTGCAGGAGACACCCAAGTTGGGTTTCTGTGGTTTGAGGTAGCTGTCCTGGGCACTGATCTTGCTGCTGCACTGGAACAAGCTCCTCGTCCAGCCTGTCAGGGATTACCCACAGGGTGATGGTGGCTGTCTGTGGCCCCTCCTGTGGTGCAGCAGGCTCCGGTGCAGGCAGAAGGTGGAAGTGACATGTCCAGAGTGTTGGCTCCTGCTGTCTGCGGGTGCTCCCCCAGGCTGGGGCTGGATGCAGGCGTGTGCATGTGGTTCCTGAAAACTGTGCCCTCCCTGCAGTTCTGGCTGCTGCTGGCAGGAGGATTTCTGCACTGGGCTTTCCAGCTGTTGCTCCCTGTGATTGTTCTTTTAAAACAACCCGTTCTGCTTTTTATTGTTAATCAGATTGTACATTAAAGGTGTGGAGAAATGACATTGGAGGCTGCATGTTATGGCTGATGCTTTATTCACATCTGGTGTTGCGAAAGGAACAGTTTACTCACTAGTTAGTGAATGCAATTGTTCCTCTCACACTGAACCCTACCTGTTCTTTCTAAAACTATAACATATCTATCTATATATAACCACCTCCCCAAACCCCCACTTCCCAAACATCAAACAGATAAACAAAGAAAGCAACAGCTCATTTCAGGCTGAAGTGTGAGTTACTGCCAAAGAAATGATGATGTTACTTGGGAAAGGTGTGTTTCAGTGAGTCCTGTAGAATGAGGTAGTTAATTCCCTTTCTGATTGTGCCAGCAGGGAAGCATCAGTTCTGAAGCCTCTGTGGGCACCGCCTCCCCAAATGGTACTTATGAATGTGTTGCAGTTTATATACTTGGGAGTCAGCAGAGCAGGCTGGCTGTTTTTGTCAGAAGAGATGTTTTCTGTTGGTGTTCCAAAAGCTCTGTGTCACCAGGCTATTTCCCTTCTCAGGAGGAAGTTCCTCCAGCTACGCATACTGATAGTAGTGCTGATTTATTGAAGAAACACAGAACTGTTTGTCTTGGCCAACTCTGTGACCTCCTTTGCTGCATCAACCTTTTTCTTCTTGTCTTTTATAAGTACAAACAAGTTCCTTGTTTCCCTTAGACGGGGTGTGGATGCAGGCAGATGGTCACCAGCTCAGAGAAGAAAGCAGCTTTGAATATTTACTGCAGCCTGTGGTGTTAACAGGTTATGACTGTCATGGTAAATGGAGCCTTCATCCCTTGAGGGCTTACAACTGATTCCAGGTACTCTGTTCTAAATCAGAATGATTTCCTGGGTGCTAGGTTTAGGTTTATACCAGAGTAACTGAGGCCAAAATGTAGTTGTTAGTTTCTCAGTATGCAAGTCCTGTAGACAGGTACTTGCTAAACTGGATTCAGTTTCTCAAGAGTAGTAGCACTTTCTGCAGTATATCTGCTCTCTAGCTACCCTGAGTGCTGGTTTCCTAGCTACCTGGAAAAGGCTAACAAAGAGTTGGACAAGTTGCAAAGTTGTGACTCCTTATGCTTCTGTCAAGCTTTTGGATGGGGGTACTTCAGATGTGTTGTGAAATTCAGTGAAGGATGCTTGTGCCCCTCAGCACTTCAGCCTCACTACCTGCAAGACTGGCTGAGGAACTACAGCAGTTATTTCAGGTTGGAAATCTTCAGCTGGTGTTTCTGTCTTGGGCAGAGCTGGTGTGTATGTAGCATTTCTGTCGTGTCTGGGGCTGATTGAGCATCTCACTTGAGTAAAGGTTTGTGGTGCCAAACACCAAAGCAAGAGGGGTTCCAACCTGGCTGAGGCCTTTTGAGGGATGGGGCTGCTCTACAGGCCATGGAGCTGCTGAAGCCAGTCCAGAGGAGGCTACCAAGGGGATCAGAGGGATGGAGCAGCTCTGCTGTGAGGAAAGGCTGAGGGAACTGGGATTGTTCAGCCTGGACAAGGGAAGGCTTTGGGGTGACCTCACTGTGGCCTTGCAGTGCCTGAAGGGAGCCCACAGGAAAAATGCAGAGAGACTCTTGACAAGGGCCTGGAGTGACAGGACAAGGGGCAATGGCTTCAAACTGACAGAGAGCAGGTTTAGATTGGATATTAGTAAGAAATTGTTCCCTGTGAGGGTGGTGAGGCCCTGGCACAGGTTGCCCAGAGAAGCTGTGACTGCCCCATCCCTGGCAGTGTTCCAGGCCAGGTTGGATGGGGCTTGGAGCAACCTGGTCGAGTGGAAGGTGTCCCTGCCCATGGCAGGGGGGTGGAGCTATCTGGTCTTTTAAGTCTCTTTCAACTCAAACCATTCTATGACTCTTTAAATCTGGTTACAGTTCTAGAAAAAAGGTAGTTCTTGTGACTGGTTGTGGTCCCTGGAATTTTATCTGTTCAGGCAAGTTTAATGTTCAGAAAGTGTCAACATTGCAGCTGAGGCTGAGGAGTGGCATGTAGGGTGAAATCCAGTCTGATGGGTTGAGTACAACTAATGTGGGTTTTATACAGATCATGTTAAATATTGATGCTCTGTGGATAAAGTTTTCTTTCCCACAAACTGAATGAAATTATATTCTCTCTCATGTGAGTTCATAAGCTCACAGCATTTAACATTGCCTTAATTTATTCACTGTGCAAGAATAAACACAGCACTATTAATAGAAGTCCGGCCAAACAAGTGCCTGCTTAAGAATGTAGGGCTTTTTAATAGTGTGCTTTGTTTGCCTGCCTTGGCTTCAGGAATGTAAATCTCCTTGGTCTCCCAGCCTCCCTCCTTGCCAGGCAGTCAGCTGTTAGGTGAGGGAAACAACAGCTCTGCTTCAAGGCACTCTTCCCACCCCAGTGCCCTCACACTGGGTAGGTCGGTGGTTTTCTTTACCCTCTCTGTCTGCCCTGCTCCCTGGCCAACAGCATCCTTGGAGAGATGGCTTCTGGCTTCTTTAGCAGGAATTGTAGTTACAGGATGAGCAGAAATGGCTTCACACTGACAGAGGGCAGGTTTAGATTGGATATTGGGGAGAAATTCTTCCCTGTGAGGGTGGTGAGGCCCTGGCACAGGTTTCCCAGAGAAGCTGTGGCTGCCCCATTCCTGGAAGTGTCCCAGGCCAGGCTGGATGCCCCAGGATGGGGCTCTGAGCAACTTGGTCCAGTGGAAGGTGTCCCTGCCTGTGGCAGGGGAGTTGGAACAAGATGATCTTTAAGGTCCCTTCCAACTCAAACCACTGTATGATTCTATGCAGTGGAATCAGAAAGCCCTGCTGCTCCTGTGTCTTCAAATGCTAGAAAATGTTGGAAATTTTCTTTGGAAGTTTTTCGTCTTGTTTAATGGCTCTGTGTGTCAGCTGAAAGTCTTGAACCAGCTCACACTCTTACCTCGCTGTTGCCAGGGCCTCTCCCTGCCCTCCACCTCGAAAACACACACACACTTACACCTGGGTGATTACCTGCCTTGCCTTGGGATCCAGACAGCATTCCAAACTGGGCAGTGTTAGAGGGAGGAAGAGAGCCTTCCTACCATGCCCTGCCCTCTGCAGCTGCTGTTTAGTTACCAAAAAGGAGCTTTGCTTCATTGTCTGATCCATTTTTTTCCACTGATTTAGGCTGTTCAACAAAGCACTTCAATTTAACAGGCTCTGAGATGACCAACAGCATGGGTAACATGGATCTGAAAGTATAAATGGGTGATCTGTAAAACAACAGCAACAAGGCAGCCTTGAAAACAAAAATGTGTGTAGTTTAAAGCATTGCAGTTAATTGCTGTGTTCTTGTATGTTACCTTTATTTTCTAAATTTCACCTCTAATAGAAATGGTGTGTGGTGGCCAGACTTCACTAAATTGTTTCCTTTTTTCTTCTCTTATTAGGAAATTGTACCTATAGTATGTTAGATGTGAAAATCATTGAAATTAAAATTCAGCTAATTTCTGCTTTTGCTGAAATTCAGCTCTTACTGCAGTTGGTAAGAAACAATTCCCCCATTATCCCATGGAATACTTCCATATGTAATAAAGCAATATCATTCATTCCCAAATGGGAAAAACAAGTAGAAATTTTCAGCTTTGGACCATAATTTGTTATGGTTGGTGTCGCAGACAGGTCTAGTAAAGGTCTAGAGGTCCAACCCTGTCCCTGGACGTTTTCAAGGCCAGGTTAGGTGGGGCTTGGAGCAACCTGGTCTAGTGGAAGGTGTTCCTGCCCATGGCAGGGGTTTGGACTAGAGGCTCTTTAATGTCCCTTCCAACCCAAATCATTCTATACAATATAATAATACATTATAGGGGTGAAAATGAGGCCCACTAGATCTAAAATCTAATTTTTTTAAAAAATCAGATTAATCAGCCTTCAAGGGAAGTGATTTCTTTCAGTTGTTACTTAGTCTGCTCAAACATACAGCCAGTGTTTGGTATGTTAAACATACTGGGTTTGGATGCTTTTTATTTGGAAAGACAGGAGAGTAAATCTATCTCCATGAAATACGTTTTCTGAAAAACTATACCCAGTTATGGCACCAAAATTTACTCTTCCTGAGTGTTCTGGAGAAACCATATGTGTGCCTACACACCCTAGGGTTTAAATTAAAGGGACTGAGAGGGTGTCTCTGATTTCTTCTGTTATTTTTTAGCTTCTGTCTCTTTAATGGTAATTGTTAGACCGTAGACAAATGCAGTTCATGCAGCAGCAGAAGGAAATGCCACAGAAATGGGAAGAATGTACAAAATTCCACCTCCGGCTCTGTGTGGTGGGCCTGGGGCAGAAAGAAGGTCAGCAAGTTTTGCGGTCGCTGGGGGTTGCCAGTGCCAGGACCCCGCCAACCCATTTAAAGAAACATTTAAAACAGGACTTGTGCAGAGGGGAAGGGAGAAATTTTACAACCTTCACCTGCATTTCAGATACTGCAGTCAGTCCTGCTGACTTTAATCTTGTGGCCACCTTTATGCTAAGCACTGTTTTCAGCCTGAGGCTTCACCCTTCAGGTTGTTGGGTTTAAATATTTCTTTGTGTGGAGCAGCTTTCAGGGCTGGTTCTCCGTAAGCAGGAATGTTACAGCAGTGGCTGAGGCTGCCAACATCTAATACTCACCACTGTCCTCCAAACTGAAGAATAAGGACCCCTCTTAGTCCAGCCTGACCACTGAGTTTTAAAGAAAGGAAGGAGTGAAAACAAAAATAAATTGCAGAATGGTAAAGTTGGAAGGGGTCATCGAGTCCAATTCCCTGATTCCAACAGGGCCAGGTCAGGCTGCTCAGGTCCTTGTCCACTCACATTTTGAATACCTTCAAGGGTAGTGGTTCCATACCCTCTCTTTGACTCCCCTCGTGGTGAATTTTTTTTTGTTTTGTATCTCTGTGGATTTACCCATATTTCAGTTTATTTGTAATGATAGTTGAGATTGATCTGCAAGATGGGAAAATTTCACCCATAATTTTTTATATAATGTCACTGGAAAATCTGAAGAAATTTGAATGGCAAGAAAACCTTTACACAGAGAAAATGAACTGTTCGTTGCTTTGCAACATATATCACTTGGTTTCTGGATGATCAGCTAGAGCTCAGCCTTTAGCTATGCTGTTACTGAACAAGTCCAAGACCAAAGAAACAGAGGAAAAGAAAAATGAGTTAATTTTTTGGTGTGTGTAATCTCCTTTCTTTTTTAAGTCTCTTTCCCATCTAAGATGTTCCTTTTAGTGGAATATACAGTCTGAGTTTTGCTGTTGAGTTTCTTAAGGCTATTACCTTAAGAAACCTCATTAGCTCAGCCCCAAAATGGGATTGTTGCATATACTGGTTTTCTGCTGCACTTGATACTATCTGGATCAAGGCTTTGATCCAGGAGTTGCTGTACTGCTCATCCTCTGAATGGCTCTGAGCTCACTTTTGGTTTTATCAGTTCCATCTCCAAGCACTGCTTTAATAGCTTTTTTGGCTGCTTCTGTTGTTGTTACCTCCACCCTTAGGGCACTTTTTCAGCTTTTTTGTACTTCTGTGTTGTCTTAGAGCAGCACCAACCACCATTTATGTAGTTCCGGCTCCCCCTCTTCTAGTCTTTTTTTTTTCCCCCATCTGATTCAGCATGGTGGGTGCTGTCTGGGCATCAGAATTATCCCAGTCTGGAGCTGAATTTCTGAAGTCCCACCCTGTCTCAGCACTGTTTTAAGTTCCCTGAGAACTTTCTCAGAAAGCTCAAACCCTCTTTGCACATGTGGTTGTTCCCTGAGCCCTTTGCTAAACTTGGAATAGATTCCCGATGGGCTAGACATTTCTGGTTGGTTTGTTTTCATAAGCAAGAAATTCTGTCTTGGCTCAGACGTGTGCTAGCTTGAGCTGATCACCTGAACAAAACACCCTTTAGCCAAAATAAAAAGGGTATTTTCTACTCAGCAGGTTTCCTATACAGGCACCACAGCTGCCATTCAGAGAAGACATCTTGATTTTTTTTTTTCCTGTGAGGTTTTTTTGCTCTTCATTTTTCATCTCCCAAAAAATGAGAAAACAAAGTGCTTTTTAAATTATTTTTTTTTTACACGGCAGCTTGTATGTGCTGTCACCTGAGGTATGTGTAAAGTTTTTCAGAAGTAATGAATTGTTACTGTGAACTACTCTGAAGAATATGTGCCCTCCCTTCCCCCCACCTCTGAGTACAACACCTGCAAAATACACCATGGTTACATTTGCTTACATAAAACACTGACAAATAAATAGGAGAAAGTTATGTTTCAGCTCTTTGTTGTGCTGGGGTTGGATCAGAAAATCGTTTTTTTCACTTACCTAAACTCAGTGCCATCCTTTCAGAAAGTTGCACTGAGGACCTCAGACTCATGGAACTGTGACATAATGTGCACAAAAGAGTCTCTTTGGGAGCCTCCCCTGGAGAACTTAACCATACACTAAGTTTTCTTTAGGTTTTGTTTCATATACAGTTAAGTTTCCTCTTAGGTTTCTGCTGTCTGAAAGGAGAGGTCTTGATACCTTCCTCCCACTTCCCTGTGCCGTCCTCCCCTCACACTGGCTGTCACCATGCTGATTTAACTCAGGAGAAGAGCAGGACAAATTGCTTTTCTTCCCTGGGCTATTGTTCTCCTATTTATCTGAGCTAAATTGACCTGTTGTGCATTGGACAAGCCAGCAGGAGTGATGGGAGCGTGTGGCCAGAAGTGGAAAACAAATTTCTTTCCTGGGATTTCAGTCAGACTCAATCTTTCCCTCTGACACTCACTCTGGTCGCTTGTTATCCGAAAGATTATCTGCTTGTTTTTCTTCCTACGTACTTCTGTTCTCCTCTGTTGCTGTTTGCATTTTCCTGGGAATCCAGACACCATCCAGTCCTTTTCTGGGAAGCCAAAGGAGGTAGAATGCCTTCATCTTTTTGCTGACTGATTGACTGATGTGTTTCCGTGTGAAACACCCCTTATGTGACACTCCATTCCATAATAATCAATATATTAATGCACCCATGGATGTGGTGAATAAATGGGTAGAGCTCACAATTAGCTCTTGACTATTATTAACTGCATGGTGGTGTTAAATAAGAGCTGTGATGTTGTTCAACAACAGTGCTGATGGTGTGTTTGGAAAAGTTGAGTTTTCCCTCTTCTTCCTGAGACTTTAGGAAGTAATTCTGTCCCTTTTGCTCTCTCCCTGTCCCTTTGCCCTCCACTTCTCGCGCAGGGCGTCCTGGAAACCTGCCAGCTGCTGAGCACATCTCTGACCTTCTCCCGGTGCCACCATCGAGTGGATCCCGAGCCCTACATCAGCCTCTGTGAAAGGGACATCTGTGCCTGTCCCCAGGGTGTGGACTGTCACTGCCCCGCCTTCCTGGAGTACTCGAGGAGCTGCGCTCACGAAGGAGTGATTTTGGAGGGGTGGCCTGAGGAGAGCTCGTGCAGTAAGCTGGCAGATTTATTCCTAGGCTGCTCATCCCCGATAAGATCGCGCCTGTCTTGCAGATTTATGTCCTGCAGCTAAAAGCAGCTGGTGCTTTTTTAGGAGGTTGGTTCATTTATAGGAAGTGCCTTTGCTCGCTTCTCCTCTCAGCTCCCCATCACCCACATCTTTCTAGAAGTTTTTGTCCCTAAGGCAGTATTGTTTGAACCATATATGAAGAAGATCCTGAGCTGTTACATGTCCCACCACAGTGTACGCAGGCAGTGAAGGCCTACTTGATACACAAAGGTATAGATTAGGATGTTTAGGTGCTATTTCACACACAGTTCAAACGTATGACATTTTCCAGCCTGTATTTTTAAGTCGGCATCTTTGTGAAATGCTCTCTAACATTTTTGCACAAAGACAGTTGTTTCACCATTTATTTGCTTGAATCAATTGCTTTGAAATTGAGATGTTGCCTTTTCTAAGCCAGTTTTTGTCTAGGTTAGAGTTCCTGATTGCATCTTGAACTGTTGCCTCTATTAGCCCAGTTTTGTTGAGTTCAGAGGTCCTGGTTGCATCTGTCCCGAGGTTTTGCAACAAGGAAATGCATAGACTGACTGAGAGGGATTGTGTTTATAGATGAAAAGTCATGTTTACACCTACTGCTGATACCTCCACTGAAGAACCCTGGTTTAATACAGAGCATTTAAAAAAGTAATTAAAAATCCACTAATATAATGTTCTCAGTGATTTTTCTCATGGTTTTTTGTTAGGAGAAAGGACAGTTTCCTTGGGATGTTAGTGTAAATTGATTTCATGGGGTAAACTGTCTGATCTGTACTGACAACACTTGGTTCTCTCGTAAAGATATTCTGCTATTGGCCACTGAAGAAAACTATGGCTTCAGACTGTGGTTAGGGCAGCAAGATGCTGCCAGCCACTTGTTCTAGGGATTGTACAGTCTGAGTTCTAGCAGTAATTTATTACCTTTCCATTGGGACGTTAAAGGAATCTATTAAAGCTCATCTCCTTGCTCAGATGTGAGCCAGAGAACCCATTTTTGTTGGGGCTCTTCGTAAGTCTGATTAAAAGCCACAAGTGAAATGAGCCCTTCTGTGATCCCAGGAGTTTTAGAACTCGTTTCTAACTCTTGAGTTCATGAGCCACAGTTTGTTTTTTTTCTCCTGAGTCAGGAAAGAGGGAAGTGTCCCGCTGCCACAGCAGGAGCTTAGTTTTTCTTCATCTGTGCTATGGTGCTTTCTCAGGAGCTGATGATGATGATGGAGGTATGGAATGCTCTGCTATGTGGGAAGGGCTCTAGTGCTGGGCACACTGTGCAAGTGAGAGCTGGTGCCCAAGCCCCGGGCACCCAGGGCAAGATCAGTCCTTCATTACCCTCCCGCTTCTTCAGCAGAGGATTTGCTTGGAAAGGGCAGGCTCTAACCTTTTCTTCCCACTCTGTGCCCCCGCAGTCTCGTAGGGCATGGTGTGTGTGTGCATTGAAGAGAAGGAATGGCTGTAATAGAGTGTGTTTGCATAATGGCCTGGCCTAGATAATGGAGATACCATGGCATGGGTGTTATCCTGAGCTGGTGGTTCTCTGGAAGAAGGAGGATGGGATTTCAGAGTTTTAACTGTCTCCTGGTTCTCCCTGGAAACGCCAAACAGTATAATTTCACAAATGAGTGGAGTAAGTGCATGGCTTAAAGGCATAAAACAACCATGTCTGTCCAAATTACTTAGATATTATTGCAAAGCTTCTCCCGGGGTTTGATTATTCTTAATGCACTTGGGTTTAGTTATTAAGACTCAATTTATTACAAAATAAATTGACTTTAAGCTCTGAGTACTTTCTATGCTACCTGACAGATGATGATATTGCAGCAAAATGAAAATCAACTATTTCTCAAAACGTTCTGCTTCTAAAAAACAAATAATCATTTGGAAGCTGACATGACCTTTTGTATTTATGGTTCAGCCTTTGATAATGAAGGGATTTGTTGGTTTAAGAGTTATTGAAGAATTTGCATTTCTAATTTCTTTTAATTGTTTCAGGGCCAAGATGTCCAGTTGGCATGGAATATAAGGAGTGTGTATCCCCATGTGCCAAAACCTGCCAGAGCCTGAATATCAATGAAGTGTGTCATGGACAATGTGTTGATGGCTGCAGCTGCCCTGGTAATTTATTTACTGGGTTATTTACAGAGAAACATTTGGCAGTCAGGCTACCTATTTTATTAGAAGAAGGAAAGCTGTGTCTTCCCTTAAATTTTCTTGAAATCAGAAACACTTCTCTTTTCTGGGACCATGCCCTAGGATAATCCAGTTTCTGTAGTGCCTGTGTGCTCACTCCATGAAAGGGCCGTTTTTCAGAGCCAACTAAAAAGTAAATGTTTCTGTGAAAATCAGTACCAACTAATACTCCAGGATTGCCTTTATTTCTTGGTGAGGGACTGCTTGCCCTTGATGTACTCCTTCTGAATTGCTTGGGTTAGAGGCAAGTGCGGTTGAAGGAAAAAACAGCAGAGAATACACTGAAGGAATTTTCTTGCAGAAAAACAGTACATGTAGAGCTTGCACTGCAATTTCAAAGGTTTTCACGATTTAGGTGAATAATTTCATTTATTATTGAATATTCCGTATGGGAGATTTGATTGGATTAAAGGGGAGAGCCCAGCCACACCATCTTCCACTTCTGTTTGTTATACTTACAACAACTGCAGGAAGAGAGTTTGATTCCTGGCTCCAAAGCTCCAAATGCTTCCATTTCTAGCTGGTTTTTTGTTTCTTTTTTGTTCATTGGGTGCTTTGTTTGTTTTGAATAGACTATCTCTGCATTTCACTTTGGGCTTTGTGAATGCACGGAGGTGTTAACTGTCCCCATGTACAAGATGCCAAGTGCATGGAGGTTTTCCAGAGATTCTGGTTCCTAAAACAAGGCGATAATGACAATGTCAGCCTCATTTGAGGAGTCACTGCATTCCGAGTTTGGCAGTTTCCCATTTAGTTGCCAGTTTCTTCCTTGCTGGAGGTTCAAAGGTGTGGCAGGACCTGGGAAGGTGCACATGGAGGGTGACTGATGATGTAACCAGACTCAGGGAGCTTATTTTGTTGTGAAGGATTCAGCTACTGTATTTGTGCAGTCCCGGAAGTGTTGGGAAGAGCTGAAGGAGATGAATCCACTGGCTGCACAAGGGCTCTTGCTGTATTTTTCCTCTGGTAGATGCATTGCTCTGTTCAGCATAGGAAAGGTCTAAGGGGAGGGGAACTGAGGAGCAGAGAAGCAGGAGCTCCACAGAAAGGGTAAATGGCATGAGGAAGAAGGAGATGGGTAGAAAGAAGTGCATGGAAAGAAACAACAATCAGCAGTTCAAAACTTTTACTGCTATTTGTGGCACAGCCAGAAGGATTTAATAGAAAACCAGGAGGATCTGACAGATGACTAGAGGGATTTTTGATGAGGATTCTACCTACACTTAGCTCCCCTCCAGTGCTCCAAGAGTAAACAGGAGCTCAAGGATGTTTGACAAATATCTTCTTTCTTTTTTTTCTTTTTCCCTCTGTTCAATGCCCCACGCAGTTACACTAATTGCAGTAAATGGAATTACTCTTGCCAGGAAAAAAGGCAGGCTTTCTGTTTTCTTGCACTCTCTGGAGAGCCACAGCACTCTTAAATGCTCAGATCTTGTTTCGAATCTCTCTCACTGGAAGGATTTTCTCAACAGCCAAGATCTTTCCAGGCAGCTCTATGGGAAGAATGGGAGAAAGAGGACTTACCTGGATCTTGCTGTCCTCTGATGACTGCTGCTGCCAGGGAAAAGAGCCAAAAGCTCTGCAGGTGATTGGAATGAGTCCCTCCAAGAAAAGGGAGAGGGGTGTTCAAGAAAACAAATATTTTGCCACAGCAGCTCTTTTGAAAATAGGGGATTGAATAGAGAGCACTGTAAACTAGCAGCAGAAGCAAGGACAAATTTCTACCTTAGACAAGACTTGTAACTCTTTTGTGCCTCTGTTTATCCATGTAGCGTAAAGAACTCTCTCTATAGAACAGGTAATTATAGTTGTGTGATTTGGAAACCTCAGCAGCTGCACCCAAGCTAGGAAGTTGGCCCTTTTGCTTTTTGCCTCTGCAGAAGTTGAGAAGTGGCTTCTCTCTCTCAGACCCCGTCTGCTATACTTACATGGTGTCCAAATTTTTTTCTTCATTCCCTACTTTGCCTCAGCTTTGGTTCTCTTATGATAAATACAAGACCTGTGTGGATGCCCTTTACTGCAGCCGGTGAAGTTCATAGTTTTTCCAGCGGTCCCAGACCCGCTCTGATCAACTTTGATTGTGCTCCCTGCATTTGATTTGTCTATGTCCTAATATGTGTTCTGGACCTGAGGATGTGGTAAGCTTTTTTGGGAGCACCAGGAATGATTTGTTCAGCATGTCTGAGGGAGAGGCAGCACTAGAAGGAAAGCAGACACCTGCCCCTGTGAGGCTTTTTGGCAAGCCTCATTCCTTTTTATTGCTGTCTGTGACTAAGTATTGATAATAATGCATATGAAGTCTTGCCAAAGCATAAGAAGAACAAGAAAATCTAATTGTATTTATGTTTCTTTCCCTGTGCGTGTGATATGGGTGTCTGATGCTACCTGACCTATCCAGAGGGGCTGCTCCTTGATGGTGAACACTGCATTGAAAGCTCTGACTGTTCCTGCATCCACTCTGGAAAACATTATCCTCCTGGCTTCACCATCTCCCAGGACTGCAACTCATGGTAAACCCTGTGCTGCTCTGGTGTGGTTGCTGTAGATAAGTAGTGCACACTGATCAGTGACTCTTTTGCATTCTCTTTCTAGAAATCTCTCTACTTTAAAAAATTTTCTTTCACTGGCAAAGGACTTGCTCTCTTATTGGAATTGCCAGCCCCTTCCAAGAAGTGAGCTGTTCAAAAAGGCAAAATCACCTCTGTTTTTAAAGGGATATTTGATCTGATAGAACAACATGAAGGTCACACTCCTTCAAAGAGCAGAGAACTACCTGTTTCCTGTGGATAAGACAGACCAGCAGGTTCCTATGTCTGGGTAGTGTCAGCAGTGGTGGCTTTGTTTTGACTTCCTACATGTATTTAACCTCTAAACCCCACTTCTTTCCAAGAGGATTTAGCCTAAGGCATGTCCTTGGAACTTGTCACGGGGCTAATGAGTCTTCCTAGCATGGCTCACAATTTTTCTTTTGCTTTAGGGTACCAGACTGGAGGGGAAGTCCAGCACTTTAAAGAAAGGAAGGGGAATTAGTCACATATTCCTCATCTGGTTTTGTGTCAAATGGGGGCATATTTGCACAAGGAGTTCAGACAACTCTTTGCTCAGATGTTTCCACTTACAGAATAGAAGGAGGACTCAGTGAAGACCATGATATGCAGAAGAAAGGTGGTCTGCGCCTCATCCCTGTTAATCAGAAGCTTTTAATTACCAGCACCATGTGTCCCAGAACACGAACCATAACCATGACATTAGCATTTTGTCTTTTTCCCTGGACAGGAAGCCCTCTGCAGCTTTGAGCTTGGCCACATTGTTCTACCTTAGTGCTCTTGGGAGATGAGTGTAGCCTGACAGGCTGGGGTTTTTTTTATTGCTTTTGTTTTGTTATTGCTTCCTGTTATTCAAAATTGATGCTGTTGTGGAGAATGTCGTTCTATTGACTCTGCATTTAACATCCTCAATAATCTGCCTCCCCACAAATGGTTTTCAAGGGCTGGGATAATTAAAGGAATGAGAAGAATATAGTAGCTCTTCAAACAAGGGGTGTGGAGAGGCTTGTGGAGGACACTGGAGGTGATCACAACAGGGGAGTTTGACGTAAGAATGAGCAAAGGGGAATAGATTTGTTTAAGGGCTAATGAGGGAACTTTCACTGCCTAGAGATGGGCTGTGAGGAGGATGGGGCCAAACTCTTCTCAGAGGCAAACAGCAAAAGAGTATGAAGGAATGGACACAAGCTGCAAAGGAAATTCTGTTTTGACACAAAAATTCTACTCCCTTCCCCGGTGCCGCACTGGAACAGCTGCTCAGAGAGGCTGTGGGACCTCATCTTGGATATTTCTAAACTCAAATGGGGAAGATCCTCACCCACCTGATCCACCTTTGTCATTTCTTTCTCTGAGCAGGGGATTGTAGTAAATTTTTTTAGACGTCCCTTCAAACTTTTTCTTCCCCTATGATTCTGTTGTGTTGATAGATATACCTTGAGAACTGCATTGAAAACTCCATTAAACACAGAGCTTTGGCAGGGAAAACCAGAAGTCTTTGAGTTTTTCAACCATATCCATTCATATTACCAGCAGTTGCTGTCAAATGATGGGAAGAACAGATGAATGCATTAAGAAATGAGGTTATGGGAGATGGAAAGGATGTTGGAGACTGGTCTAACTTCTCTGGGACCATATGCATTTCAATTTTTTGGGAAAAATATGCAGCAGAAGATTTGTATTCATGTACTCTTACCTAACTTGCCACTATCTCTTTCCTAGCATTTGTCGACGTGGCACCTGGATCTGCAGCAATGGGGAATGCCCAGGTATGTTGGTTTTATCTTTTCAGGTTTTGACAAGTAAGCCTTGCCTACATCCCTCCCCATATTTTTTTTTTCACCTGAAAAAGCGAATCTTTGTTCTTCCATTCTCATTCCGGTACAATCCAGTCGGGATCCTACTTTTAAGTTCTTCTCCTGAGACGAGTCAGACATTGTCCTGTGTGGTTTATGTGTAGCAATGAAAAGTCCCGTTTGGTGGGAAGGAGTTCCTGTTTTGATTACTTAGTTTACCAGTTATAAGGGTCTGTATGTTCAGAGGATTGGCTTCCAGGTAGAGAACCACTCCTGGCTTTCTTTGACCAGGTACAATTCCTCCTTGTACCTTACTGACCACAACAATTCCCTCACGGTCATGCTGTGGGTGAAGGAGCTACAGCCCCAGGGAGAAGGTGGCTGCCCTGCCTTCCGTGGGTGCTGGCAGACTGGAGAGGCAGCTCTGCAGAGGTGCTCCTGCTCCTCTTCCTCTAAACTCCACCTCCCCAACTTGCCTGTACTGATGGCTGCTGTCCCACATTTTTGCCTGCATGGGGAATGTGACTTTTCATGCTGTGCATTGGCCAGCAAAGGGCTGCCTTCCTTATTTCCTCCTGCAGGTTCCATGGCCTATCCCCTGCCTCAGTTCCTGCAGGATGTTCAGCCACAGAAAGCCCTTGTTGAACTGAAACAGCGTTTGACTCTGCTGGCATCACATATAGAAGTCTGCAGGGAGACAGCACAGCTTTTTGTCTTGGTTATTCTCCTTGCTTTTGGGGACTGAGAGTGGAAGGGAGGGGAAGGAGACTGGGGTTATGGCTGGACAGGAAAAGAGCAGATTTGGGGGCTTTGGTGGTTTTTTTGTTGAGATGATACCGTGCAACCCTCACAAATTAGGGGAATTGCAACAGTCTTAAGGTGTTCTATCAAAAAGTCAGTCTTTTTCTAGTAACATGAAAGTTGCCTGACCCATCAAAGCTCCATTTCCTCCTGCTTTAGACCAAAAGAGCACTTCCCCCAAAGTATCCCCACTTAAAGAAGAGGATGGGGGGGTGGTGTAGGCAAATATTCAAAGCAGACATGATGTTTTTAGTGAGCTGTGCCCTGTGCTTGTTCATTAAGGATCTCTCCAAGTGCAGGGAAATGTGCTAAAACTCAGCCTCAAGGACACAGCCTGGGCTGATTTGTTACATCTTTTAGCTAATGGGGCAGCAACATGGTTATAAACATGAAAGGGGTGTTTTCCTAACTCCAGTTTTTTCTTAGGTTATAGCCTTTAGTGTCCTTGCTCTCCAGGCTATGATAAATGCTCCATGGACCAAATTTTTATCCTTAACTCCGGCCATGTGTTCTTTGTAGTGATTATAGAAGTGAAGATAAATCTGGTGTTGAGGCTTGCAAACAGATGTTGATATCCATCTCTGTGCAAGAGGCAGTATAGCATTGCTGCCTTTTTCTGAATTGGGAAGCTGTCCCAGGTGAGCAGAAGTGGAAAAGAAAGGCAGCTTATTTTTGTACCTTCTGCCAATATATCTAAATCAGTTTTCTGCTAGTTTTCTGTTCGAGACTGAAGGTTGTATATGTGCAGCTGTTGTACAAGTGCCTGCTAACACTCTATAAACTGTACTGAGGCAGTATGGGAGGGCAGAAAAGCCTCCCAGAGTAGCCAAATTTATATTGTTACCTGTGCTGTTTGTCTCTACTTGAAGTAATATTGCAGCATATTTTCATTGTTGGTTAGTTCCCACAAATATTTCTGAAATCACGTGTCCAGAAAATTGATGTAGTTCCTCATATAAACTCTAGGTAGTTCTGTTTTTCTTTTGACTGACTTTTTTTGTCAGGAAAGATTTCTTTCATACTGTGGGGGTGAATTGCCCAGCTGTAAGTTTGGTGGTAAGGTAGATCCACAGCTGGAGCTGGCTGGCACTACCAAGAGGCTTTCAAGCTGATATCATAACAGAAGTAATTATGAAGGCAGAAGGTTCCAGGAAATTTCATGGGATGCATTACATCAAATGGAATAGACAGAGGGACCCATAAGAAAAGACCTGGCCACAGGAAAGAAATTATTTTTTCAGGAGCAATGCCAAAGGCTGGGACTGTTCTTGGATAGCAGTTCCCAGTTCTCCGTGCTGCAAACCTGTCCTCTTGTTTCCTTGTTGCAGAGAATGCCCTGGAAATCAAACTCCAAGGGATGACTGACAGCCAGGAGGTGCTGGACTTCTCTTAGGGTGAATCAGAGCTGTGCAAGGCTGGGAATCCTCAGGATCTGTGCTTTAGCACAAGCTGGTTTAAGATAGTAAATACTGAATAATGTGCTGAAGAGGGAAATTTCCACATGATGCTTGTTAGACAGGTCTTCTGTGGGACTCAAAGGCAGTGAAGAGAGAATAACTCATGAAGTTCACCTGCCAGCTTGTAACATTTAACTTTTCTCCATCCTTTGGCTGGTGATGGCCAGTGTCGGCCCAGCACATGAATTTTGTTCTGGATGAGGAAGTGGCTGCCCACCTTGTTTGCCATGGGATTATCTCTAAGTGTGATGGTCTTCTCATAGGAAAGATTTTCTCTGCAAGCTCTGTGGAGCTGGAGCCTCTCCGTGTGTTTGTGTGACAGGGTACTAAATCCCAGCTGTGGTATCTGGATAGTGCCTTCCTGGAAATGAAAAGCCACAACTTACAAAGACATCTTCAAATGCTGATACGTTTAAGTAGCTCCTTTTTGTAGTACAAAGGTGGTCAAGCCAGGCTTTCACATTATTCTGTAAGGACTTTAGGTGTAGCTATTGTAACTATAGAATTGTTTTTAATTTTCTATTGGTTGAGATAATGGTTCAGGGTAAAATCCAACAGAAATTCTACCCTTAGAAGGACTTCCACAGACATTATCTTCCAACTCTTCATTCTCATAAAGTATTTTATGTTAAAATAACTTATTGGTATTCAAGGCAGCTCAACAAAAGAATACAGGCTTTTCCAGAGGCACAAATGTCAGCTCTTGAGTGCGGATTTATTCTGTGTTCCCTACCTGCTGTTGATTCCTCTGTTACTACTGGTAGTGCTTCATGGAAATAAACAGTGAGATAAGGATCTTGCTGGTGCTTTCTGGTCCGTGGGGAGCTTGGGCCTTGTACAACCTGTTCCACCAGGGCTGCTCTTCCCCCTTGGAGGCTTCTGCAGGCCGAGTGGGATTTTGCTCGCAGCTGGCACTGGGATGATTAATGGCTTTTTGCTTTTTCCAGGGGAATGCTCTGTCACCGGCCAGTCCCATTTCAAAAGCTTTGACAACAAGTATTTCACCTTCAGTGGGATTTGCCAGTACTTATTTGCCAAGGATTGTGTGGAAAATTCCTTCTCTGTGATCATCGAGACAGTGCAGGTAACAGCAGCCTTGGCTGGTGCCTCTGCGCACGCTCTTGAGAGAGGGGGCAGGGCTCTGGGACTCTGTCGTGAATTGCAGATGCACAGGCCAACAGAAGTAATTTCCCTACGAGATAATTAGTTTAAATAACAGATGCAGTCTTTCTCTTTAGTTAATAAGTGTTTTGCTTCTCCTCACCACCATTCCCAGGAGCCTACCTGGGGATGGAGACTCGTGATGAGGTTTGGAGAACGGGCCCTCGCTGACTCTTTGCCAGCTGAATAAACAGAGGTGAGGGTGCACCCCTTGCAAAGCTCCCTGGGTGCTGGTGCCTCCCTGATGCCTATGGGGAAAGGCCATTTCCTTGGACACCAAGGAGAATGCACTGGCAGAGCAGTGCCTGCTGTCGCTTCCCATTTAGTCAGATTGGCTGGTGATTTTTTTTTTTTGTAGTCAGACAGCAGCTCCTGACTTTCTTTGCTGTCTCCCCTGATGGATGTGTGAGAGGCAGATGGAGAGAGGCAGGAAAGGGAACCAGGCCAGTGCAGGGAGGGATGGAGACCCTGAAGGGGGATGTCAGAGGGAGGTTAATCTGGTTGTGAAAGGAATCGACCAGTTGTGCTTGGGAAAAGATGAACAAATCTGGAGACTGAAAAGGACCCTGAAGGAGGCAGAGGGGAAGAAAGGTGATGGGGACAGAGGAACTGATGCCAGGGAGAGGTGCAATGGAGACAGGAGACTGACAGGAGTGAAGAGGTGTATCAGCCTGTCCTGCAGTACCAGGGAAGTTGCAGGCTTTGGAGAAATGGGCTGTGACAGTTCTACAAGCCATCTGTGTCTGTCTCCTGAATTAGAGAGCTCTGATAGTGCAGCTCTGAGGTCATCGGTGCTTAGGAACCTGCAGGACAGGTTTCCACTGAAACTTCCCTTTCGCAACCAGGGAGGAGGTGTGGGCCCCCCCGCAATCCCTGTTCCTCATTTGGGTATCCCACAGCCAGGAAAATAAACAGCCCAGGAGTCTTGGGCAGTGTGAACTGCGTGGCTGTGTGGGTCAGGTGGCCTTCCTGCCCCTGCCTCAGCTGTGGGGCTGGTCACTGATGTGGGTCACTCCCAGGGGACAGGTGGAACACCCACAGATCCCTTTCCAGGTTCTGAGACTGGGAGCTCAGCCCTGCTGTGATTAGCGGGATAATGGAGGGAAGGCTGCCAGCCTGGTGTCTGTGGGATGCGGAAACCAGATCTGTAAAACCAGTGTGACACTCAACAGCTCCTAAATTAGATGCCAAAATGCCTTCTGGGACTAAGTCACCAAGAAAGTGAAAACTTGAGGTTCGAGGCAGATTTTCCCTTCTCTGCAGTGTGCAGATGATCCTGATGCCGTGTGCACTCGCTCAGCTTCTGTCCGGATCCGGGATATGGACAACAGCATCATTAAACTGAAACACGGAGGAGGAGTTTCACTGAATGGACAGGACATACAGATGCCTTTGCTGCAAGGTGTGTTGACATGGGCTGACTGGCCAGCCACTGAAAGGCTCCTAGTTAGTAGTGGTTTCAGACATGCCTTAGCCCAGCTCGATCAAAAAGTGTTTTCAATGCCAAGTTCTTGCTTGCAGTCTCTTCTACACGCTCTGTCATTTCAGCTTCTCTCCATGCAGCTGACACATCTTGACTTGGCTCCTCTAAAATCAGGAGAATTAAGCTGGTCTGCACTTGTGAGGTTTGTGAAAATGACTGTTGGTCTATTCTTTTTGAAATTAGTGTTTTTCAATCAGAAGCTTGAAATCATGGAATCACAGAATGATTTGATTTGGACCTTAAAGAACATCTTGTTCCAACCCCCTGCCATGGTCAGGGACACCTTCCACTCGCCCAGGTTGCTCAGAACCCCATCCAATCTGGCCTTGAACACTTCCAGGGATGGGGCAGCCACAGCTGCTCTGGGCAACCTGTGCCAGGGCCTCACCACCCCCACAGGAAAGAATTTCTTCCTAATATCCAATCTAAACCTACTGTCAGTGTGAAGCCCTTCCCCCTTGTCCTGTCACTACATCTTGTAGAAGGTCACTGACACCCTGTGGTTGCCTTCAGGTGCCCTCCGTGTCCAGCGTGTGGTGAGGAGTTCAGTTCACCTCACCTACGGGGAAGATTTGCAGATTGACTGGGATGGCCATGGAGAACTCCTAGTGAAGGTACTTCTTCTGTCTGTTGTATTTCTGCCTGTATGCCTCCTCTCTTGTTCCACCCAAATATGTACAAAGATTTTCTTGTCTGATGTCAGAAATTGCTTTGTGTTGCATGTTAGGAATTCCTTTCTCTTTTGCTACCCCCAGAGTGATATACAGGTCCTTTTGTATTCTGGAAGCAAACACTTTATCTTACAGCAGCTTGGTAGCATTTTTTCCTCCTTCTATTTTTTTTTTCCTTTTTTTTTTTTCTTGTGTGTGTGCAATTACAGCCATCATTAACCATGAACAGTTTTGTGTTTCGTTCAGCAGATACTCTCCAAACTGGAGTTTTGTTTTTATTTGCTTTGACTGCCCTGTCTAAAACAACGGATGTGAACGACTTAAAATAAGGGAAGAAAAGGCCTCCAGGGGACACAGTTACTCATAATTTCCAGGAGAAAGAAATTAGCTCATAGAAGATGTGCTGTGTGCTCCTTCTACTGTGAGGAATGTTTGAAGTCAGCCTTGATTAACAATTAGGTTCTGTCGGTGCTGCAGACATGGCAGTGTAGAAATACCCAAGCCAGGTATAACAGAAATGGTCTGTAAGGAAGCTGTAACCACAGCCCTGCTGCCTTTCAACCCTCCTTGTAGTGGGGTCTGCTCACTGAGAGGAGTTTTGCCAAGGAAACCAGTTTTCCTGGGATTTTCTGTTGAGTGGTAAACACTGCCCTCCTTGAACCACAGCACTGCTTTTGCATTCTCCTTGCCTGCCCCCAAAATCTGGCTTAAATGTCACGTCTGGCACAGCGCGAAGGGTTATGAAAGCCAGTTCAGAACTGAGTTCAAGAGTTGAAAAGAAAACAGATAAGAAAGGTCTGGAATAATTTTGGAAAGTATCTGTGGGTTTGTGGTTGTGGTTTTGATTTAACCTGTATCTCTGTGCTCCGAGGGTCCTAAAAGTTCTTTTGGGGCTTAGAACAATTCACTTCAGTCCCTTGGCACATCTCAGGAATTTTGGCTTTCCTCAGTATTCAGAGTATTTTTCTGCCTGGTCAGAGACCCATATAACCTGGCAATTTTTTTGTCCCACTGAAAACAAACCTAATTTTCTGCTCCAGATCCTCTACCCATAAAAGCAGTGGAAGTTTCTCCGATTGTCTGCTCCTTCCCTTGCTGAGCATCTAAAGCATCTCTTTAATTGCTTTTGGAAAGTTATTTTATGCTGGGTTTGTAGACTGACCTGTTGCCAAGTCTTGCTGACAATTGGAGGAAGTGATACACTTCCATTACCTTGTTCTGGCAAAAATTCTTTTCTGTGTTCCTCAAGAAGGCTCCCCTTTCTGTGACTGCCTGATATTTGTGATTTGAGCTTCCACTCCAAAGTAAACCACAATCTGGACTTGAGTGAGGCATTGTTCCATCTGCAGAGTACGTGAAAGAGGAGTAGTAATCTTAGTAGTAAGAATATTTGTCCTCTAATTGCTCTTTTTGATGCTCCATATTTATTCTCTGACCCCTCTGTTTGCACGGTGGGTAGTATTAGGTTATATTTTGGAGGACTTTTAAAATTTTTCTTTATACAGAAAACCAGTTTTCTTTAAAAATGTTGATTTTGCTAACTTTTTTTTGTTTGTTTCACTGGTTGCTCCTGCAAGCCTGCCCAAACTAGCACTCAACTACATGGATGCAGAGGGCTAATGTAGCATCAAAGCTCCTGAGTAGTTGACAGTGTTTGTAATGTACCAGGGCTTTACTCCTAACAGAAACTGACAGTTCCTACTAAAATAAAAGGTATTGGTGCTTTTTGTTGCAGATGTTGCTTAGGAGATTTCTCCCTGTTTACCTTTAGCTTTGCGGTCACCTTTCAGCTGCTCCTTGATTTGCAGCAGGAATAAAACAGGGTGAAAAGTGCACCTGCTCTGTGGGTTGTTGGCAATTCTGCTTTTAGTGTGCCTGAAGTTCCTCTAGGCAGGCAGGAGGATGCTCTAATGTGAGGTAACTTTAGGGGTATTAGTTTATTCCTTATTTTATCCGGGGTCCTCAGTGTTGAGGGGAACATCTCCAGTATTGCCTCAATTTTGTGATAGAACAGCCTGTTTAAATTTCCTTCATCCTCCAATTTTTCTTTGACATGTGAAATGCTCCCAGGTGCAGTCTTTTTCTCCAAACTGCCATTGGAATTACATTAAAAAGTGCAACCCCCGCTGTTGCCCTGCTCATTTATATGAATGAAGGGGGAGAACAGGGAAAGACTAAACTGGACTGCTGATCAAGGCATAAAAATAAGCTATTTTTCTCTTAGTCACCCTCTGGAATTCACTGTACTGTGCAGAAACTGTCCTGCTGCTACTAATAGTAGCATTTTTGTTAGAAGTTTAAAAATACAGTACCATGGCATTGTGTCTGCTGTATTTTGATGTGTGTTTGAGAATTTTCTTGACTGCTAAATTGTGTGTGGTTCATTCCTTAGAAAAAAATCTTGCTCTGCAGTAGTAACCTGTTCTGGATGATGACCAGGCTAATGTTATGTTTCTTAGGTGTCTCCAGTCTACTCTGAAAGGATGTGTGGGCTGTGTGGAAATTATGATGGGAACCAAGGGGATGATTTTCTTACACCTTCTGGCATGGTGGAATCCCTTCTGGAAGACTTTGGGAACTCCTGGAAGCTCAATGCAGACTGCCAGGACTTGTTGAAACAAGACAGTGACCCCTGCAATCTCAATCCTCATTTAGGTACTGAACTGTATCCAAAATTAGTGTGTGCAGCAAATGGTGATCTTCCATTTACATTTAAAAAAAGGAAAATAAAAAGAGAAGAAGCTAATGTTGTTTATGTTACCACCAGGGTGGCTGTAATATATGTTTAAAAAACCCCAATAAACAACAGCAACAAAAAAAAGCCCACAGAGAGACTTGTACTGATGCAGGCTTCCTAAGAAAAACATAATATTTTGTGAAAATTGAAAACAAAAATTAGTTTAATTTTGCAAATATAAAAAGGCAGCAGAAAACAGAGGCCCTGTAAAAGGAATTAGAGCACTAGAAATAGTGCTAAGAGAATATAAAAGCATTGCTTTTCCTTGATTTGTTTTACTAGTGAAACATTATTCTTTCAGTAGGGCTCATGACATATGAGCTATGGTGCTATCTGTGCCTGCCTGATGCTGTTTTATTTTTGTGTGGTTTGTTTTTTGGTTTTGGGGTTTTTTTTCTTTTATAAAAGGAAAAGAAAATGCTTACTGTGGCTTCTCTAGCTGTCCTTGAAAGCCACTGATTGATTCAGCCACGAGCATATCATTTCTCTTTTTAGCCAAATATGCTGAGGATTCCTGCTCAGTTCTGCTGTCTCCTGCCTTTGAACCTTGTCACCACGAAGTCAGTCCCAGTCCCTACGTGAAGAACTGCCGCTTTGATGTTTGCTCCTGCTCCAGTGGCAAGGATTGCCTGTGCTCTGCCATTGCTAATTATGCAGCAGCCTGTGCCAGGAAGAGCATCCTGGTCCAGTGGAGACAACCCGACTTCTGCCGTAAGTGCAGTGCTGCTCAAACTCACTTATTTTCCTTGTCCTGAAGGAATTTTTCTGGCATTGTTGGATGAAAGATCTGGAATGAGATGCCGGATTTTCCTTGTGGCATATGATGAGAGTAAATCTTTCTTCCACACTGGTAAGGATGCAAAAGCTGTTCCCAGGGACTGTTCAGCACTGGGAGAGAGAAGCAGTGATCTGACACACCTCCACAGAACTTTTGCCCCAGCTACTCACCTGGAAACTTTCTGAATGTCCCAGGGTGGGAATCTCCCAAGTGATTTGTAGTAATCCACGACTCGCCTTTTTTTGAGGCCCAAGCTTCCCAGGTCCTGACCTCATCAGTGACTCCTGACTTTAGCTGAATGTGGGGTTATGGAGGAAGCACAAGAGGGCAAGACAAACTTGTTATCAGAAGAGAATTTTGGAAATCTTGTGGCACCACCCCTCCTCACAGCAGGGCTAAATTACTGTAGATTGCCTGATGTCTTGTCCAGACAAATTCTGAATATCTCCAAGAACAGAGGTCCCACAGCCTCTCTGACATCTCTCTCTTATCCAGGGCAAGATTAATAGCCAAATTGCCAAGAGGCTGGAGCAGAGGAATCCAACACCTTTTATTTCTTTTATTTCTCTGTTAGGTCAATGTGGTAGGAAAAAATCCATTGCCATGTAATTTTGATTGAGCACAGACATACTTTTCCCATAAATATTTGTGAAGTGAATGTTTTTCCATTTTCCTGAGTAACTTTGTTATTAAGGAAAGAAGACAATTGAAAATTTTTGGGAAAAGCCTGTGTGCTTGGCAGCTCTCCAGATTTGTTCTGCTACTTCTTCCCAAACAGAGGGTGGGAAAAACATTTATAAAGTGAGTGTGCAGAAAGTGGAAAAGAGAGAGGTCGCTGGCCTTTGACCTGGTAGGATCTGCAAGGTCAGTAACCACAACTTCTGCAGGCTGGAAAGTGTTTGCTGTGAATGAGAACAAGCCCAGTTTATATTAAACTGCTGCATGGTTTTATAATATTTTACCTATTTATGTAAATGTTCAGATAGTGGAACAGTAATGTAATAAAAATCCTTTCAGAACTCTGCAGGTCTGGAGGCTGAAAGAAAGAGCACTGATAATGCCCCATTGCTCTTTCTGTAATTGAACAAGTCAATTTTCACAATTAATCTTTAATAATGCAGAGCTGCTTCTTCCTTTCTGTGCATTACAGAGAGCTTTGTGCTCTCACAAAGTGACGATTTCCCTGATTGCAGATCCATCAGCCCCCATTAAATAATCCTGATGCCCTAGACATCTCCTGTCACACGAAGGAGAGCAATCCCTCTTTTTTAATGGGCTTGAGATGTGAACGTGCAGGTTGTGTAATCTGTGCTGATTGCCCAGTGCACTGAATGTGTGCTCCACCCCTGCCTTCATCCCCAGAGATCGGGTTTCTTGGGAAATGACTTGACAGGGCCAGTTTGCTTGATTTGGAGTGGGTAAGTGTCAGGGAGCAAAGTCATTAGTGTAGCACAGCACTTCTGCTGTGTGTCAAGCTATCGAGTGCATTCAGCATCCTTATCTTTGAAATTATTTTAGTTGCAATTTGATCATTGAAGACCTGACTCATACCCCTGCATCCCACCGTGAATAAGCACCAGAGCCAATCCCTTTGTGCTGCAAGGGAGGAGCAGACAGGCCCCACGGTGAAGGGCTGTGTCTCTCAGGCACCTGCATGTAAAAAATTGGGTAAAACCCAGGCTGAATGGCTGAGCCCAGAGAGCAGTGGTGAATGGAGTTAAATCCAGCCAGTGGCTGGTCACCAGTGGTGTTCCCCAGGGCTCAGTGTTTGGGACAGTTTTATTTAATATTTTAATCACGGACCTGGATGAGGGGATTTAGTGCACCCTCAGTCGTTTCTCAGATGACTCCCAGCTGGGTGGGAGGGTGGATCTGCTGGAGGGCAGGAAGGCTCTGCAGAGGGATCAGGACAGGCTGGATCCATGGGCCCAGGCCAGTGGTCTGAGGGTCAACAAGGCCAAGGGCCCGGTCCTGCCTTGGGTCACACCAACCCCCTGCAGCTCCAGGCTGGGGCAGAGGGGCTGGAAAGCTGGGAAAGGCCCTGGGGGTGCTGGGGACAGCGGCTGGACATGAGCCCAGGTGTGCCCAGGGGGGCAAGAGGCCGGTGGCAGCTGGGCTGTGCCAGCCATGGTGTGGCAGCAGGGCCAGGGCAGTGACTGTCCCCTGTGCTGGGCACTGCTGGGGCCACACCTCAGATCCTGGGGCACTTCTGGGCCCCTCAGGACAAGGAAGACATTGAGGGGCTGGAGCGTGTCCAGAGAAGGGAACGGAGCTGAGGAGGGGTCTGGAGCATGAGGAGGAGCTGAGGGATCTGGGAAAAGGGCTCAGCCTGGAGAAAAGGAGGGTCAGGGAGGACTTTCTCACTCTCTCCAGTTCCGACAGGAGGGTGCAGCCAGGTGGGGGTCAGGGTCTGCTCCCAGGAAACAAGTGACAAGACAAGAGGAAACAGCCTCAGGTTTCGCCAGGGAGATCCAGGTTAGGTTTTATGTAAACATTCCTCATGGAAACTGTTATCAAGCACTGACACAGACTGCCCAGAGAAGTGGTTGAGTTACCATCCCTTGAGGTATTTCAAAGCAACGTGAATGTGACACTTAGCGACATGGTTTAGTGGTGGACTTGGCAGTGTGAGGTTAATGATTGGATTCAAATATCTTAGGGTCTTTTCCAACCTAAGTATTTCTGTGTTTACCTGTCTCATGTGTGCATTGTTCTGTGGCACAGGGGAGTCAGTCAACAAGGTCCCTAGATCTTCAGATTTTAGGACATGTTGGTAAACCCACTATTTTCCTTAATGTGGTAGTGCTGGGGCACTTTGTGAGTTTGCATGCCTTCTGTAAGAGAAATCCAAGAGTGCTGGAGTAGGGAATCAAGGACAGGCTCTGAGCAGCATCCAAAAATGGCTACAGGGCATGGTGGACCTCCGCTGGCTACGTTCTCATGGTGGAGAAGCTGTGTTAAATTTAGTCCTGACAGGGTGCACCTTCACCCAGAGGTGGCAACATTTCCACCTTGTGTTACTCGAGGAACTGGTCATGGTTTGTCTCTTACACTCTGGTTTGAAAACCCACTCAAAAAATCTGCGTGAGGTGTTCGATGCAGACACGTTTTTTCCAATGCTTTCCCACTGTTTCTCATCTTATTCCTGAGATAGGCTGTGCTTCAGAGCACAGCATTGAGCTATTTTGGTTTTATAGGAAGCGTCCACAGAGACTAGATGCACCTTGCCTTCTCCTCTCATTTTCCTGGCAATAATGGGATGGGGTTTTCTTAGTGACAATGTATTACACAGTGTACAGACAACAGGCCTCTCCCAGGTCAGTTGTCTTGCGTTTTTATGGTTAAAAACAGATGTTGCTGGGAAGGGATGGAGCAGTATATTGGGATGTGGAGTGTAAGCATGGCATTGGGAAGCATAACTGGAAAAATGGGATGTTTTGAAAATTTTAGGAGGTGCATGGGCAAGGAAAATCATAGAATGGTTTGAGTTGAACGGGACCTTAGAAATCATCTTGTTCCAAGGGACACCTTCCACTAGACCAGGTTTTACCAAGTTCCATTCAGCCTGTCCTTGATGCTTCCAGGCATAGGGCAGCCACAGCTTCTCTGGGCAACCTGTGCCAGGGCCTCAGCACCCTCACAGGGAAGAACTTCTTCCTAATACCACTTTAAACCTATTGTCTTTCAGTGTGAAGCCATTCTCACACATTGATTACAAAGGTTTGTCTAAGAAAGGGAACCACTGCAAAGTTGTCTCTGTGGACAGGGAATGTTACTACTGACTACAAAGTGGGGCAGAATGTTGGGCTTCATTATCCCATCTTTTTTTGAATCTTGAAATTCTAATAAACTGATGTACCCATCTAAAATCTACCAAACCAGTTCCATGTTTCTGGAGGTTCATGTGTAGCAAATAATACTTTTGGCTGAGGCCTCACAGTTGTCCTGCTAGAACAGGCCTTTAGTGATGAAAGTTATTTTTAAAATGGTCCTCAGCCCTGGGCTGTGCCTGTTCAGTGTTTGATTTACTGCAAAGATCAGGTTTATGTAAATTAGAAGCATGTTTCTATGAATGGCGGCCAAAGACTCCTGTAGGAGTGAGTGAGTCTATCTGCTGCTTAGCCCAGAGTTAGGAAGCATCTGCTGTATTAATGAGCGCACATTTCTCTGGCTGTGTTGTGAAAGGCACATTAAATAGTTTGGGCACAAGTCCCAGACTTGGGAGATCTTTGCTCTGCAGAAGGGTTCAAGTCACCTTAGATGCTTCTGGGCTGCATCCTCAGTTTAGGGTGTGACACTCCCATGTATGGGGCTGCAGGAGCCTGAAGAGAAGCTGGGGCGGTGTTGTTGCAACCACGTCCCTCTTCAGTAGGCAGGAATAATTCTTCATTTCAGAAAAGTTTTGTGAAGGTGACTATGAGCGACTGGTCAGCACGTAGGCCTTGCTTTGCTAGTCCAGCGAGCACCTGGCTGAGGCTGCAGGCCCATCCTGTTCTTCTATGGCTGCCAGAGTCCCCAGGGATGTGTGCTCACAGAAGAGAGTAGGGATTATCACATCATTCTGCAGGGATGACAAGAGGAAGGGCTTTCCCTGTAACCCTTTGAGGTTGGCTTTAGCAAGGTACAAATGAGCCAATTTTGATTTGCAGCTGCTTCCCTGAACATCCTTCCTCATCACCTTACAACTGTTTGCTGTGGAAGGTTGCTACAAACGACAGTGTAAATCCTGGTTATCAGGAGGCCTGTTAAATTTAAACTTTTGGTGAAACTAACTCGTTTTCTTGTCTTCTGCAATGTGTTGTCATAGCTGCCACCTAGTGCTGATGCTGATGTGTGCAGAGGTGAATGCCTCGAAATCGGCCCTGTAGAAGTGGAGGTAATAAACAAATAAGCCAAAATGGCTCCAAAGGCCATAATTAGTCTCCATATAAAAGAATTCATCATCAAAAATCATTAGTATCAAGGTTTGGCTCCATGATTGCTAAATTACGTCATTATTTGCTCCTGTTTCCATAGTAATCGTGGAGTACTTCTGGGATGTGAGGCTGTAAAGTATTGCAGCACACCTGCTTATCAAAGCAGAAAAGTACTTTTCTACTACTTTTCTACTTATTTTGACCGAGTTTTCCCTAAAGATATTGCAAAGGAAGAGAGCTCTGAGTGTGTACATGACACTTGTAATGTTCCTAAATGCGTGGAATCATAGAACGGTTTGGGTTGGAAAGGACCTTAAAGACCATCTCATTCCAACACCTCCAGCGATCGGCTGACTCCTTCCACTATCCCAGGTTGCTCCAAGCACCATCCAACCTGGCCTGGGACACTTCCAGGGATGGGGCAGCCACAGCTTCTCTGGGCAACCTGTGCCAGGGCCTCACCACCCTCACAGGGAAGAATTTCTTCCCAATATCCCATCTAAACCTCCTGTCTGCCAGTGTGAAGCCATTGCCCCTTGTCCTGCCACTCCAGGCCCTCGTTGATAGCCTCTCTCCTTCTTTTGTAGGCTCCCTTCAGGTACTGGGGAACTTCAGTTAGGTTATCCTGACTGTGATCCAAATAATAACAGAGGTTGGACAGAGCTTGTGTTTCGTGTTCTGGGTGAAATTTTGTGGCTGGATTTCCAGCACAGAGGTTGCAGTCCAGACCTGACATTTATTGGGAACTTCCTTTTGTAAGGTTTTGTTTGTGTGTGTATAAATAAGCAGTGCCTGAGGCCACACCGGTGCTGCAGTTAAGGAAGGATAGTGTAACACTCCATTGATGAGTAAATTGAGCAAATACCTTTTGATCCTAAGCTTCCCAGTCTGGTTTAGACAGCTTTTCCTTTAGCTGGATTTGGGTCAAATGTCACTATTCCTCGTGTGTTTCACCAGCCATGGCCTGTCCTGAAGGCCAGGTGTACCAGCAGTGTGGGATGCCGTGCAATCAGACGTGCCGGTCCCTGTCCTACCCGGAGGAGGACTGTGAGCAGCTCTGCCTGGAGGGGTGCTACTGTCCCCCCGGCCACTACCTGGATGAGCACGAGCAGTGCGTGCCCAAGTCCCAGTGCTCCTGTTACTACGATGGGGAGATCTTCCAGCCAGAGGATGTCTTCTCGGATCATTACTCCATGTGGTAAGTGCACTGTTTGTAACCCTTCCCTACACCCTGTCACTCCGATTTTTGGATGGCTTGAGTTGTTAGCTGGGTCAGTTCCTGTACATCCACTGGAACAAGTTTAAGAAAAGGCAAGATTTTGCCTCCAACAAACCAAATGGTGAGTTTTGCTGTTACATCTCTCTCCACTTGATTTCAAATGCCACCTTACTCAGAATTACTCAGTATTAAGCCCTGTTCTATGAACAGTTCCTGCCAGTTTGAAATGGAGGTTAATTACTGACAATAGCTGCTTTGAGGGCTTTTAAAATGTCACTTTAATGTACTGTGATACACTTCTTAACTGTTAAAACCTAATTACAACTTGTCAAAGATACAAGTATTAGAAAGCATTTCTAATTGTTAAATTGAGTAGCGGTACACTTGGAGTGGGAATGCAATCGCTGGGCAAGCCCAGTTTTGGGAACAGTGTTTTCTCCTTTTCCTCTCTACCATAAAAATCCCAAATTTCAGGAACTAGGTGGTCCTTTACCTCTTTCCACAGCAAAGCTGCCTATTGTCTTGCATGGCTTTATCCCTGTGCAGCTGCACTGGATCGAGCAGGAGAGGGCCAGCAGGCAGCTGGGTTGCTGTGCCACTATATCCCATCAACTCCCTTAAGGAAAGTTTGCTTTTAATGTTGATAGACACAGTGAGTGGAGAGCAATGGTTCAGCCCCAGTGAGGTGTAGTTTTGTATTCTGACAAGCTCCCTGTTGACTGAAAATCAGTGTGGGTGAAAGCTAAATGTCATTTCATTAAATATAAGCTCTGTTTGTTTTTCTTAGCTATTGTGAGAATGGATTCATGCACTGCAGTACAAACAGAGCTCCTGGTGCCTTCCTGGCTGATGTTTTTGCTGATGAGAGGCCATCTCCCAGAAGTTAGTATGCTTTAAAAAATTAATATTTCATTTTGATTTTTTTTTCTTCAGTCTCTTGGTAGTGTAGATTGGAGAAGAAATTCCAGAGGTTGCAACAGCTGTGATATTGTGAGATTTTTTCTAATTTTTTTTTTTTTACAGGATAGAAACAAAAGGGTTGTGTGGGAGGGTGCAGGGCACATTGAATCTCACCTCTCAAAATTATAATCATAATTAGCCACTGCAGTGTCTCTTGAGCTGAAAAGGTTAAAGGATGCCTTGGCAGTGATCTGAGGTCCTCAGTTGCTGTCTGAGGATCACAAGACATCAATGAGTCAGCAGCTTTATACCTTCTGCTTCTCACTAGTGAGATGCAAACTCTCTTTTCTGGTGCAAATGAGGCTTTTAGTGGCCTGAAGGTTACACTGCTGCAAGGATCCCAGTGTGCCTTCTAGCCAGCAGGAATCTCCATGAAACCTCCTGGAGACTGACAGCAGCCACATTTCCCATCAGTGGACAGGTTTATCAAATATTTGACTGAAGGCTGTGAGAGGTGCACGGGAACACTTCCAGCATCTAACTGGGGTTTGCAGCATCGGAGAAAGGCCAGCAGTGCTCTGGGATTTTTTTGGGTTTCTCACTGATACTTGGATGGAGCTTATGGGATTGTCATGGGATAGGGGATTTGAGACTGGATGCATCTCAGAGGGGACAGGGTTAGTGGGGGTTTGGGAAGGCCTGGGAATATCCTGGAGTTGGAGTTGGTGATCCTTGTGGTTGCCTTCCAACTCAGCATAACCCATGATCCCTGTGGGAACACCGGTAGAGCCAAACATGGTGTCTTCCATGGCACCCTGAAAAATGCACCTGTACCTGGTCTCTGGAGAATATTTATGGTTGATATTAGCCAGTGCCTTGGAGACAAAGGGTTATTGTTTGTCTTTGCACCTTCCAAGGACAAACCACATTCTAGTGGAAACCACTGTAAATCTCTCAGTAGGTACAGGGCAGGGACCTGCTTAGTGTTGCTTGGAAGGACACCAGTGACAGTGTCACTCATGGGGTCACCTGCTCTTCAGGTGAAGCCTTCCAGGTTAATATCTCACCAAACTCTTCCCTTAATTCTCCTAAGACATACTTTTCCCGATACTAGTATGTCAAGCTTTACAAAATCTCAGGGGGGCGTATTGCTAGTTCCACTTGAAATCATATCCTGGAGTTTCTTGGAACATTCTGGTCTTCTCTCTGATTCTGAAGTCTCAAAGAGCTTGTATTTAAGCTCAGAGCACTTTGATAGGAAATGAGTCTAAATAATATTATAACATGCTGTTGCTTCTCAGAATATCAATTTTCTGACTTTGTACAGTGCCTATAGGTGTTTGCATAGCCCCAGAGCAGTCTGGAATTGCACTTTTATGTTTATTGCAGCTTTTTTGCTTCAGTGTTAAATACCTGCTTTCATGACAGCCTAATTGAGGTCACTCCATGGGAAGTAGGGGCTGTTTTCTTTGCCATGTCATGTGTAGTGGTGTTGCTCCAGGCTATATTCTAAATTAGTTTTCTAATCAAAATGTTGATCCACTTTTTAGAAAAATACTATGCCAGCAATACTTGAGTTCTAATTGCAATTTCTGTGAACTAATTTTTTTTAAGTAAAAAGGAGCCTGACATGCAGACTCCCCATGGAAAAAATTATCTGTCCTGCCGACAACCCAAGAGCAGAAGGAGTGGAATGTACCAAGACCTGCCAGAACTATGACTTGGAGTGCATCAGCCCTGGCTGCGTGTCTGGATGCCTCTGCCCAAAAGGGATGGTAAGCAGGTTTCGATATAGCAGGGAGAAGCAGGTCCTCTTTGCTTTCCTGCCTTCATTCTTTCCTACCAACAGTCTTCTTGCAGCTTGAGAATAGGTGGTTGTGAAGTATTGACTGTCAAGCTGTGGCTGGCTTAAAGAATGTATAGTAATATACCTGCATTGAAGATGAACTTTAGCTTGTAAAAATAATTGATAATCACAATTCCAAAGCCTGATTAGAAGACCAGTTTGTTTTCCTTCAGCTCTGTTCCTAAACCCCTCCTCTGGCTGAGCTTCCTCAGTCAGAGAGACAGAAGTACACAGATGCCCATATTCTGGTTGATCAGAGAGATGGAGCAGCTCTCCTCCAAAAAAAGGCTGAGAGAATTGGGATTGTTCAGCATGGAAAAGAAAAGGCTTTGGGGTGACCGCATTGTGGCCTTGCAGTGCCTGTAGGGAGCCCACAGGAATGATGGAGAGAGACTCTTGACTCTGTCCTGGAGTGACAGGACAAGGGGCAATGGCCTCACACTGACAGAGAGCAGGGTTAGATTGGGTATGAGGTAAAAAGTGAGGGTGGGGAGGGCCTGGCACCGGTTTCCCAGAGAAGCTGTGGCTGCCCCCTCCCTGGGAATGTCCGAGGCCAGGTTGGATGTGGCTCTGAGCAACCTGGGATAGTGGAAGGTGTCCCTGCCCATGGCAGGGGGGGGGAATGAGGTGAGCTTTAAGGTCCCTTCCAACCCAAGCCATTCTGGGATTCTTTGATCCAGCCACCCTTCCTGCTGATACTGGTTCCTCCTTGTCAAGTCTCCGTCTCTCCAGCTGCCTTCCTGTGGGTTGTACCAAACTGAAGGTTCCCTATGAGGAGGAATGTGGGACATGAAACTTGTTAAGATGATGCCAGAGTGCGTCTTGGAATTGCAGGTGCTGTACTGAGCACACTTTTTTTTTTCATACTGAAAAGACGCTTTCTGGAGTCCAGGGTTATGTCCCACTGCAATCCACAAATTTAATCATTAGTTTAAGTGTTTTCTACCCCCAAATTCCTTCAATTATCTTACTAGAAAAACAGCTCCTCCCAAATTCTCATTATACAGTAATTTCTTGCTATAATATAAACATATATTTCGAACATTGCTACTGTATTTTGCTGATAAACACACATTTATGTAAATAGATTTTACTCCTAAATAAAATGCCAGCTCTAGGCAAAAGCTCAGGCTTGTGAAATGTCTTCGAGGTGAAAAAGAACAGAATCTGAAGTCACCCATAAATTTTCACGACGATTTTAAAAACAGGCATTGCTTCTTTTCACATTTTGGTCTGTAAATGTCTGTCCTTCAAGTGAAAAATATTCCTAAATAATAGTGAGATAAGAAAGCTTAGAAAAGCTTGTGTACTTGTAAAGTTCCATGAGCTCCAGGTTGAACAGGTTTTTCTTCACATCTGACATTCAGACCTCTGATTTGGTGAAGGAGCTTGAGATTTTTGGTTTCAGTTCTGGGATATGGTAATAGCTTCTGATGTAATTGTGGAAAACAAATAATGATAACTACTCCACAGGGAAAAAACTCATAGTAATTAATCTTCATGTTTGGTACATTATTTCATATTCTTTTTCTGTAAGTTGGAATGAACAATTGTTTCATAAAATTGTTGCCATCAGAACAGTCTTTGGGCTTTTGGAATTGGAAACTCCAGCTGACTTTGCAGTGATGTGAAACACACCCCTGAAATCAACAAGGTGGTTTGTCAGGTTTTGGATTCAAGAAGCAGGCTCGGTATTTTTAGAAAATACTACTAAAATAAGTTCTCTGTCCACTAGATGACAGTGTAGTTTAATCTTCACTAAACTCAGCCTGGAATTACTTGCTCTCTGCCAGAAGGGAAGTCAGTGAGGACGAAAATCACAAGGTACACCAAAGCCACGACAGGAGAAGCCCATGTAGAGGTGATCTTGTATCCACTGCCATGCAAAGACAGGATCAAGCCCAGTCTCCCTTCAGGTGTGTCCCTTTTGCCCTGTGTTTGACTCCTGGCTCCACAGGACCTGCCAGCTCGTTGTCAAAGAGCGGTTTCCTCCTCCTCACCCCATGGGATGAGGCTTGGGAGAGCCTTTATCCCTTATTTCTGCACTCTGCAATGAGGCTTTGTGCTTCCCCGCTAGAGAAGGATTTGGGATGGTGACCAGGATCTCCTTTCCCTCCTGTCCTTTTCTAACACAGACAAAGCTCTGCAAAGTCAAATCAAAGTCCAAGTTTGTGTTTTCCAGGCTTATACCAACGGAGACGAGCAATAAAGGGACTGGAAAAAGGAATAACCATTTTACTGGTCAGTCTCCCTTACTGGTGTTCTGTAATCCTGCCTAATTTGCAAGCACTCACAGAGGTGAGCTGCTGTTTGCAGGAAGGTCTGTGGGAAGTAGCAGATTACTCAGCATGTGTTCCCATAAATATTGGCACATATCATCATGCTGGAAGAAATTGTGCCTTTTTACTGAAGATTTTTTTTTTCTTTTGTGGTACAGTAGAATATGAAAGTTATCAATGTTCATGGATAACTTACTAGCTTGATGACAAAACCTAATTTCTTTCAACTGAAAAATAAGTTTTCCAGGTCATCTTGACTTCGTATTTTACATTGTTTTGATTTCTAGCTAATAAAAATGTTCAATATGCCATAAAAATAATTCTTCTTCTTCTGTCTTTGATCATCTGGAAGGTGGGAAATTCTCCATACTTGTCACCCTTTTGCAGAGCAGAAAAGAGAAATCATAACATATGTGCAGAAGTGTGGGGAAAAATATGCTTTCTCAGATTAGTTTACTGCACTTCAGGTTTTTCCCATTGGAAAATATTAATAAATATACAAATGGAGTGTTAACCACCTTTCTGGGGAAAGAGAGAAGCAGAACAATCAGAGAGCATGAAATCCAGACACTCCAAAAGTAGAAAATTAGTTTCTTTCCATTCCCAACAACTGACACAAAATTAAGGTTTAAAATTTAAATGAAATATTTTATTGCCTTCTGACAGCTGAAATAAAACTATTTCTAAAACTTTGATATGATAGTGGAAAAAGGAAAAAAAAAATATACAGACCCCAAACATCTTAACCAGGGAGGTTGGGAAGGTTTTTTTTTTCTTGCTAACTGTTTTCAACTGAAATTTACCTGACTATTTTCATTTCTCCGTTGTATATTTTTCAGTGTGGGCTTATCCTATATTACAATGTCTTCATGAGGAGGTGGGCATGTCAAATAAATATCAGAGCCATACAGCTAACATGAGAAAGAGAAGTCAAGTGCAAACCAGCACATTTTGATGTCTTAACATGTTTTTGACTTGTCTTTGTTTGCACAGTGAGGGTGAGAGGCTGTTTTAGTTAAAGCAAAAATTTATGAAAGAAATTCTCCCCTGTGAGGGTGCTGAGGCCCTGGCACAGGTTGCCCAGAGAAGCTGTGGCTGCCCCATTCCTGGCAGTGTCCAAGGCCAGGCTGGATGGGGCTCTGAGCAACCTGGGGTAGTGGAAGGTGTCCCTGTTCATGGGGCTTGGGTGATCTTTAAGGTCCCTTCTACCCCAAACCAGTCTCTTATTCGAAAGCCTGTTAGCTATTGGGTTCTCATCTGACCCACTCCATTTACTCAATGCCATGCTCCTTTATACCTTTGGCTGACTTTCCACTGAAATCTATGGGTGTGTCAGATGGAACAGAGCAATGTCTGAGCTTCCCTTGACAGAGAGATACTCATCAGATTGTGTTGACCAAGAGAGTTCGAAGTTTAGGCTCATTGAAATGACCATAGAATCTCCTGACTTGGAGGGGACTCACAAGGATCAGAGTCCATCTCCCAGCCCTGCACAGACACCCCAACAATCCCACCCTGTGCCTAGGAGCATTGTCCAAACACTCCTGGAGCTCTGGCAGCCTTGGGGCTGTGACCATTTTCTGGGGAGCCTGTTCAGTGCCCCAGCCCCCCCTGGGGAAAGAAAATTTCCTAGAATCCAGCCTAACCCCTCCCCTGACACAGCTCCAGCCGTTCCCTGAGTCCTGTCCCTGGTCACACAGAACAGAGATCAGCGCCTGTCTCTCCTCTTCCCCTCGTAAAGAAGCTTCAGAACTGCTGTGAGCTCTGACCTCAGTCTCCTCCAGCTGAACAGAGCAAGTGACCTCAGCCACTCCTCGTGTGGCTTCCCCTCTGGGCCTTTCACTATCTTTGTAGTCAGCTTTCGACCCTCTCTTAACAGCTTTAGATTCTTATATTGTGCTGCCCAAAGTTGCCCCCAGGACTCAAGGTGAGGTTGCACCAATGCAGAGCAGAGTGGGACAATCACCTCCTATGAGTGTGGGTAAGGAGAATCTTAAAGGTTCTGAAACCTGTAATATTGTCCTTCCTCTTGCAAGATTTTTCAAGGTTTAGCAATTAATAAGACAGAGCAAGGTAATGATGGACATTTTTTTGATCCTCAAATAATGGGAGAGTCATTAGCTGTTAGTCAACCACTTGTAATCCCATGGATGCAGAGCATCATCCTAAGGGCGTTTAATGGTGCAAACAGCTGCTGTTTCCATTACAAACCTATGTCCTTTTGTGGTTGCCTCCCCAGGGCGGCTGCCTCCTGTCATCTCAAGCACACAGGCCTGCTAAATCTCCTGTATTAACTGCAGTCTATTGATGGATCGAGAGACTTCCACAGTGAATCCAGCTGTTCGTGAATAGTGCTCCTGGCCTTGTAGCATACCACATGGCCCTTGTAGTGCAGCGTGGCATCAGGCTGCCAGATGTGCCCCAGCTTTTGGATGGGGTGTTAGTAGGGCCAGTGGATTGTGTGTTACTGTTAACAGAATCAAAATTCACTGAGTTTTGCAGAGAAAATGATTGTTCTTCTGGTCAAAGTCCGCTTTGGGTTTTTATGTCCTGCTTGCTGAATCCCACCCACCCACTCTGTGGTGTTCAGACAAGGTGCTCTTCCCTCTTTATTGCTAGAGTGGCAGTTGTTTCTCTAATTGTGATAGAAATACTAATACTGATCTATACCAGTTTTTAAGGAGCAAGGAGAAGAGGTTCTAATTCTCCTTTTACTAGCCAGATGTGTAATCCCAAGTTTTGTATTCAGAGGCAAGCCCTCAAGTGTATTGTGAACTGTGTGGCTGAACACTCTGCAAAAATTCAGAAACGTAGCCATGAGTGTGAGGTCGTATTCCTGCTTCTTTCTTAAATGCCACCAGGAAGGAAGGAAAGAAGGTATTAAACTCTTCTTTCTGGTCTTCTCTGGACTGTTTTATCACCATCCTTTGTGAAAGTGAAGGCAGAGCTGCAGCTCCGTTGTCTAGAAAAGCATTTATTTGTTTCCATCTTGCTTCTATCGAAGTGATTTTATTTGGCATAATGCAGCTCTCCATAAGCCACAGAGCACGTGGAGCTGCGTTATGAAGGAAGGGTCTCTGGGCTGTGAAATCTTTTTTATGAGTTGTTCCATGTGGCAGTTCTAGGTCCCCATAGGAAAAGGCAAAGCTGTTCTTCTTTATTAGCCTGGCGTTCAGACTAGATTGATCTCATTGGCCCATATTTAATGGTAAAAAAGCAACTATTTTAATGATTTTGCAGAAAGAGTTTAAAGTGGGAAGGTGATATTTTGTGACTTTTGAATGAGAAGAAGGGGAAGGGCTCTCCATTTAGGTATTCCATGAAGCAAGAGCCAAACCTATTCTGGCTTTGCCAGAACTGCTATTGAGTGAAAAGTCAGCATAGCCAGCTTTGGTTGTGCTTGATTCTCTAAAACTGGGGGTCTTCAAAATGGAAGGTAATCATAGAAAAAGAAAACAGGAAAGGAATGGAAAAACTGAATAGTCTAAAGGTATTACTTTTGTTTGGTTGCATTTTTTTGGTTTGTTTTTTTGTTTAAATGGGACAAATGATTTGTTGTTATATAAAGAGAAACTCAGATCAGAAGGGTGAAACTGAAAATATGGATAGAACATAATGTCCTATTCCCCAGCAACAGGGCCTGTTGCAGGGAGAGCAGAATAATAACTGAAGTGGACTGATATTTATCCTGCCTTCCAGGAAATAAATAGGGATTTGAAAGAAAAGGAGTGATTACTGCAATTTTCAGAGGCGAGTTGATAGAGGATTGGCTTTATTAAGGGGCCGTTGTCTGTGACAATAGAACCTGCGTTTGCACGGGGGTGGGTCAGGTGCTGTGGCTTCTGGTCTCCTCCTCAGTGCTCCTATTTCCATTTTTAGTCCATCTGGGCCCTTTGTCTGCTTTTCAGTAGGCCCTTTTCCAGTTTGTTTTGTGAGAAGCTATTTACCTGCTCTCCATAATCAGGTTAGCTGGGTTTTATCCTCACTGCATCCTGGACTTTCTCATTGTGACATTCTTCTATAATGTCGTCCCAGCAGCTTGGTATGGTGGGAGCAAGCTGTGATTTATGTACCTACAGCTCTGTTTATGGTAATGGATAAAAGTAGTAGTAATACTGTACCTTTCTTACCTTGGATAGCCTTCATCCTTTCTTTTATTCTTTTCAACCTTTCTCTTATTTTTCATCCACGCTTTCTGTGCTTGCTCCTGGCTGCTTGCTTGCCCTGCACATGGCCACGTAACCAACAGCCCCACGTGGTGACAGACTGTGTTTTCTGCTTAGGTGCGACATGAAAACAAGTGTGTTGCTCCTGAGAGGTGCCCCTGCTTCCACAATGGAAGAGGATATTCCAAGGGAGAGACAGTGACCAAGGACTGCAACACCTGGTGAGCCACTGGAAGGGTGTTTTTTTCTTTAGGGGGCCTGCTGTGTTTCTGATAACACCAAATATTGTTTGCTTAACAGATCTGTTTTCTAAGAAGCCAGTTTTTGCAGCGTAGTAATTGCTCAGACAGCATGTTTCCTTTGCATGGTGCATAAAGATCCAATAGAATTCCTTGTAATGTCTGGCAGCCTCTACCTGGTGCCCTACAAATAGTTGTGTGTCTGTGCAACTCCTCTGTAGGCACTAGCTGGTGGATTTTGCAACACAAGATAACAATTTAGGATATGTCTCCTTTGGGGTGGGAGGAATGGAGCTTGGGCTTTGTCATTAAGCTTTGCTGTTGTGTTTCTCTTTTTTTCCCCTGTCTGAGGCCCTTCAAATCAGCCCTTTGCAGCCAGGAGGGGTGTGATGCACCAGCTATAATATGACAGCAGCTTTTCAGGCAAATGATAAATTAGGAATAGACAGGGTCGACCTCTTATATATCAAAAGAGTGCTCTGTCCATTGATATATTAACAAAGATGGAAATAAATGGAAAACCAGTACTTTCTGAGAAGAAAAAAGTAGGTGCTCAGTGTCTTTCACCCCTATCCTGTTTGGTTGTTGAAAAAGGGTGTATAGGTTCAAAAGGGGGTTCTGGGCTGTTCAGTTTGCATGGAGAGAAGCCCTCAGCACAGCCTTTGGTAAGGTACAGTGAGCCACTCCTGGCTTCTCCTGCACAGCAGGTTGGCTGCACTGGAGAGGCTTTGCTTTCCATGTGTTTGTGGGGGTAATGGTGGCCCTTTCCTCCAGAGCTCCAAGAGTCCAGGGTGTAGAACATTCAGCCACCAGCAGTGTGAAAATTCTGGAGTTTTTTTGGACTCAGACTTGAGAATCTCTTGTGCATTCTACCCCAAAAGTCCCTGCCCAGCTCTGTGGCAACCCCAGGAGCAATGTTTGTCGTCCTCTGTATGACTGGGTGGAGTTGGGTCAGAGAATCAGCAGCACTGGAGAGTCTGAGGCTTGGTTTTTGTTTGGTACACTGATCTTTGAGTAACAGTAATTTCAAGTTTTGCGTTTTTTAACTAGTGGGACCACGCCTGACTAGTGTAAGTTAGCCTTGGATTTAGGTTTTATATGGAAATATTGGCCTTTCAGTGTTTTGTTTCATTTCTTTCCTTTGCATCTACATATAACATTGTGAATCCATCTGCTGTGATTAAACCTGGGTAAAAATAGGGTTGAAGGGGAAAAAGATGGAGAAATTGATGTTTTTGTCTAGATACATATTCTATAACCTGCTTACATTGCCTGTAGGTAAAAGTGACTCAGCTTAAAAAGACACCATAAAAATTTTATTGAAACAAGAAGGGTACAGCATGAAACTCCTCAGTGTTGAGAAATTTGCAAGATTCCTCACAATAACCACGATCAGCCTTTTTATTTTCAATCATTCTTATAATCTTTGATCTTAAAATGATCATAACTGTGTTGCTTCATTCTTGTAACTGCCCCCTTAATTCTGGCAATGCCACTGTAAATGATATTTCCTCAAATACATAGAATATCCTTCAATATCGGGGTCAAGGAAATGTTAGAAATCAGGCTTTTTCTCATTGATAAATAGTTCTTCATCAAATTTCAGGTGTTTTTCGTGAATGTGAAAGTAAAGTTGGAAATAAGGTGCCTTCAAAAGTGTCACTAGGGCTTTTTTGAACTACGTGACTTTGAGAAGTTTCCTGATAGTTCTCAGCAAATATCAAGTCAAATGTCATTTAGAAAGTGATATAGGAAATTACTATTGCTTTGAGAATTAATAAGGATTGAGAGCCTGCGTTTTGGAGGTCGAGATCTTCCTTTTCTCTTGTTTTTTGCTTTTTGTACTGCTGTTGCAGGAGTTCTCATTCTCACTTGTTCATAGCCAGATGTGAACACCTGCAAAGGCAATATGTGAGCCAGAGGTGTCAGATTTGGCGTTTGCATCCGACTTGACATATGGGAGACCCTAATTCATGAACAACGGAATGTCTCCAAGCCCAAGCCAGTGGCAAACCTTCTGTTATGCAATGTACTGGGAATTCATTGTGGAGCTCAATGAAAATTTTGGACTCATGCTTGTGGAGCAGTGCACAGCAGAAATTTGCTAATCTGAATTTAACTACCCCACGTCCCTTATAATCTGTCCATGCATGTATTTACAAAATCTTACTCTTGTCTAACTGTTAGCAGAGAATTCATCGAGGAGAGGGGGAAATAGGTTTCATGTTACCGAAATTTCATTCTTTGAAGAAAATGTTTTGCACAATATTTATTATAATGTGAAATCTTACCAAGATTAAACAGTATCTTTGCTTGGGTTAAGGCATTATTAGAGGACTCAGTTCAGTGCCAGGTTTTTCCTTTGGGTAGCAATTTAATCTTGGGAAAGTACTTCAGGTTTTTTATCCTGGAGTTTTTATGTCTGTAAAGCATGGATTAAATTCTTCTTTCCCTGCCCTCACTGAGCTTGATTAGAAAATTCCTGGGGCAGTGATGATGTCCATCTGCATTCATGGAGCGTTTAGTAGATGAATGTTTTACCATCCTCCAGCAATATATTGCTTATTAATTTATTAAATTATTATTATTATTAGATATTGTGTCAAATGGTATTCTAACTCTCCACTGATTTTGGTTTTTATTTTATTTGCTCAGATGTGGATGTCAAGGGAAAGTTCCCCTTTCATATTTGCAGCTTCTGTAGCGAGGTTGTGGTCCTCCAGGATACCTCTGGAAAAGGGCAGTTGTGATGGATGCTCTGTTTTGCTGAAAGGGTGCTTGGAGCAGAGCAGCATATCCTAAATAAAATTCTAGTATAAAAGAATACTCCATCAGACTCTGTCCTGACCTATTTTGTAACAGGGAAATTCAAACCATGCAGAGTCCTACATGCAGCTTGTAAGAAACGGAGAAACACCTCCCTTATTCATTTAATCTTAATGCACTGTTTGGATTCCTACACCCACTGCTAACCTATGCTAATTTATGTTAATGAGAGAGCCTCTCATCTGGTGGTAGAGAGCTCCTGGAGGCAGAGACTGTGGCACTTTCACTTCACCTAAAGCACTTTGCATTCTCTTGCTTGTTATTTACATTGAGGTAAGGACAACTGTCACTGCCTCCTTTTCTCTGTTACAGCGTGTGCCAGGGGAGGAAGTGGGAGTGCACCAAAAATCTGTGTGATGGCACCTGCACTGCTATTGGTACAGCTCATTACTTGACATTTGATGGACTGAAATACAAGTTTCCAGGAAACTGCCAATATGTGTTAGCTCAGGTAAGAGCATGTCAAATGCTAAAGCTGCCTGATCATATAGAAAGAGTTTTACACCGGGTGAGAAGCCCAGTGTTTGGATAAATCACAGTAAAGTATTTCTAATTACTTAGCCAGATGTATAGTAGAGGAGAATAGAGCTTATTAATGTCTTCAGAGATGTCTTGAGTGCTTTGAAGAGTGCGTTGTGTGCTGTAGAAGTCAGGCTGTCATGTGTCCAGCTGGCCATAGTGAACCTTATGAGAGCACCTCAGTACTGAGAGGAGCTGTCTGAATCTCATGTCTAAAATGGAACTGTGGATATCCATAAATCAACTTCTCCTCCCTTTCCTCTTTATCCTGTAGTGGTAGCTTGCTGTCTGGCTGAGTGAGGCAAGGAATGCTCAGTGAACCTGCCCTGAATGCCCCCAGAGCACAGGCTCTGCTCGTTCCCTTCAGCATGGTCCCTGTCCTGTTCCATGCACCACCTGCTTGGAGTCCACTGACAATATCTATTTTCCTCACAGCAAGGAGGAGAGGGGGATAAAGGCAGAGCACACTAAAATCAACTTTTGATTTGTGGAAGCAGACAGAATTTAGAGTTAACTAAGATAAAGGCTTGTCTACATGCAAATTATCATGTATTTAGAAATGTCTGCGCAAACAAAGATTTATCTAAATTTGGTCTAAAACTAGATAGATTCGCTGCTGATTGATTAAAAACAATATTCTGCTGTTGCAGTGTGATGTGTTTCTTGGGTGAACTACTATTTTCCCCACAGAGTCCTCTTGAGGCTCATTGCTCCTTGCAGTTCTCCTTAGGCAAGAAGATGTGATCAACCTGTCTCTGCCTCGGTCTGTGAAATATGCTCCCACCTCGATGCCAGTTGGATTATCTTTGAGGAGTGGTTGCTCTGCCACTAATGAGAGCCCTGTGTAAAGGTCTTATGGGCAGCAATACAATACACTACTACAAAACTGCTTAAAATGGAATTTAGATCTCTTTTCTGTAGATGACGGACGCAGAGAACTCACACAGGGCCTTTTTCTTAAAAGCTGTGTACTGAAAAAAATGAGCACAACCAAAAAATAAAATCTAAAAGACCAGAGAGGTATGAGTTGTCGTAGAAATGTAGTATGAACTCTTCAAGGATCTCAGAAATATTGGATTTAAAAGAAAATCAGTACATTAAGCTATCTGTGCATTCAGATGCACACTGTGCCCATCATACATCTTTAAATATCACAGATACTGTAACATCGTGGATTTTCTCTTCCAAAGAATAGTCTCCAAATTATGCATGTGTGTGTCACTGGCAGAGTGTGCCTCACTCTTTAAGGGATGGACCACATGAATATCAGTGCTAAGCACAAACTAAATGAATGTGGGAACAGCTGGCATGCCAATGTGTATCCTATTTGCTGTAGATTACACTGTGTTGTTTGAGGCTTCTTTTTTCTCTGTGTTTTTCAAATACTCCACATTACTGGCTGATTTATTTTTTTTTATCTGATAGGATTTCTGCAAGGGTGACTCTGGAACGTTCAAGATACTGATTTCAAATGAAGGTTGTGGCTTCACTGGAGAAAAGTGCACCAAAAGGGTTGTCATTGTGTATGAAGGAGGGGAAATTGAGCTGTTTAATGGAAACGTATGTACTATTTCTTTTTTCTTTCCTTCCTATTTTTTTTTGGGAAAAGAATTTCAGATTGCTCAGTAAGATGAGGCATGAATGACCTCATGCTCAGGGGTTCTTGATCATAAAATGAACAGATTAGCAGGATTATATTTATCCATTTTGCTTCCAGAGGTATAATGCTGTTTTGGTATTTCTGCTTGGTGCCAACCAGTTTATCTCAGATAATCATAAAATGGTTTGTGTTGGAAGGGACCTGGTTCTACTCTCCTGCCATGGGCAGGGATGCCTTCCACTATCCCAGGTTGCTCAGAGCCCCATCCAGCCTGGCCTGGAACACTTCCAGAGATGGGGGAGTCACAGCTTCTCTGGGCAACCTGTGCCAGGGCCTCAGCACCCTCACAGCGAACAAATTCTTCCTAATATCCAGTCTAAACCTGCTCTCTGTCAGTGTGAAGCCATTTCCCCTTTGTCCTGTCACTCCAGGCCCTTGTCAGTAGTCTGTCTCCAGCTCTTTTGTAGTGCCTTTAACTACTGGAAGGCCACAATAAGATCTCCCTGGAGCCTTTTCTTCAGGCTAAACAATTTCCGCTCTTTCAGTCTGTTTTTACAGCAGAGGTGCTCCAGCCCTCTGATCATCTTGGTGGCCTACTCTGGACTCATTCCAACAGCTCCATGTCCTTCGTATACTGGGGACCCTTTCTAAACTTTCATAATTTTAGACCCTTTCTAAATATGGTTGGTCAAAGCCTATTTTCAGCAACATGAAGTGCAAGGAAGGGCTGAGAAATGACTGACTTGTGGCTAGTAAAACATCAGAGCTGATTTAGCAATCTGAAGGACTGAGCACACAGGAAAAAAAAAAGTCACAGCTCAAACAAGTTGATAGTGTAATGTCAGCTGTCCTTTTCCCTGTTAAATTGCTAGACAGAATATCCACATGTATTCTTCTTTTTCCTCCCTTTTCCTACTAACAAACATGGAAGAATTGACCAAGAATGGCTTCCACCTTCCATGTCCCTTCCCAGCAGGAAAGGAGCTTTCCAGAGGGCAGAGTTCAGCCCTTTGCCTTGAGCACTGTAACAATTCAGGCTGCCCGTGAGCTCCACCATTGCAGGGCTGCAGTGGATTATTGTGTTCCAATTGCTCCCTTTTCAGAAGTCCTGTGCTCTGAGCTGGCATCTGGACCAGATATTTGCAAGGATGTTCCCAGTGAAACGTGAAACCACTCTACATTTGCCTTGTTTTGGGTTAACAGATAAAGCTGTACCAGGTTTGGTTTTGCCTGTATATTGTCCCTGACCTCGGCAGGAGCACAAAAATGTGACCTTTGTTAAAGGTGTATGTGCAGTGCACCTTGACAGCATAGGATCCAGGCAGGCTTTTGGGTGCTGCAGGAATGAACACAAGACATATTGGTTGTCCAATTCTTTATTTCTATGGCTACAGAATCCCCTGCCTGGGTGAGAGTGAATAGCAGTGCAGGGATCATTCCGTCAAGCTGGGCTTTGTCTGAAAGCTTCTTTAGGTGACATAGATTTTCAGAAAAGCTGTGATTCTGTTTGGACATGTAAGAAGAAAACAGGTGATTTAGGCCTCCAGCAGCTCCAGCATCAGAGGGTGTTTGGTTCCTGAGAGAGCCTGTCCTTGCAAGAGCTGGATCTGTATTACACCACATGACCTTGAGTGAATTTTGAGCTTTTTAGAGAGTATAAGGCTCAATGTAATAATATCTAGAGCAGGTTTGCTTAGAAATAAGAACCACCAAAAGAGAGATTAAGGAAAAAACAACTGATATGGAGACTCCTAGGCAAAATCCCATTCAGTGGTGACTTTCTACAGTCTTTTTCCACAAGAATCCTTAGAAGCAAGCAGAAGAATTGAGTGTTTTTTTCCCATTAAAGTGTTTCAAATTAACATTGTTTTAAGATGATGTTTTGAGAGCAGCTTCTACTTTTAGGTAAATGGGGAAAAAATTGAAGTGTCTTCGTGTTACAGTTCTGGCTGACATTTTAAAAAAAAAGAAATTATTTTTTCTTTTCTGAAACAAATCTGCAAGTTTGCAAGGTCAAAAGTTTATGACTTCATGGTTGGGCAAAAAGCCTCCATAAACATAAAAATTCTGCAGTTTAGGTGAACCTCTCAGCTCAACTTTGTCCTCTTCTGTTTTTTGGAACCCTCTGAATTTGGAAAGACAAGGGCTGTTCTAGAATTTTAAGTGGTCAAGTGACTATACTGTGTAGTAATGCGTTGGGCATAGGAGAAGGTTAAAAAGCTTTCAGTCCCCAAAATATCTTTTAATATCTTCCCTAAAGACATTGAAGGCCTTCTTTAGTAGATCCATGGAAGATATGAGCTGTCTTCTCTGCGATAAATGTTTCTGATGATAACTCAGAGATGAAAAGAATTGAATTACAGTGCTGAGCTCTTACTGAATTGAGCAAGAAAGAATAGTGGGATAAGGAAATATTTTGTCCTCAGAGTAGGTGTGTGGGTGAATGGTTTCTGGGCTCTCCTTTCTCCCTTACTTTAATTGCTATTTGTTCTGATTGAAAGTTTTCATCTGCCTCTTCCACAACTAAGCAGTTAATGCATTAATGGTGCTGAAAGTAACAGCCATGCCAGAGTTTTCTTTTCAAATGTGGTTAATAATCCTATTAGAGTTCCCATTGAAAGGGGATTATGGTGTGAAAGAGAGCACTTTTAATTAATCTCTTAAATTCTTAGTAGCTGGAGGCAATGAATTTGCAGCCAGATGGGAAAAGAGGCACACAGGGTAAGGGAAAAAGTGATGGAAAAAATGAATAGACACTGAAAGGAATCTCTCTGGATTTTTCCTGATGGTGTAATTGGTTGGGAAGAAGGTCCTTCCTGACTCCAAAATCAGACTCTGGTCTTTCAGAGGCCACTGATATGTGCGGTTCTCTCAGTTCCCGTTATGCTTGAAGGACAGAACTGTTAAGTTTCCTAAAAAGCTGAAATAAAAAAAGCCCAAGCCAATGTGTAATTATTCAGTGAACCGGTGACCAGTACTAAACTGGTAATTAATTGAGTACACCCTTTTCTGATTAAAAAAAAAAGGAAAAAGGTCTTTATCAGCCCTGCTTCATGTGTTGGTATCTGTGTGTTATACCCTGGGACCACATTCAAAAACTTTGGAAATGGGATTAGATTGAAATACTGTACTTGTCTCCCAGATTTCTGGTTTCCTCTGGAGCATCTGGACAGCATATGGAAACTCCCTGGAGAACAGCATGTTTGGAAGCACCTGTTTACGTGTCCCACTGGGAAAATCACCTACCTTAAATAATTAGAGACACTGATGATGGCACTATGTTCTTCTCTCATTCAGGTGAATATCAGGGTACCTCCTAAAGGTGAATATGATAATTTAGATGTCATCAAGTCTGGCCGTTATTACATCATTTTACTGGGCAAAAGCATCAGTGTGACCTGGGACCTGGCCATGGGAGTCTCTGTTATCCTAAAAGGCAATTTCAAAGTAAGTGTTTTTTGCTCTACTTCTTATTCTCACGAAAGAAGGCACTTAACTTGCCCCTGGGGAACAGCTTTTTTTTTTTTTTTTTAACCTTCTTTTTATGTAGATTTCCACAGACTATTAGGCACTTGCTTGGAAATGGAGGGGTTGTTTGGTGATACTGTAGGACTGCCTTATTTTCATGGTTGTTCAACTATAAGGGGCAAATCCTGGGTCATTGGAGATGAGCTATGACCAGAAAGGCTGAGTTCTGTGGGACCTCAGAGTAACCATGCCTTCTTCTGCATTCAAGAAAAGCAGCAGGAGGAGCCAGATTTGCTGGTGATGGTGATAGGACAGTGATCTCCAAAACTAAAATGGGATTGTAGGGACACATTCCAAACAGAGCCACCAGGCACTGCTGATAAGAGCAATCCTGCTTTCTGGAGCCCTTGGTCCTGCTTTCAGCAAAGCAGAGTGGGAATGGGAGCAATGCATTCTCTGGGAGAGACTGTGTCTGTTTTAGTGGGCTTTTCAGATTTTAAACCTCATGGCAAAATGAGGTTTAAAACCTCATGGCATGGGCAATTCGGATTTTAAACCTCATGGCATTAAAGCACCAGGCTAAAAAGACTTCTTAACAAAACCCTGAGCCAGTCTACAGATGTAAGATTCATGCTTTCTGTGTTTCTTTCCCTGCAAGGATCGAGTGTGTGGTCTGTGTGGAAATTTTGATGGAATCCAAAACAATGATTTGACCAGCAGCAGTGAACATCTTGAAGTAGATCCAGTTGACTTTGGGAATTCTTGGAAAGCTAATTCCCGCTGTGCTGATGTTGCAAAGGTGATTGCGAATGAGCTGCGAAAACTAATTAGTGTGGGTTACAGTATCGCTGAAGAGTGGACAAAGAGCTTTGAAAGGATTAAAATAAGTAGGAATTAACTCCTTCCCCCATGTTTTTGCTAAATAATATTATTTCTTGAAATCTGGTAGAAGGTCAATTAACTTATGTGAAGCTTGTGCGCTGCCTGGCTTCAGAGCAATGTGAAAATAGCTAATTTGTATGGTATAGGCTGTTCCTAGGTTTATCCAGCCCAGATGCTTGAAATCCAGGTATCACTGAAAATATCACTTTAGAGTTTAATCTTGAAAAAATAGCTGTAATTTTCAGTCAAGGCGAAATTCAGATAAAAATTTAATTTTTCCATATTCAGATTTCTAGATCTCGAATCTTAGTCTGTCCATTACAAACCATGGAATGCACAGGTTAATTTCTTTCTATATGATTCTCATTTTTTTTAGTAAAGAGCATTCAGTGGTTATTTTCCAGTTGGAAAGGTTTAAACAGAAAAAGCAGGATACAGGAGGGGATGGGAGATCTTTTTGCCATCCATCATTACATCTGAATTTTGGGGAGGGTGCCTGCTTTCTGAAAGTGTTATCTATGTCCCAGTGCATGGGATGCTAATTATATTACACATAAAAGTCTACTTCCAATTTTCCAGATACAGAGTTTTGGAAGAATGAAATTGAATAATAAGTTTGTATATAGCTGACTAATAAAGCCCAAAATATTTCCAAGTGAGATGTGCAAGGACACATTGAAAACAACTTGTTTTGACATTTGTAAAACAAAGCATTTCATTCAGTAGATGCTTTTATTTTTCTGTGAAAATTTATCTAAATGATCAGAGACAGGAGGGTGGAAGGACCTTTTTTTAGATCTTTTCTTACAAGATTTAAATTACCAGAAAAATACATTGAAGCATTTATTCTTGATCACATGAAATCTTTTGGGTTAGTTTGCTGATTATGTGCAAGTGTGACATAGCCACAGTATTGCCTTGCTGAATGCCACTTTTTTTCATTTGACTTGATTGCAGCGCAGTAAAAAGTTGCGTTACTGAGGAGTGAGGCCACAGGGTAAGACTGAGAAGGAGCAGCTTCTCATTTCAGTGTAATTGACACAGGACAGGACCTGCAGGGTGTTGCTGTGCTAAATTTTATGTCAGTACTAGTGGTCCTTTTTCTTAGATAAATTAAATGGGAGGAGGGAAGATTACTAAGCTGTTCTTATTCGGCAGCAGCCGTGGGTATTGTCTGCTGAAGTCTGATCTTATTTTTAAGTCTTGTGGGCTTCTGAGGAGTTGTGGATGATCATTTGTCAGGATGGGTGTTTGGTGCAGTGGGTCTTCCTGTCATCCAAATGCCTGAGTTAGAGCTGCAGGGTACGAGTAAGAGCTGGAGAAAATCAAGGAGGTGACCTGCTCTACTGCAACAGGATCTGTGTCTGTTGTACAACAGGTTGAAACTTTACTCAAAGAAACAATTTCCTTTGTCATGAAAAATTGCTAGTGAGTTTCTTCCTTCAATTTGAAGAGTCCCGAGGTCCTGAAGACAAGGCTAATGCAATCTCTACTTGTCTCTCACAATATTAATTAAGCCCAACCTGGAACAGACCTTGATGTCTCCACTGTGTGGTGGAAACATAGTGAAGCAGATGATGGTAGAGACATCGTGCAGCATTTTGTCTGGAAGTGTCTTTGAAGAATGCACAAAATTTGTGAGTAATGGGTCATGTGTTTCACATTCTTCAATTCTGCATGATCTGTGCTGGCATTGGTTACAACTGAGTAGAAAAGGGTGGTTGTGATGACAGCACATAGGACTAGGCAGAGGCTGACTGCTGTTCTCATCTCTCACCTTGTCCTGTGGCTGATGCTTTATGGGAAAAATGCACCTTTGTGGGATGCTTTACAGGGAAACGCACCTATTAAGCTATGAAATAACTTCTGCCCAAGGGAAATTTTATTGTACAGCCTAGAGACTGTACATGAAGTGAAGCCTAAGGGTTGAGATTTGAGGGGAGGGGGAGCTGAGCCAATGCAACACTATTCAGGCTGTGTTATACCCAAGCTGCTGCATGAGAGGGATGGGAACAAGGCCTAGAAATATAAAGTGACTACAGACTGCAGTATCTGTAGCAACTTTGAGAACATGGCCCAATTTGAATCTTTGCTAACATCAGCAGAAAGATTTGCACTGATTTATGTGGCCCCTCAACCCTCGCCAAGTGGAGCAGCCAAACCACCTGAAGGTTAACGATGTGTACAGGAAGGAGACTAAGGCTCTCAGAGTGTCCTGTGCCCCGTGTTTCTCTCTTGTAGGTGAATCCTGAGCCCTACATTGACATTTGCCTGTATGACACTTGTGCTTGTGAGTCTGTTGGGGACTGTGCGTGTTTCTGTGACACCGTCGCGGCCTACGCACACGCCTGTGCGCAGAAAGGGGTTGTTGTTCACTGGAGGTCGCCGACTCTGTGCCGTAAGTACAGGAAACATGAGGCAGGACTGGGTGAAAAGGTTCAAGGTTTTGGCTCAGACTGGTCAGATTTAGCTGTGCTCCCACTGACACCCAGAGAATTTCACCTTGATCGGGCTAGGCTAGCAGCTCTCTCTGACATTCCCACCCCCTGGTCTGTACCTGGAAAACCCATCCATCAATTAGGGGGTGTGATAGCCTGTGGTATAAAATCTAGAGGAAGAAATAGTTTCTGTAATACATATACAAGTGCATTAATTAAAGTTTACAGAGTTTACAGTTTAGGATTTTTTTTGCATTTGCTATTATCAAACCCAAGAATTTCTGGTCTAGAGCAAGTATTTCATTATGTGAAGAAAATTAAAGTATGAGGAGGTGGCCTGCCCTGATTGTAGTAAAACAATAATGTAGTAAAAAATACCTTTATTTAGAGGTAGAACTCTTTCTTTTGCTACACATGTGTGGTCCACTCAATACAATGTTTGGTGCCATAATTCTGAGATGCATGGTAAATATATGCCCTGGTTTGACTCTTGTTTTGCCTCTGATTCTTTCCCTGCATAGCACAAAGCTGTGAGGACCTGAATAAACAAGAATTAGATTATCAGTGTGAATGGAGATATAACAGCTGTGGACCTGCTTGTCCTGTCACGTGCCAGCACCCCCACGCTTTGGAGTGTCCTCTGCAGTGTGTGGAAGGGTGCCACGTACACTGTCCTGCAGGTAAGTCCATCTTTTGATTTACTTAAACAGCTTTTCTACTTCTTAACAGGCTCACTGATGTTTTCACCAAAATTCCTTACTGCCTGAGGAGGGAGGTGGTTGAGCATCTTGATTTGAGTTTGTGAAATGAACACAGCATGTGGAGGGCATGAAGTGGTGCCCAGAAGAGAAGGATGAACCTCTGCCAGCAAGGATGAGAGAGGATGGGAACAGCTTGATGAGACTGGAGGATTAGGGGCTGAGTGGGAACAGAGATTGTTGACTCTGTGGTTAAAGTAAGATACGAATTTGTGCTGGAAATTGATAAAATGCTCTGCTTCAGAGCAGCTACAGCAGTGGGGGAAACCCATTGCCTTCAACTGCTTATTACCTCCAAGATGCTCCTAAAAGTGCCCAGCTGGCATCCCTTTGTGAGCATGAGCTTCCAGCTCAACTATTCCAACAACTCTCTAGTAGTAACAGGAAAGGAAAAAATGGGGGAAATATGGGACAGGGAGAAGAAAGAGAGGAAGGAAAAGAGTGAAAGACAAGCAAGGGCCAAAAGTAGATTGAAAACTCATATAAATTGCTCCTGAAGACACAAAGAAAAGAAATAAGGTGTTTTAAGACCCCAAGTAGCTATTCTGGGCCATGATCAGAATGAGGCAGTGGGTAGGAGGAGAAATAAAATACATGTAAAAAGGAAAATGCCCTTTTCCCCTGACATCTTCCATGCTTTGTTCTAAAGATATGTTTGCCTTCTGTGCAGTGCTGGCTGTTGCAGGTTATACACTGGGTTAGGTGCTTCCAGTATCTAAGTAAAAGCCATTATGAGGGAAGGAGATACTTCTCTGTGTCAAGTTGGCAGTGGCCACAAGACCCAGCAGAGTATTCAGGAGGTTTGAGCCCACCTCAGAAGCATTGTTTTGTTTTTAACCCCATGATTAGTTTTACAGTTCATGACAACTGGCATCTTTACACTGCTCTGCTATTTTTTAACAGGGAAAATACTTGATGAGCTGTCCTTGGATTGTGTCAGTCCAGAAGACTGTCCCATGTGTGCAGTTGGAGGTGACAAGATCCCGCATGGAAGGAGAGTAGTTTTGAACAGAGATGATCCACAGAGCTGTCAATCTTGGTATGATGGGGTTGTGCAGAGAACCAGCATCCCTCTCGTGTAGGACGAAGGGTCAGGGTTGAAATACATCCCCATGAATAAGTTTATGGGTGTAACTTTAAATATACCACTCAAAAAGAAGCTTGGAAACCATCTTTTATGTCAATACCCCTTCACAGAGCGCCCAGAGCTGAAGGTTTTCAGGGACGGTAGTAGGGATTATAGGATGTCAGCTGAATTGAAGCAAGTGAAATGCATAAATTCCTTTCAAAAAAGTCATTTTCCCATGTGTAGGTGGCCCAACTGGCTTCAGATATTCCACTTCTTTTTGTGCAATGTGTGATTCAACACCAATAAAGCTGTCAGACTCCTTCCTTCTGCCAGTGCTAGAAAATTCCTGTGCATAGTGCAAGATCTGAATGTGCACTCACTCTAGAACTTGCTGAGATTTTGAGCGTTTGGAATTGTGTCCCATTACTGGAAAACAAATTTCCATGAGATTTTAAGGTGATACCCATGGTCTGATCCTGCATACAGGCGTTTCCAAATAGGATGAAATGAATAGCAGGGAGAATGTGATGCTGTGCACCGTGCAGGATGAGGGCCTTCAGCTGAAGAGACTGTTTGCATTTTGTTTAATGCCCTGTGGCACATTATGAAAATTTGTCATTCTCTGGATGTCTGGATCGTGGATGGATATTTTCACTAGTGACTTATAATGCCATGAATAAAAGAGAGTTTTCCAACTTGTAAATTGATCAGATTTAATTGAAACTGAGTTGTAAAGTTGCAGCAGCTATTAGCCCAGACCAACACCTTAGCTCCAAGTGCTTTGAACCTCACAGAAGCTCGGAATGGGTACAAACTTTCAATTCCTGGTCTCTAGCCAGGGCTAGTGTGTGACTGAGCTATAAACCCAAGGCATGAGACTGTTAGGCTGATCAATTAAATATATATTTTTAAACAATATACGTGAAGAGCCCTGAATTCCATCAAAAGGTCAAAAAAGAGTCTTCTTAAATGAGTCTCTGTTCTCTAATTTTTGTAGTCCTTAATAATAATTTATCTTAAATGTTGATACACTGGCTGCTGCTCACAAAAGATTTCAGAACATTAGGAAAACTTACCTCACTAGGGAAACATCTTTTTGCATAGCTGTCACCTAATTTAGATGCCTACACCATCTGTACAAACAATAGAAAATATTGTACCAAAATGAATTTCATAGCAAACATCCAAAGGAAATTGGAAACTAGAAGAGTCTCGTTCATATTAGGATTAGAATAATAAATCTTCTGTTGCTGTACGTTAATGCCAAAAGTAGCTGTGTATTCTGCAATTAGGAAGACACTAAAATGAGCTTGAAAAGAACATAACACTTAAACTAAGAGAACTTAAATGAAGGTGCCATGTGTAAAGTTAAGTATTTTCCTGGAAAATGGCACCTTCTTTCCAGTATTGACTCACGTAGTTTGTGTATCCTGGGTTTTCTCTGGCAGTGAAAACAAGTAGTTTTTGGTGGTTGCTCTTTTGTAACCTTTTCCTGCTCTGTTCCTTGGACTGTCCAGTAAGACAAGGAGAATATATGAGCTGGTTCTGTTGCACCCTGTGCCTGAGTGCAGTCATGTTCCTTTCTCTGAGAAGTGAAGTTGGTCAGAGGGCTGGAACATCTCTCCTATGATGAAAGACAGAGAGAGATAGGATTGTTCAGGATGGAGAGGAGAAGACTCTGGGTAGAACTTAGGGCATTTCAGTGCTTCAGCCTATGAGGAAGATGGGTGCGAAGTTTTTTCAGGGCCAGTTGGGGCAGAACAAGGGGTGATGGTTTTAAGCTGAAGGATGTTCGATTTAGATTAGATATAAGGAAAAAGTTTTTTACAAAGAGGTTGGTAGAACACTGGCATAGGTTGCCCAGAGAGGTAGTGGATGTCCCATCCCCAGAAAGATTTAAGGTCAGGTTGGACATGGCTCTGAGCAGCATGATCTAGTTGAAGATGTCTCTGCTCGTTGCAGGAGAGTTGGACTAGATACACTTTAAAGATTTCTTCCAGCCAAAACCCCTCTGTGATTCTAGGAAGTAAAGAGAAACATGCAGCCAGGAATTAGAAGGGCAGAATTGTTAAAGCCTTGCTAAAGATAGATGAATTATAAAAAAGTTCATAGAAGGTGGAGGTTGACAGAGGTGAAAAAACTCATGATGGTGCAGAAGGATGAATTGTGGGGAAGGAAATTGGGAGCTGAGGTGGAAAGGGGAAGGGAAAAATGTACTAATGGAGGTGGGTAGAAATGGTGAGGGAAGACATAGGACTAAAGAGATAACAGCTATGGCTGAAATAAACCATTTAATATGAGAAACTGGACTGAAAAAGAAATCAGGGTAAATAATAGGAAGGTAAGAGAGACATAAGAAACAGTGGACAATGAACGTGTGCTGAAGGTGTATCCAAACCAAAATGAAGTCAGGAAAAAAACACCACTAGGAATGTAGAGCACTTTAGAGGTAAAAAAAAGACTGTTAATTTCAGTAAGGTTGAAATCTGTGTAAACCTGGCCCCTGCACAGAGTTTGCTGAGTCATATCAGAGAGAAAACATCTCTCCTACTCTAGGATTTTACTTTGTGTTAGCTGCCTGCAGTTTGCCTCCAGTGTTTTGGTTCCTTGTGAAGCAAACCAGATCATTCAGTTCAGTCCACCAGTGGCTTGTAGGTTGCTGTACTGCTGATGCTCAGTGGGTTCACAAACAGGTTCCACACAGAGATTTTACTCCTTCTGCCAAAGACTGATCTAAGGAGTTCCCTCTGACAAACACATCATAGTTGGTCGTGTTTCCTGGATCTAAACACACATCCATGAACATGGGGATTTAGCTGTACAATACCATGTGGGGAGTTGTGGGGAATTAGGGTGGTGGAAAAAAAGAAATTCGCATCATATTTTGGTTTCGTTATGGTTTTGAGATGTTTGGTTTTGTATTGGCATTCTTTTGTCATGTGTGGATGACTTGTTATAAGCATCGCTTTTTACTGTTAAATTTGATGGTTTTTTTGATTTGGTGGTTTTTGTAGTCTGTGTGAAGGGAAGAACTTAACCTGTGTGGACTGTGAGCCCATGGAGAACACCCTAACTCTGACAACACCTATTCCAGAGGAGGACATTGAGCTACCAGCCAGCGCATACTCATGCAGCAAGATGATGGACTTGGCCTTCCTAATTGATGGCTCCAATAAACTCTCGGAGGAGGACTTTGAACAGCTGAAGACTTTCATAATTGGCGTGATGAAAAAACTCCACATCTCCCAGAAGAAAATCCGAGTGTCAATTCTGGTGTATAGGGCTGGTCCCACCATCTATCTTAACCTTAAAGATATCAAAACGAATTCCCAGATGAGAAGAATCGTCCAGAACATAAAATACACGGGTGATAAAGAAGCATCTGCCTATGAAGTCTTTAAATACACTGCGTTGCATGTGTTTGGAAAAGCAGAAAGGACCAACGCCGCCAAAATTGCAGTGATATTTATAGCAAGCAAGCCTCAGAAAAAAATCCCTGACATCCTTGGGTTTTTGAAGACAAAAGATATCACAGTAATACCCGTGGGGATTGGGCCGCATGTCAATGTAAACCAAGTCAAGTTCATTGCAAAGATGTTTCCAGGTAGCAGAGCCTTCCTAGTGAGCAACGTGCTGGAGCTAACAGACAATAGAGATTTCCTCATTGATCACCTCTGTGATCTTGGACCTGAAGAAAGTTCTCTGTTACCAGCTACATCCACTCCAACCATGTCCAGTGTCGTATTTCCCCCTTTGGGACTCACAGCCCCACCATCTTTTTCAGAAAAGGCCCATCCCCACAGGCTGGATATTGCTTTTATTGTGGAAGGGTCTGACAATGTGGGGGAGGAAAACTTCAATAAAGTCAAGAAGTTCATTGAGAAAGTGATCACAGGAATGAACGTGGGACAGGAAAATATTCACGTTACAGTCATGCAGTATTCAGAAACTGTCAGTCTGGAGTATTCCTTTAGGGAAACACAGTCAAAGGAAGAAATTATTGAGAAAGTGAGGAGTATACCCTACCAGGGAGGGAGGGCTACCAACACTGGCAATGCCCTCGATTATATTTCCAAACACACATTTACATCAGTGAATGGGGGCAGGCAAGATGTTCCTCGCTTGGTATATATGGTGTCATCCAGTCCTTCCACTGATGTTATCACGCGACCTCCCAGGAGCATAAATGTTATTCCCATAGGCATAACCCCCAGTGCCAATATCCAAGAGCTCAGAAAGATCAGTCAGCCTAATGACCCAATCATCTTGAGTAGTTACAACAGACTTATTGAAGAGGCACCTGAATTAGTGCTGCAGTCATGCTGCTCTCGTGGGATGAGATTTTGGACCGAAATTACAGGTAAGATTGGATGGATTTTTTGTGTGATTTCTTCTCTCCTCTGTTGGGTCTCCTCCATTTACCTTGTGCATCACTGAAATTTGAAGGGTTCCCTTATCTGGTTTGGTATCTTGTGGTCGAAATGCCGAGGAAGCGCTATTTAGCTTCCCCAGAGGCTGAGGATGCTGCCTCAGCCCAGTAGAACTGAGCCCAGCCCTGCAGTCTGTCTTCTGTACGCTCAAAGTCCTTGTGTCCTTTTGTCAGCAAAGTACAGCAGCTTTCAGACTGCTTTTCAAACTTCCAAGGTTGGAGAGTGCCAGAAGAAAAACATTCTCCTGTCTTTATTCTAATTATTTTTCTCTGCTTAGTGTAATGTAAAGTTGTACTTCCTCTTTTGTGAAAAGACTTTATTGGGTTTTTCACATACTTTTTTTTTGTTGTTGTTTGCTTGCTTTGAGGTGAGGAGGGTATTGTGTACTTTGGTTTATTTGTTTCTTTTTGTTTTGTTGTTGTTTTGAGTTGGGTTTATTTTGTTGTTATTGTCATCTGCTGTTGGTTTTTGTTTTAGTCCCCTGAGGATAAAACAGAATCGGTAGAAAAGCAAGAATTGAAATATCCATGAATATCCATATCCCACTGAATACCACTGTCAAGGCTTTCATTAAAGGGGCATCACTTGTTGTTTCAATTGGTCATTATCCTGCTTGGTTTTCCCAAAATGCAAATGGACCTACCCTTTCTGCTCCTACCACATTAGCAGATGCTGGTTTTGGTCACTATATATAAAATAACTTTTTTCCCTCCTCCTCTCACCCTCAGAGTTGTGCAACAAACCCATGGACGTCATGTTTCTTCTGGATGGAAGTTCCAATATTGGTGCATCGGAGTTTGAGGAAATGAAAAACTTTGTGCGGGCATTTATTGAAAGTGTCATGATCGGTAGGTGTCTGCCTTTCAGCTCAAACACAGAAAGATGTTTTGTATTCTTTTGCTTGTAGGGGACAAAACAGCTTCTCAGTGGAGGTTTTTTAGTTCGTAATTTTAAATTAATAATGCTAATCCCCCAGAAAACTGACTGCTCAGTGTTTATTTCCTGACCCGTGTGGCATGGCTGACCCTTTCTGGGAGTGCTGAGCTCACTGAACTTGCAGAGTGTGTACTGATAGGGAGATACACCTCTGATTAGGCCACCCCTTATCTTTCATTATCAGAGCAGTCCCCCATGGCAGAATGCCTTGTATCCTGCACATACATGAAGCAATTTAGGATGTTGTGTGGGTTCTACCAAGTCCATCTGCATGGCAGGGGCTACACAGGATCCTGTGTTTTCCCAGCAGCATCTAACAAAAATGGATTTTTATTTTTTAAAAAATCATAATTGTATTTTTTTGATCCATCATTAAACCATTTCCTTGAAGCAACTGCTGTTATTGGTGGTGTTCATAAATGTTTTACAAAGCATTGGTAAAGACTCACTGGGCTCTATGCATAAATACCTTCAGTAGGAGGCCATGAAGAGAAGTACAACCAATCATTATAAACAACATATTGCCTGGTTCAATTTTGCAAATCTGGTATTTTAAACTATCTATATAAATTCTCTGTTAATAGTTTTATTCATACTTCTTACATAATGTGTAATCAGGATGTCAGAGAAGAGCGTAATTTGGAATTTCTCTTCATTCCCCTTTGCAGGTCAAGCTCCCTGGATTCACTTTGTCCCATGCACGTCACTCCAGTGCTGTGTTTGAGGGGGAATTAGGCGTGAAATACTCCAGGGAGCTTGGCCCATCTGACAAATGGGGCATCAATCTACTGCTTGTGCAAAACAAGATGCGTTAAAACAAACTGAAAAATAAGCAGGGTGTTTAGACAATTTTAAAGTGGAAAAAGAGTAATACTGGATGGAGATCAATTAAATGGAATTCTCCAGTTACTGTCGTATTGATCTGGGCTAAAGATCGCTGCATGCTGACTCCTGATAGAAAAGCAGTACTTGCATATTTTTTCACCAGGGAATAGTTCAGTTTTGATCTTTTGAGTGAAAATGCAGTTTTCACACTCTGGTGGAAAAACCACTGTCCGGTTGTGCCTAATGTGAATCACAACCACAACGTCATTTTTAGATTTATTTTAAGACATTCACATGCACTGCTTAAAGTGTATATTTTCTGCTTCAGGAAATTCTTCAATTCATGTGTCAGTTCTCCAGTATGCCCGGGAAAATAATCTGGAAATTTCATGGAACATGCCTCAGGAGACTGACAGGCTTGTAGAGATGCTGCACTCCATCCAACAAAGGGAGCAAGGTCCTACCAGACTAGGTGAGTGATTTTGTGAATATTGATGTTTAAACAAGAGAGGGAAGGAAACCCCAAGGAAAGCTAAATACAGGCTGGCCCCAAGCACCAATTTATGTCATCGTGGTGTCATTTCTTGTTAAGGTTCAACCTCTTGTTAAGGTTCAATTTTCTCTATTAAAATGTATTCATAGGTTACGTAAATTACGGTATATCTTTAATGTATTTTGGAAAGAAGCCTTGAAGTAATGCTCAGGATTTGCATTCATTATCTTTCAAGCAAGGAAAGCATAATTAAGAAGTAAAGACTTTGATCGTTAACCTTTCGGTGCTGGTTAGTTGATTAGACATTTAGGAGCAGAACTGCTCATGCTGACTTCAGGAGCTGCCCTTGCCAGATGTTTGTGCTGAGCCAGTGTAATTCATATTGAAAAATAGCAAAACGGGAGTTATATTGTGTGCTGTTCACTTCCCTCATCCAAGTTGCCGTGCTGCTTCCACGGGGACTTGGGCTGGCACAAGACTTGGGGGTGGTGCCAGGGATCAGGGAACAAGGATTGCCTGAGGCAGCACCTCAGCTGAAGAGTTGCTTCTGAAATGCCATCTTCTGTTCTCGACAGACAGGTCCACTTCAATTTTCATGTGCTGAAACATCAGAGATGTCCCTCTGGGTCTGTGGAAAGTTGGTGCACACACAAATATCAGTGGCAGGGTTCAGCAGAAAGTGATTCTCCTACAGCATCTTTCACCAGATACCCTGAGAATTTTGTTCTTCTGGATTGGAACCACATTTACTCTGGCAGCCACCTAGCATCAGGGTCCTATAAGAGTTGAAGATTAGACCGATTTTTGGGGTCTTTGGACTGTAAAGAGTTATTTGTACAGAAAAGTGCGAAATAAAACCTGACTTCCATAGTTCGCAGGAGGATTAGCTCTGATTGCTTTCTCAGCCTGGAGAAATAAAAATACCAGATGGCTGATGAGACTTCTATAGGCTCGTTGTGGGATGAATTGCTGCATACAAATAGATAAGTTTTGTGAAGCCTTCCATGTAATATGTAGAGAAAGCCACACGGAACTGCAGGATAAACAGAGCAAACATGGCCTTTGGGAAATGAAATGGGAGAGGCAGCCACATGACATCCTCGTTAGTGATTTGTTTATGTCTCATTGGAAAATGCTCAGAGACTGTGATCGGGGATGTGGTATAATGAACCAAAGTGGAATAGAGTAGAAGTAGCTCCTCCCAAATGAAGTCATGAAAATAAGTCACTGCAGTGCTGCCCTGCACCTTGTGATGTGTGTGAATGCGGCTGGCTGTGCAGGAGACAGCATTCCCAGGAGGTGCACAGTCACTCAAGCCTTTCTGTCTGCTCGGGCCTCTGGAAATGCACAGGCTGCTTGACAAGTGTAGGTGGCTCAGTCTGGATGCTGCAGTTTCTTAGGAAATCTTTTTTAGCCTTTGCTTGGTCTGAATTGACCCACCAAAAATATCACTGCTATCAGACCAGAGCTGTTTCTTCTTATTTGCACTGGCTGCCCTGTGGTGGAAGCACAATTCAGTGAAAATTTATTCCAACTTTGTTGGTCCAAATTGTGCTATTTTAGTCCAAAAAGCTCTATGTGCAGAGGGCGATTGTTGCTGCCACTGCCGAAGTCTTGCAGCATTCCCTTTCCTGCATAAGTTAGCAATAAGGAAACTCCAGGAGAGAGAGATTTTAGTAGTAAGAGATAATGAAAAACTACTGAGTATTTGAGGGCAAGATCAAGAAAGGGCAGCCTGTACCACAAAGTTTTCCCATGCTTGTGCAATGGGGCCATTCAATAACATCAGGCAAATTTTGGCTCAAGCAACCTATCAAGAAGCAGCTCTGGGGCTGTTCAGACATCATGAAATCGTGTACAATTTCACATAAGAAAGAACTGGAAAAGAGAAAAAAAAAGAAGGAAACTAAACACTTAAGTGATATGTGCAAGAGAACTGAGAATCACATAAATGGGTCTGTGTTCAGCATTTGTGGGTGTTCAGAAGAGCCCCAGGGAGCAGATTGAGCAATCCCTACAGTAAATACTGCTTAACACTTTATAAAAGCATTCTTTTGCTTCCTTATACCTCTAGTAAAAGTCTCTCATTTAGGCTGTCATTTTCCTGCCTCAGCCTCAAAATTTGGAGGAAGTATGGTCTATGTGGCTCAGCTGTATGAAAGCATCATTAGGGAAAGAAAAATTCTCTCCACCCCATCAAAAAAAACCAAACCAACCCAAAACCTTAAATATTTTTCCTGCAGCTTTCCATCATTATTAACATGTTTGATTAGCAGCATTCAGGTTTGCTGAATAAATGTCTTTCTTCTAAGCTTCCCCTGTAGTTTTGGAAGCAAAGGCCCCCAGGTAGCACTTTTCCTCATTCAGACCTCTCCCCAGCTGATGCTCTCTATGCTGGATTTCCAAAATCTTGCCCCCTATCACCCATGGCTAGCAGCTGTCCTGATCAGAGGGCTCCTGCCCACTGACAGAGACTTTCACTTGTTCCCCACAAATATTTCTGAAGTGGTGGTGCCATCTCCTTTTTTGAAGCCAGTTTTGGGTGCCACTAATATCTTCCCTGAGCTGTTCTAATTCACTGTCCTTCAGGGGTTTTTTGCTTGCTTGTTTTTTCTAGTTCATTTCTTACAAGGTTTGTGAGTTGAATGAGCTCCTGGTGGAGCCTGGGATCATCAGAAGCCCTTGGTGGTAAGAGAAATGCAGGATTTGTGACCTGTGGAGACAGGAAAGCAGAAGAGATGTTCTTAGGGCCTGTTCCATTCAGTGATGTTGGACTGGCAGGTTTGTGCTGCTCATGAAAAGTTCAGCCATTCTGTTAATCAATGTGTGTTAATGCCAAAATGTCAGTGTGCCAAGAACTGACTGCTTAAAGCACTGCGGGATCAGTTTTCAATAGCTGATTTGTTTCAAAATTAAAATAATCTTCTATTTTTGGTTAAAAATCCCAGTTCAATGCCAAGTGAAGACTCAAAATTGAGATATAACGACCAGCTTCAGGATTATGGACCTGGTCTAATGGAAAGTATCCCTGCCCATGGCTGGGGGGTTGGAATGAGATGATCTTTAAGGTCCCTTCGTTAAGGGGATTCTGTGATTTTGTGATTATCATTGTGGAGAGTTGTTCCTGGTTAGACACATCCTTGGTTAAATAGTTGCAATCTGGAATACCCACCATCCAGACAGTGTTGGCTGCTTCTATATCACTTCAGGTTCTGAGGAACCATTCCTTTTTTGTTTCTTTCCCAGGCAGCTTTCAGGACGTGTGAATGATAAAGATCTCTTGTAGTACTTTTTTTTTGTCAAGATGTTGCAGGATTGTTAAAACCACTGAGGCCTCTTAAGGCACTGATTCACAAGTTCCCAGCAGGAACCTCCATCTAATTGGAATCCCCTGTCTGTCACAACTCCACAGACCCTCACGGGGGCTTTACATTTCATTCCTCGTTTCAGACAAAATTAAACAAAATAATTGCAAAAGTTGTTCTTAGGAAGTTTTTCCTTTCCCTCAGGCATCCACCAAAACATTAAATGTCTGTGTGTTCCAGATTGGCTAATTCTGGGATGAATCTTCATTTTTATTTCTTGGATATATTTCAAATATTTCTGGGGCACCTTGTGCTCATTCAGTTAAATCCATGATGTCCATGATTGCTCCCAATCTAATATTTGTGGTTCAGATTAACATGCCTTTTTACATGTTTTAACTCTTCCATCCAAATCATTAATTAAACTATTCAATAAGGCAGAATCTAGTGTAATTCCCTGTAGACTCCCAGTAAACACCTCCAACCCTACTCAACAGATTGTCTTTTGTCCTTAACGCTTGTTTATGTCCGTTTAATCAACTTGCAGTCCTTGCAGGAACCTCCATGTGAACCATTCTGAGTTGTTACTTCAGAATACAAGTCTAGCTTTAATATCCATCAGATGTCAAGTCAGCCAGGAAAAGGCTCTCAAAAAGCATTTTCTGGCTGTCAGAATTTCAGCATCAAATGCTCATAGTCATTATTTAATGATTATTCAAAGCATGAGCTCTGAAGGATGGAGAGAAGGTGCTGTTCTGTGCTGGCAGCCTTTGCCTTTTCTAAAGAAGCCTGTATGGTTCAGTTGGCTTTTTGTTTTCCCTTTTTATTTATTTGCATTTTTTTCCCCTGGACATGCCCAGTGAGTGGCAGTCATACCCTACCAGCTGAGCTGGAAGGCTGCTGGGGGCTCACCCCCTTTGGTGGGCTGAGGGAAGGGCTAAAATGGCTGAAAACAACCTGGGTTAGTGGAAGGGTGTCCCTGTCCATGGCAGGGAGTTGGAACTGGGTGATCTTTAAGGTCCCTTCCAACCCAAACCATTCTGGGATTGTCTACATTTCCACGCTTTCCAATTTTAATAGAGCCTTGTGCTTGGTGTTGTTTAACTCAGTGTAAACATTTATATTTCCTTTATTGGTATGAAAATGTCAGGTTTCTGTTGTGTTGCAGTCTCCCAATATGAAAACATTTAAGTTGGTTGATTTTTGCAGTCAATAGCTTTCCTTGTGGCCTCTGAGGGATTTGGTATTTCCCTTTGTGATGAGATGGAGAGACGAAGGGCTGAGAAGTGACAGCTTCCAGCTTGGGATGAGGACTTTCTGAATCCCTCTAGCAGGACAAAAGTGTTCATTTGATCATGTCTTCAGACACCTGGCTCTTTTCTCTAGAGCTGGCTTCAGAATAAAGGGAGAAATCATAAGTGTTTTTACTATGCTAAACCAATTTTTCCGTGCATTAAATTGAGTAACTGCTTTTGGGGCCTTTGAAATAGTTGCTGGTTCTATTGCAGTGGTACTTGAGTTCTTTATGAGAAATTATAAAAATAATGGCTCTTTTTCAGTTTGCAAATATGTATGGAGTTTCTGAACATTTTCAGAATTAGTGTGAGAAGAGGAAAAATGGAGCTGATGTGGCTGCTGACCACACCAACCATACGAAAGTCGAAGGGTCATTAAAGAAAACAGACAAACACAGAAATCTCAAGTACTTTCCACAAACAAATGAAAAATCATTTGTGATTCTTACTGGGCAAAAGGTTAACCTAAAATATATTTGAATGTTAAAAACCAAAATACTTTTTTTAGTAATTAATGATAGGACCAAAGGGAAATGAGTCAATCTTCTGGCACAGTGACCATCCTAGAGCAAACTCGGGGATTTTGGATATAGTCGTATTAATTTGCTGTATTTTGTTTCATCCTTAATTATTTCTAGCTAATGTGCCATTCTGTATCTAGTATTTGCCTTGACAGACACAAAACCATTTGTAGAAAGGATTGTGGGACACTTGTGTAGGACATGAGTTAATACCTGAGGTTAGTTATTTGGTGTGCTGAGGAGCAGTCGTTTGTGAAAAGGAGCCACCATCACCCAACAAATAATGGTGTTTTAAAATGTGTTTTGTTGCAAGTAGAAAAACATTCAAAATTTCGAGGTTTTCACTGAATATCCAACTGCTGTTGCTGTGTTATAGAATCACTGAATGATTTGGTTTGGAAGGGACCTCAAAGATCATCTTGTTCCAACCCCCTGCCATGGGCAGGGACACCTTCCACTATCCCAGGTTGCTCAGAGCCCCATCTAACCTGGCCTTGGACACTTCCAGAGATGGGGCAGCCACAACTTCCCAGGGCAGCCTGTTCCACTGGTGCCTCAGGACCCTCTTGAGTAAAAAAAATTTCTTCATCAAGTCAACTCTAAATCTCTCGTCTTTTAGATTAAAAGTGTTCCCCTTGTCCTATCCCTACCTGCCACTATAAAAAGTTGCTCTCACTCTCTTTTATAAGCCCCCTTTAAGTACTGTAAGGCTGCAGTGAGGTCTCCCTGGAGCCTTCTCCAAGCTGAACAATCCCAGCTCTGCAAGCCTTATCAATAAGCAATGTGCTGAGTGAGATTCCTAAAGGTTGTCCATGCTTGCAGCAGCTTGGGCAAAAGGTTTTTGCTTCTATCACTGAAAATGTGTGGGTGACACGGTGCAGGAAGACATCATGTACGAAGTGTTGAGGTGTGCTAAGGTGTACTGGAGCAGTGCTGGTGAATTATCTCCAGGCTGACATCCAGTGTTTTACAAATGCATTTGTTATTATAAATTGTACAGTGAATTCCTCAGGCAAACCTATTTTTGCTCCACAGTTACTGCAGATTACTCAGAGGAAATACTCTTTTCAAGTGTTTATTATTCACCAGTCACTGTTTGCCCCAAATGTCACATCAGTCACCCGGTTTCATTTCTACTTCCTGACCTGATAACTTCCAAGCCCAAAGGAGCTTTTAAAAAAGCTGCATATCATGATTCCCAGTGTAAATATTTGTGCAGATACATGTCTAAATACAAGTACTAACAAAGTGCTCTCTTGCTGAGGTCATAATTATCAACAAAAATTTGCCTGAGTGTTCCCAGCTGTTAAATGAAGTGGCAGCAGCTTCTCTTTTAAGCCAGTTTGTGATTTGGTAGCTCAGGTAGAATTTCTTTGCAAGTTTTGTGGGGTTTGGTGTGTTTTTTTTGTTTTGTTTTTATTTTAATATGGATCACCCAGTTGTACTATGGATTACACAGCGTTTAAATTTCAGAGAGGTTGCTGGTAGTGTGGAGGCAAGATAGGTTTTTCACACCCATAGGGAAAGTTGATGAAATTAGGGAAGCACTAAATCTTCTCTAGTAGTGAGAGCAACTTGTGTGAACAGCTCAGGATGATGCCAAGCTGTGGATCAGCTCGCCACTGGATGTCAGTGTTGCTCGGCAGTTGGAAGCAGGAGTATGATCTCCACACTATCTTCTATTCCTTAGTGATGGCAATACTTCTGGAAAAGGTAAATACTAGAGTGAGGAGCATAACTTTATTATCGTGGCTAAGGAAAGGTAGTAAAGTTCTCATCACTGCAGAGACTGGGATGGCCTAGGGATGGAGCTAAGGATGGTCCTCCTGTGTTGGGATGTCTTAAAAATATGGGAAGGTTTTTAGTAGCTGAGATCTTTCATGTAGGTGCAATAAATCAGACATTAAGGGTCCTTTAAGAATAAATATTTTTCACTACCTACTAAAATAACACACTAAAGCAACATAAGATTTAGTTTTATAGCCTCCTGTGACTTTTCTGTTGTATCTCTCACTTCTCTCTTCATTTCTTCCTAGGAAATGCCATTGATTTTGTGGTCCAGAATGCGATGTCAGAATCCCACGGGGGCAGACCCAGCGCATCGAAGGTCGCGATCGTCATCGTGTCGGGGAGCTCACAAGATGACGTGGAGGCTGCTGCACGTTCTGCAAGGCTGAACAGTAAATCTCATTTCACTGTCACTATTTTTAAGTAGAGCTGTTGCTTTTTAAGTAATGAGCTAGAACAAAAGATGGAAAATTAAGACATTGGTGTGTTCATGGAAGTTGTGGAGTTACTGTGTGTAGTGTGGTAAGGAACAGACCTGAACAAAACATGCCCTGTGAAGATGCCTTTGAGTGACTGGGAAATTCAGGACCAATTAAGGCTGAACAGCTTCCACAGGGCTCACAGATCAGTAGTATTTCCTTTTCCAAGATCCTGTGGGTAGACAGGGATAACAGAAATGTGGTCTAATACAGTAAATTCAATACTGTTCCAGTACAGTGAAACTTGCAAGGTTCACAATAATAATAACCATAATCATAAAGATTATAATGATAATAATAATTAGAGGCTTTGGTCAGATTCTGGACTGACGTCTACAGGAATATACTTTTGCTATCAGTGTGCTGCCTGATGATTTTTCAACTTTTCTGGCTGTTGTTTCTGTACCTCAGCTTCCTCAGGTGTTCAGCTGAGGAGCTTGACTTCCTTTGAAGGTTGCTCTGGGAGTTATTGAATAAGGCATGGACTGTATAACAACTATCAACTGTTATTTTTAATTAAATGGTTTGAAAATAATCCAATTGCTGTGTAACTTAAGAAAGAAAATAGCATATTGAGTTGTTTTTTTGGTTTTTTTTTTTCATTTAAAAAGAGTGAAGATGTTGTCATTAAGTCTGCAGCTGTGTTTTGTTGCCCATGAATGATCTTATTATGCTTGGGACTAATAGAGCTCATCTTAGCTAACAGTGTGATTAGAGCAGCACCATTTCAGCCCTTAGTTGCCTTTAGCCAATGCGGGGGGAATGATGCAAGTAACACATGAAAATTAAGTGTTGGAGGAAAACTGTTCTCAGTTATTTTTTTTTTTTTTAAGAAGCAAATGAAAAAAATATAAATGATACAATCTTTAGGCTGGAAAAGACCTTTAAGATCGTTTTGTCCAACCATTGACCCTGCACTGCCAAGTTCTCCACTAAACCACGCTCCTAAGTGCCACATCCTTTAAATCCTTTAAATACTTCTGGGGATGAACACTCCACATCCACAAGCAATGATCTTCTCCTGTGCCTTGCCTGTTTCAAACCTTTCCTTCTCTTTTCCTAGGGGTATCCCTGTTCCCAATTGGTGTTGGGAACAGATATGATGAAGGGCAGCTAAGGACTTTGGCTGGGCCATCTGCTACTAACAGAATCATGAAGCTCCAGAATTTTGAAGATTTATCCACTATGATCACATTGAACAGTGAATTTATCAAAAAAGTGTGCATGGGTAAGTCCAGAAGTTGGTCTCATGTCTGGACCTTAACACAAAAATCAAAATGCAAAGCCAGGATGATTTTTCTTGTTTTTGGAAGGCAATCAGATGCTCCTTTGTTAGTGTTTCCCTGACAACCATCACGAATGCTGACCTAGACCACCACCATCACTTAGGTGTGAAACAAAATCAGAGCCCTTTCAGCATGTATCCAGTTGCTCTTTCAATAATCCCAATTCCAGCAAGGTTTTTAGAACTGCCTAGGCCTGAATTTTCAAGCTACCATCTTGATAAAAATCTTGTTGATCAGTACTGAGGACTTGTCAGTAACTGTATGATACCAGGAAAACAGAAGTTGTCATGAATGAATGGGGCATGCTTCAAAAGTGCTGTGAGTAAAGATTCCAAGTTATGTGTTTTTCAGACATTGTTATGTGTATGTCTGCAGAAAATTCAGCCAAAATAGAAGGCAAAAAGAAAAATAATAAAGAATTAACTTTCTCAGGGAAACAAGTCATAGGGAAAAAAGTGTAAAATTCTTCAAACAAGCATCCATTTATTTGTAGATGACAACACTCCTCTTCTAAGGAACCTTGCTTCAACACTGACCAGGATTTTACTTCTTTTGCCTCCTTGGCCTGTGTGGATATAGATATTTATCCCTCATCTTGTTGTTATTCCTGTTACAATAACATCCACACGTTCTCACCACAAGCCACTGCCTCTTGGTGTTAGTCATTGCACAGTTTTTTGCCAGCATTACGAGGGCTTAGTTACATCTTCACTACAATAAATGGACTTTTTTTGCAGAGCCAAGGACCTCTGAGAATGAGGAAGTTGCAGAGTGTTCACAGCCCAGCTTGGAGATATCCGATCAGCCTCCGCTGGGATCACTTCTGGCATTTTAAAATCTCTCCAGAGCATCAAACAGCTGCCATTTTCTAGATTTAAACAGCTGCCATTTTCTTTCTTCTCTTTTAAAATAAGCTTTTAAAGATGCATTTCCTCTCTTCACACTGTAAAATATGTGATTTTTCTTGCTGTAAATTACATTGATCCAAGATATAGGATGGGGAGCAGCGATTTGGAACCAGTAACTATTTTCTCATTGCAATCTGTGCTATAACCCATCAGTACCAGAGGTGAAAGCTCAATGTTTTTTATGAAAGCTTTTCCAACACCTCAAAAAGCCTTGAACTACAGACATCTTCAACACCTAAAACCTGAGAAATTTAGCTCTTGCTTTTGCTGATGGTGAAGACTTTGCTAGGGGGTGAAAACTGTAATTTTTTTTTGTGGGGATTGATTTTTGTTTGGATTTTTTTCCCATTTGTTTTGTTTTATATAAGTTTCATGCAATCTGTAAAGTATAATTTTCCCCTCTAGACTCGTACAGTTGGATTCCTCGTGCAGAGGGAGTCTTGCCTTTTGTATGGAAGTGTACCAAAAATAATACCATTAAAAAAAGGTTTAAAAGAGTTCCTAAATGATTTCAAAATACATTACTTATCCTGGAAAAGACAGAGCAGAGAGTGTATATAGGATAGCATAGTCTAGTATTCTACAAAGAGTTTTCTAGTCAGGGTTTTAATATTGTTAAGGCTTTGTCATGCCATAGTACAAATAAGAAATTGCTTCCAAAATATCTTTAGGTGTGTAGTGAGAGCACACAAACATAGAAACTGCAATTCAGTGGGTACCCTCTGACCATTTAACTGATTCTATGAAAAAATGCTCATCACAGTCATGCCTGAGTGTAAGAAAACTGAATTTGAGTGTTCTTATTGCAGCTATTTGCATAGATACGCTGTATTTGATCTTCCTACATTTAATAAATGTGGCTGTGGAAATTCTCATTACCTGCCAATTCCCAGGAGTATTCTCAATGGATCACAAGGTTCTGAGGTCAGGCTGGGCTCTGCCTCAGAGCCAAAGCCATGTTCATCCTTTGCATACCATCTGGGCAGAGCTGTACCTGTTCAGGGAGTGCTGTAGAATTGCAGCACAGTTATTGCTCACAGGGTGTTTTGAGACCACTGTCATTGTTTGTGCCTTTTGTGACTCATTCTGGTACACTCTGGACAAATGCCTGCAGTCTTCAGGTAGGGATTCACACACTCTGATACAAAAACCCCACAGGCTTCTCACAGCTCAAATCAAGTTTTTAAGTAAGCAATCTGTTTTTTGGTGACCACTTAACAGGCTGGGTTAAGGGAGTGGGATGACTAAAAAATGTCTGCTTCTCTTTCAGACCCCGTCAGAGAATGCATAGATGAGGATGGAAACAAAAAGAAAGTAAGTTCATTGCCTGGGTTGGCCAACTGGCTTTTAAGTTGCAAAGTTTGGGCAAGAACATGAGTATCTTCACAGATAACCTGAAACAAAAAGTGTGGGACAATATTAAGAATTCTTTTGGAGGAGGAAAATGTTGGCTTTTGAACTGGTGGGATAACTTTGCACACAGAGGAGGCTTCCTCTAACAACACCTCGTCTTGCACGGTGTTGAATGTTGTTGAAGTCAGTGCAGAACCAAAAGCTGTGACAGTGTTTGTCTTCCCTGACAACAAAAAATGCATTTTCATCTCCTGGTGAGAGGACTTCTGGGACAGCTACACATGGCCAAAATAAAGGTGCATGTGCAGGGGCAACCTCCAGCCCCTGTCCTTCTGCTAAAATTACAAATCCCTTGTCCTTATGACGATTTTACAGGAAGATAATTACTGTGTGATCGTTATGTCTCTAGGGAAAATCATCTCTTTAGCAATGGAATCAAATTTCTTGGAGTTTGTTTGTGCAAAAGTTCTTATTATTCCTGAGAATATGTTCAGAAATGTTAGTAAACTTGTCTGATTTCTCAAAAGTGATCCCGCTCTAAGAAAGTGATGTTCCAGATGTTATAAATGGTTCAGGTTCTTCATCTCAGGTAAAATGCCAAGGTTTTTGAGAGTATATCATACTTCATGCATTTAAAAATACTAGTATAAGCTTGTGCCATGTTTTCTAGTTGGGATCAGTTATGAGTTCTACTCTAGGATTTATTTTGAATTTCCAGTACATTAAAAATATTCATTTGATTTTTCCCTTGTGAAGACATGACTGTGAGGAAGGATGTGGCTAATAAATGAATGTGAATTATCTGAACACAGGAAATATATCAAAGCTGCCTTGCATGGTTGGCCTCAATCAGCTGGTCAGAACACGAAAAGGCTTTATCTAAATCAGACACTAAGCGTAGTCTGATGACTTTGAGGCTGACAGCTTAATTAAGACAAAAAATCCACAGCAAACAAAAACTAAACTTGAAAAACTTTCTTTATTTAAACAAAAAAAAAAATCAGATTCTTGTCTGCAGTTTGAACTGCACGTGTCCAGGCCTCTGGGCTTCTGAAAGCAGACACAGGTATGTGTAGATAAGAGCTGGGAAGGCTAAACTTGAATTTCAGACATGTCAGGTTTCATTTTTGGGGGTGATAAACTTAAAGCACAATTTCCGTTTTGGCTAAAATGCTTTTAGAAGGAAACAGGCCAGGCTCCAGTCCACAGAAAAATGAACCACACTTTCAAATGGCAGCCTTTAGGGGGATTTTGAGTTGCCTCTTCTGCCAGCCAGGAAAAAGAGGGGTTAAGAAGGCACTGTGAGGGCACAGCCTTCTGGAGCATCTTGTGGAGCCTACAGGACACTGTGGAAGTTCCTGCCTCTGTGGTGCAGCATCCTCTGCTACCTCACTGGCTCTAAGGTGCCACTGTTCTGTTCCCCTCTTCCAGCACAGCCCACAAATCCACAGGGAGGAAGAATCAAGGCTCTTCCTTCCCTGATTCAGAAAACACAGGCTTTTATATCGGATTCATAGCCTTTCAGGCGTTGCTCAGAGAATTCTTGCAGGAGGCTCAGCTCCCCAAGTGGGATGTCTGTCATGCACCTGGAGATTGTGGGAACTGATCTCTTGCAGTTTGCGAGGAAATCTGAGTTCTCAGGATCAAAAATCTCAGCCTAAATCCTATCAGCATCGGGAATAATATGATTTGTTACTTTTTCTTGCTTTGTTTTGTTATTACCCTGACGTTGGAAGTGACTGTAGAAGGAATATTCATGATTAAGGTCACTGTTAGTAGCAGAAGGACAGCAGATCAAATGTGCTGGGTCTGGCCAAAAAATCCATCCAACCCCCTGTATTGTGTGGCCAAAAATAGGAGCTGGGAAAGGAATGTTAATAAATATGTATAAAAATTCCCTGAACTGTCCTAGCCATGAACAATCTGTTACTCAGGGACACCCTGAGCTGCAAGTGACACCTTTTGGTATTTGATAGTGCTTGATAGTTTTGTCCTCTGTGAGTTTGTTCAGCCATTCTTTGAATCCTTGGGAGTTTTTAGTACTCATCAGATCCAGTGGCAAGGAGTTGCAGGCATGCCAAACACAGGCTGTCTAAAGAAACACTGGTTTCATGTCTTAATTTGCCAGCTGACAGAATATCAGAACAATTATGATAAATTAATGGGTTTTTTTAAATGTAATTAATTTCCATTGTTAGTCTTGTTTTGAAGTTAATAATCAGGCATAAAGGTGACAATAGAAGTGTAGGTTTTTGTCTTATAATAATAATACTTCCTCATGAAGTGAGCTGTAGAGCAATCTGCATTTCTAGGCTGTTTAATGTGGCAAAACCCACGTTCCTAAGCTATTACCATGGCTTTTCTAACATTGTTCAGCTCTTGGTTTAAAAACCAGACGAACAAACAAATAACCTAATCTAAACTAAGAGATAACAGCCAAGGGAGCTGTTGAGGTGCGTGGGTCTCTCTCCTGCAGATGCACAGTGAGACACAGAGTGTGCACGTCCGGGTCTGTAGGTTCAGAGCTCCCTCAGAGAGGAAGTCTGAGGCTTCCTGCAGTGTCCTGGCAGACTTATCCTTCACAGCTTTGAAACCCTGATTTTGCTTTCGTTCTGTCCTGCTTTTGCTCCTACAGTTTCATATCAATTGGGATTTAGGCTTTCTTTGTCTCCAGAGTCCCTGTGTTTTCCTCTGCACCAGGATTCTTGGGGTTTTTTTATCCCTCAACTTTTAAAAATTTGTTTTAATGTGTTGTGCTTTGCTTTTCTTGTCCAGCTCTTAGATGTTTTCTAATAAATGTCCTGTTAAAGAATGAAATAATACCAATTAAATATGTATGGAAGCCAGACATGCACAGCTGTATATGTACCCTTCCAGGTGCTCTACTTTCAGTGAGTTGTAGGAGAGACAACTGTAATTAAAAAACATTCTATCTCTTCCTATATAAATACTTTTTCCATCCTTAAAGCTCCTCTTGTTACTTTTTCACAGCTTCCTCTAGGCCCACAAGTCTGAAAAAAGCATTAAGCGACTTCCAGTTGCCTTCTTGAAGTCCTAAAACATATGAAACAAGTCCAGTAAATTAACTTGTATTTAATATGTAACTTTTTGTGGCTGCAAATCTGCCGGCTCTTGTTTAGACTTGATTGTATCCTGTAGCTCAGAGATACAGAGAAATACTTTCAAAATGACAAGAATCATCTGTGAATTACGTTGTTACCTAGGTGTTTTATCCCTTTTTTCTTCTCTTTTATGGGAATGATGGTTAAACTGAGAAGGACAGGATGGGTTATGTTCATGCCCAGTATCAATTCTCTTTTCTTCCCCGCGTTTCTGCTTGTGAATATCAGGAAATGTTACCCAGCTCACAGAAGCACCGTCTCACTTGTACTGGTGTTTCTGGGCTCATCTCTGCAGGGAGAGCTCTGGGAAGTGCTGTTTCCCACATTTGGGGGTGTTCCTGGGAGTGCACACCTCAGGGATGAACACTGTCGTAAAACTCATTCTGCCTGCTTAGGAGTTTGGAGCTCTGCAGGACTGGGGCCAGAGAGCTCAGCTTTTTGCAGATAGGAATCGCGAGACATTCCACATCTATTTCTCGGTCATTTATTAGTACATAATCCTGGTGCCTTGAAATTTAGGTTCTCCTTTAGAAAACAGGAATATGTTTTACATTCAATTCTTTAGCTCTAGATATCCACTTTGTACGTCTAATAATGCTGATCTGGTGAAGGAACAATTTCCCTTTGGGAAGAAAGAAGCTGTTTTAAAGTTTCAGAGTTGTTGATAAATTATCCACAATATTCCACGCTTTCCTAGTTTGGAACAAATATTAATGCCTGGTGTGCTCTGACCATCTGTGGCTTATGAAAACTAAAGGATTTGAAATTTAAAGTAAAGCTGAGGGCAGTTCTTTGTTGGCTTTGCTCTCCATGCATCTTGTAGGAGGGTTAGGCTAACTATAGGGGGTTGGAACAAAATATCTCCTGTTGCAGACTGTTATCTTTAGCTTGGAATTTCAGCCTGCTTCTTAGTGTTTCTAATTTCAACTTTCTCATCCTCATGAAGTCCTTAATACACTGCATTCAATTATTTTCTTTTCCAAGGCTAATGTGAGTATCACTGCTGTCAGGGTCACTTCACTTGCTGGCTGTAACTCCGTGACACCAGCTAAACTTTGCGTTTTTGGTTTCAGTTGTTGCACATTTGCGTTTCCCTCCTTAGCCTGGTGATAAATGGACATTACCAGACCAGTGCCACACTGTGACGTGCTTCCCAGGAGATTACACAGTTCTGGAGAGCCACCATGTCAACTGTGAGAAAATGCCAAAGCCTGCGTGTCACAGCAACTTTCCTGCTGTTAAGGTGGAGGAAACTTGCGGCTGCCGGTGGATGTGCCCCTGTGAGTATCTGTCCGTGTGTTCCTCTCCCTCCCCACCACCTGAAATGTTTGACCACAAACATAATGCTGAGTGGAGCTTCTCAGGCACTGAACATTTCAAAGATGACCAGGGTGGGAGAAATTGCTGTTTAATTGCTGTACAGTGATTTAAACAAATAAGTAGGAGCGTGAGAGCCTCACTGATGCCGGAATGCCTAATGCTGCTTGCAGGTTCGAGGCCACTCTGAGCTTATTTTTTGCATTAGCAGAACTACAGTGTTTTATCAGGGAATCTCACACTTGATTTCCAAAGCTGTGTGAGCTGGGAAGGAGGATGTGTGGCAGAAACCAGGAATTTATCTCGGCAAGCTGTAAGAAAGCGATGAATTCTTGGTCCATCTCAGGGTTTGAGGATTTGGCCTGCCCTCAATCAAGCAGGTGTAGTACAGAAACAGCAACAAAAAATTCTCCCTGCCTCCAGATAACCTCACACTCAGGGTCTGAGCAGAAAGCTGAACACTGTGATTGGTGCCTGGGCTGGAATAATATGAACAGGAATTAAGTGCATCCACTCACATTTACAGGGCTAGAGGGATGCAGCCCTGACGCTGGTGAACCTTTTATTAAAAAATAAGTGGGGTTAAATCTAAATTGATATGCTTACTTCTTAAAAGTAGATCAGAACAATATATATACATATATATATATATACACACACACCCCCCTCATCTTCACAACATATAATCTCAATTTAAAATGTCCTCTGCTGAGCTGGCTGATTTAAGAACAATTTCTTCCAGCCACTGCTTGAAATACCAAAGCTTATAGCTGGATTTTCATCCCTGAACTCTTTGACGTACAAAATTTTTTACACCCTGTGTTTTGGCTTTTCCTAAAAGTGTATTTGATGATCTATACCCTTTAAATCTAACATTTCTGGTTTGCTACAAGCATTTTGAAAAAGTAGAAATATTTTAGTTGGATAGACATAAGTATTTTATAGTTTTAAAGATAGTCTTAGCGATACCTACCCACAAGATGTGCATCTTTATTAAATTTCTTGATCCTAAACACATAGATAGCAACATGAGGGCATTACTTTTGGCATACAAGACATCCCTTCATAAAAAACCTTCTGAAAGGATGAAAGGAAAATAACCTTTCATACCATTAGCTGATTGTCATGAAAAGCCCTATAGCTCACTGGAGTTGTTTAAGAAGATCTAAGAACTGTTTATCTCTTTATGAGTTTAATGAGCCATGATACCAAGTATTTTTGTTCCAAAGGTGGTACAACTTGTGAGGGAAAAGTAAAAAGTTTTCATGTTACAGAAGGAGGGAGAAAAAAATCCCCCCCCCACCCCCAGCTGATTAAAAAACCCCATGGGTCAAGTCCTTTTCTTTTAATGATTGTTCAGTGCAGCCAGGGTGATTCTGTGCCAGCTGAAGCAACATCTGTAGCAGCTGGAAATGTTGATTCTGATGCTGTGTGAGACAAAACTCACAGCAATCAGAAAAGCAGAGATGGGCGTGACAGAGGAGGTGCTGAGCAGGAGCTCAGTGTGAGGCAGCATCTCTTGTCATGGAAGGAGGCTGGTTAGGCCACCCGTGAAAATGCTGCTAAATTGACTCACAGTTCACTCACTTAGAGAGCTAAAACACAATTTCCAGCCATGGCTTGACAGTGTGGGTGATGTGACAAATGCTTCTGCAAAGAGGACGTCCTAGAAAAAGTGTTCTTAGGTCATCTGAGTTCAGAGGATGGTTCAGGAGTTACACTGCAGAGGTGCTGAGCTAGTTACAGATTCACAGCATCATAATTTGCACTGTGATTCATGGCTGTTGTGTGCTCTTGGACTACTTTGAAATGGATCACATTAGTGCATTTTGTACTACAGAAACCGATGAGAAATTTAAAAGGATTCCCATTATCCTTAATTTTTTTTTTAATGTCCATGAATAAGTAAAGATTGATAAACATGGTTTTATTGCTAACTGATTTAATTGTTATTTATACATGAACTTTATAAGCAGTTACAGTAAAATATCTGAAGATGCTCCTGTGCTCCAGAGGGAGCCCTCCTTTCCTCCCTCTCTTTGGTTGCTGTTTAAATTTGAAGGTTATTGAATAGGAAACAGATTATTCTCAGCTAGAAGCAAGGTACTGAATTATTAACAGTGGTAATTTTCCTCCTTACGTGTTTTGCTGGCATTGCTTTTATTGTCCTTATTATCCTTTAAGCGAGAGATTTGAAAACATATGAGCCAGAGTCATCAGGTTTTGTTTTGGTTCTTCTGGGATTATAATCTTCCTTGTTTTCCAGTTTTTGAAGACAAGGAAGTGTTTATAACCCAATGACCAGAACACTGAGCTGTCAGCTGGCCATTGGTTCATCCTGTGCATATTATTTCTCTGCAGTTTTCCTGTTTCCAGTCTGAAAAACAAAGTCCCTGGGTATCAACCTGTGATGTGTTTCATAAGGGTGAAATAGTGTTATTTGGAATCAAAAGTAACACTGTACAGAATATAATGCAATGCAAAGGTTGAACAGTGTGTTACAGTCTTTCCACAAACAGGAAAGGTATTTTCCCTTCAGTGCCCTATTTTTACATAAAATCTATTCGTAGATCATATTCAATGTGAATAAGTTTCAGTCGAAGGGATTTTCTACAAGTTTATCCAAGTCTTTTATAATACTTATTGTTTCCAGACAAAGATATTGCAAAAAACCTCCACATCTGATGAAGTATTTACCAAAGTTTCTTGTCGATGATTTGCTGCAGCATTTGGAGTTCCACCTTTCTCTCTTGCTCGATTAATTGGTTCCCCATGCCCACGACAGTTGTGAAGAAATAAAATTTAAAAGCAAATGTCTACATGGGGTTTTTTCTGTTGTTGTTCCTTTTCAGGTGTCTGTATAGGAAGTTCATCTCAACACATTGTCACTTTTGATGGGCTGAACTTTAAGCTGACTGGCAACTGCTCCTACACCTTGGTTCAAGACTTGCAGCACGATGTTGAGGTCCTGCTCCATGAAGGGCCGTGCAGAGCAGCACCCAGGATGAGCTGCATGGACTCCATCGAAGTGAAGCATCGTGGTGTGGCAGTGCAGCTCTTCAGTGACATGGCAGTAAGCAAATGCCATGGATTCGTCTGTGCAGTGTCTGCTCGTGCTGCAGAATTCGGGTTATGGGGACAAATTTGTTCCCTTGGTCCAGTTTCAGCCTATTTTTAACATCTCTTCTCCATTTCATGATACAATCAGTGTTCATATAATGAGCCAGACATATTTCTCCTCTTGTTGTTGTGCTGGTGTGCCAATGTTAAGATCAAAGGATTTGGCAGAGTTCACTCCCTGACACTTCTGCCAGAAAGGCAGGGTTACAGACAGGACACACTGCATTCTGATTCTCCTCTTTTAGCAGAGGTCCTTTACACTTTGGGTTTATTTGGTCCGTGGGAGAGTGCTCTCTTCCTCACAGAGCTGTGCCTGACTGGCTGGCTGAAGGTCTAGGGAGTTGCTTCTCACCTTGTGTGAAACTGGACCTCTCAGCATTAGAAGAAAGGGCAGCTTAGCACGCATTACATCTGTTTTATAGACAGAGAATATTCAAACTCGACCCATTTTTCAGCCTATGTGTGCTCAGACATACAGGAGTTGGTTAACTTGCCAAAATGATCCTTTCTGACTTGTGTATCAAAATAGGATGGACCAAAACACCTGCACCAAATTCTGCATGGTGCTGGACAGCCTTAACTTCCACTGAGGCAGCATTTGAACCTCATAGCATGAGGCTGTTAGTCTATAAACGTGTGATGCTCAAAGAGTGCACTTATATATGAAAATGTTGAAAGAGTTGGTCATGTAATTCACAGGATGAAAGTCAAGTATTTCTGTATGTTTTTAGACTCAGTAGAAAGCTTCAGCTGGCAAAATTGATTCTTATGTCCAGATTCAGTGGGATCTTCAGGTATTTGTCAAGTCAAAACGTGCTTCAACTGTAAAATTGGGTTGATTTGTGACTGCTTGCTAGAAGTGATGTGACAACCTCACCTTTTTGTTTTAAACAGGTGTCTGTTAATGGTGAAAGGGTTTTTATCCCCTATTCCAGCAGCTTGTTTGAGATCTCTGCCTATGGAGAAATAATGCATGAAATCAAGTTCTCCCTTCTCGGACATAATCTCACATTTACTCCAAGAAACAATGAATTTATTCTTAAACTTAATTCAAAGAGCTTTTCTTCAGGAACAAAAGGGCTTTGCGGTAAGTTTGAAAGTTAGTACTTTTAACAGCTTCCTACCTGGGCGTGAACTTCTATTTATTTTATTGCCATTTGTGAATCTCCAAATCTGTAAACTCTCTGGGTGAACTGGCCCCACATTTTTAGGGGAATATTGCAAATCTGTGTAGGTTTTTCTACTCTGATCACCAATGTAACAGCTCACTTACGCCTAGTAATACCTTAGAAAGAACAGAAGAGTCAGCTCCCTGGTTTTTCTTGCTTCAAATTATCTTTTCAAGGAGATTTGTGCTTTTTTTTTTGGATGAGGGATTAGTTTTAGGTTCTTACAAATACATTTATGTGAGAAATATGCTTGCAGTGAAGGTGAAAAATTTGAGAGGGGAGCTGCTACCTGGGCAAGTAAATTCTACGGTATCCTCAGTGGTGTAATCTACACAGAGATGGCACCTCTGTGGCATAACCTGTACCTCCTTTAGTGAGGAAATGAGAGACATGACCCAGGGTATTTATGCCTCTATTGACAACAGCTATAAGGAATATCAGGAATTCCTCGAGCTGCCCCAACCAGCGTCATCCATCCCATCCCTGTTTTTCTTCTAGGTTTATTTTACTGCTGATTATTCAGAGATTTTTCTTTTCCTTTTGCTCGCCGTGCCAGGGCTGTGTGACCAGAACCACGTGAATGACTTCACGCTGCGCAATGGCTCTGTCACTGCTGACAGCAGCGTGTTCATCCAGGACTGGACAGTGGCGGAGCCAGGGAAGGTCTGCGAGAGCCGGAGGGAGGACAGGTGCTCCGAGCGCGCGCCCAGCCACTGCCACCTCCTGCTCTCAGACAGCTTTGCAGAGTGCCACAGGATCATCTCCCCCAGCATGTTCTACGAGTTCTGCATGGAGAGCAGCTGCTACGAGGAGGAAGCCTGTGAGATGATCACTTCCTACGCTCACATCTGCAGGGAGTACGGCGTCTGCGTAGACTGGAGAACACCTGAGCTTTGCCGTAAGAGTTTTACTCTGTGCTAAAACTGATGTTGGAGTTGCCCTGCTTTGGGACATCTCATCAGTGTAATGTTAATTTTTTGCATGCTGTTTAATAGGGCAGAAGTTCCAGGAAAAGTTTATTTGTACAAGTGGTATTGCAGATCTCGTAACTGATTTGTCATCCACTAAGTTGAATATTATGAAAGAAGTGTTTCTTGGTAAACTCCAAACTGGTAAAATTCCAGGCTAGAGGGAAATAAAGGTTCTGTGAACAGGTACCCACAGCTATGTGACAGTACCTGGCTCTGCAGCCACTGAACCCTAGTGGGGCCATGTTTGGGCTGAGAGTCTGCCAGGCTGTTTTAGGAGCAGATATCGTTGCTGTGATACAGACTTTGGAGGGTCTGAGGTGGACAGAGAAACTCATACTTTGGACTAGTGGAACTGCTTCCTAGCCTGTCACTGTCAGACCTGGCATGAAATAAGACTTTTCTTTCTAACAGTTACACAAATTCCTCCCATTTCCATCAAAGCTGAAACTTTTGAGAATGTGGTGGAAGAGCCAGCGTGATTTTAAGTTTCTGCTACAGGGAAAAATGGGGAAATGGCCTGTCTCTGTGGTGTCCTTTCTTGCCAGGACATGCCAGCTAGGCTGACTGAATCAGCTGTAATTTGCTTTGTAAATCTGGTTCTCCTTCTGCTTGGGTTTTGCTTGTGTTTTGGAGGTGAAAAGTTTGTGCTGTGGGAAAGCAGTGTTGCAGGATGTGAGTGTGGCACATTACCCAGAGCCCAACTAAGGCAAGCAGGACACCCATGCTAATTCCAAGCTCAGACAGCTGTTACTTTGTATACCTTCCCTCCTAAATTTTCATAGACAAGTAGTTTCACTTTCTCTTCCTGTGCTTTTTTCCCTTTTTTTTGTTCCTGTTTTTCCTGGTAGCCCTATAAGAAGGCACACCTGTAGATCTGCCAAAAATGCAAGGTATCATTAAGTACAAATAAATAACTCTTGAGGTGGCTTATTCTACACCTTCTCCTGTTAACCTTTCTGCAGTGGTGGTTGCAGGCATTCAGATATTCCCTTAGTGTTTCTGGTTTAATCAAGTGCCTTAGATGTGGATGTGTGTAGGCTTTTTCTTTCCCAGCTACCTCTCAGAGTGTCTCGATGTCCCAGGTGGTTTTCTCTGCCTCTGTAGTTGAGCTGTTTCTTGTTGCTTTGCTTTCTTTCTCTGGATAATTTTCATTTCAGAACTGGAGAACCAGCATCCTAAAGGCATGATACCAAAAAAATGTGTAAAACAAATGCTTTTTTCCATGTTTTAAACTCAGACTGGAGGAATGATGGGATAAGAAGTCAGGAACATCGATGGGAATTTGGCCTGAGCCTCCAGTTAATGTTTGGAATATCTTTCCAGTATCATAGGTTATTGAACACAGTCTGTTTGGAGTATAGTCCAAGAAAGCAGAGGGAGAACATTGCCAGCCATTTTCCAAAGTCAGTGCCTCAGACAGACTTCACAAATCGTAGTGCCCAAAGCTGGATGTCAGCAGATTACCTTAATAACTCAGCAGTTTTCAAATTCCTCTCTGGTTACATGACCTGTACAAGGATAGACAAAGAGTTGGTCAGTTTAACACTAATTGCGTCAAAGTCTTAATTGTCCTAACAATAACATCATCATCTTTCTTCCAGCAGGTGCCTGTGTGCAACTGCCAAAAATTTAAATTGTCAACATTTGATTTTTCCAAGTTACAATAATGACTAAATAGACAGTACAGCTTAATCACTCTACCCCTACGTGTTTAATAGCAGTGGCATGGTTCTGGGTTACCTTGCTTCCCTCCTCCCAATCCACTGAATCCCTGTCATTCTTGTACAATTTTATTTGGGGTTTTGTCATGCCATATTGGGACGTTCCAAGCAGTACAAGTCCTTCCTGATTGCTCTTCAGGATGGGTGAGCGTACTTTCTGGAATTCAGATATATTCAGCCTGGAAAAGAGAAGGCTTTGGAGTTACCTCATTGTGGCCTCCCAGTGCCTGAAGAGGCTACAGGAAACATGTAGAGAGACTCTTGGCAAGGGCCTGGAGGGACAGGACAAGGGGCAATGGCCTCACACTGACAGAGAGCAGGTTTAGATTGGATATTGGGAAGAAATTGTTCCTTGTGAGGGTGCTGAGGCCCTGGCACAGGTTGACCAGAGCAGCTGTGGTTGCTCCATCCCTGGAAGTGTTGAAGGCCAGGTTGGATGGGGCTCTGAGCAACCTGGGATAGGGGAAGGTGTCCCTGCCCATGGCAGGGGATTGGAACGAGATGGTCTTCAGGGTCTCTTCCAGACCAAGCCATTCTATGATTCTATGGAATAATTGGCTTTAACATGGAGAGGGTTAATGTTAAAGACATTTCCTTTCTGTCTCGGTTGGCTGCTAGAAGGGTGTGTATAGACAGTTCAGCTGATGAATGTTTTCTTGTTTGTTTGTTTGGGAGCTTGGGTTTTCTTTCAATGTTTTTTGTCAGGGGACTGAAAGAAAGTTTTATGAACCTCACAGCCATCACAGACTGGGAAATAAGAAACACTTTTTCTAATTGAAGCTGTAGAGAAAAATAGACTTAAGGGAATACACAGTATGGAAGCTGTGTCCATAGGTTTCTTTTTGAATAGCTGTAGCCCTAATTTTGTGTTTGCTTTTAGAGACAATATCCTCAGCTTTGTGAACACATCAGTAAAAAATTTCTGTTGGCTTACAGGGCTATGCAATATTCCCTGATTCAGTTAATTCTGCTAATAAGGCAATTCAGTTAAAAAGATGCAGAAATCCAGCAGGTTCGGTTTTGAAGCACCAAAATGTTCTGGTTTTTAGCTTTCTTTAGTTGTATGGGAACACTGCAGCCTATCAAGTTTAAAAAAAGAATCTTTCTTCAATGCTTTAGGCTGTCCAGGCTATCTCTTAGCCATGCACTGTTACCATACACATAAGGTTCTAAATTCTTATGTCTGTGGCCCAGTGTTGGAAACAAAATTTGACAAGAGAACACTCATCTAAACCATTGTATCATTATTGGGGTGAGTCATATGTTGCTGCTGATTCATGTGGCCTGAAAATGTGGTTTGCTGATTTCTGCTGCAAGGGACCAGATTCATTCATTGGGTGATGGCTATCTAAAATTGAAAGAATTCTAAAGAAAGCTTGAGTGGAAAGATTGATCTGCATTTCTTTAGATCTCTTTAGACAGATAAAGGTGGTGTTTTCTTCTGTCTTGTTCAGCAATGAAATGTGCCCCGTATCTGACATACAACCACTGCCACGCAGCCTGCGTGAAGAGCTGTGAGAATAATACCAAAGTCAGTGTCTGCAAGGATTATCCCGTGGAAGGCTGCTTCTGCCCAGAGGGAAAGGTGATTTTTGGTGACAGCTGTGTTAGTGAAGAAGTCTGCACTCAGTGTGTCAGTGAGGATGGCACACACCATCAGGTAACTACATGCACAACAACATCTGGCACTGGTTGGAGTTCACACCTTTGCAAGTAAATCTGTTTTCTCTTTGGATACTTTATTTTCTAGCTCAGTTCCTCCTAACCTGCTGGATGTCAGCCCCATTTAGCTCCCCTAGTGTGAAATTGGCTGGGACTGGTTATAAAGATCACAGCTGGGACTGTACAGACCTGGCAAGGCATGACAATTCCACATGGAGGGAGGTCTAGAGGAAAGAGAGGAGTGATGGCATAAGTGGATATTTACCAAGATAAACATCTCCATTCAGCAGACTTTTATGAGTAATGACAATTTAATCATAAATCTGAATCCTTTACTTATAATGTGTTGTATTGTCTTTGCAAGGCTCGCAGAAATCCTCGTGAGGGGCTGTGAGGGGACAGGCATCAAACTCTTCTCCCTGTGACTAGGGACAGGACACGAGAGAACGGCTGGAGCTGTGTCAGGGGAGGGTTAGGCTGGGTATCAGGGAAAAGTTCTTCCCCCAGAGGGTGCTGGGGCACTGAACAGGCTCCCCAGGGAATGGTCATGGCCCCAAGGCTGCCAGAGCTCCAGGAGCGTTTGGGCAACGCTCTCAGGGATGCACAGGGTGGGATTGTTGGGGTGTCTGTGCAGGGCCAGGAGCTGGACTGGATGATCCTTGTGCATCCTTTCCTACTGATGTATAATTTTTTTTTTTTTTTGAGGACAGTTATTCCTTCAATGAGATTCATCCTTTTAGTTTTACTAAAATCTACTTTGCTCACTTAAGGCAGCCCTCTCTGTGGCAGTCTGGGACTGGGAAAAGCTGTGGGTGCTGGGTACCAGACTGCAGTGAAAGACACTGCTGATTGCAGCATCACACAGTGGGTGTGTGCCCTGTTCCAAACTCTTCCCTGCGTCCCCTGTTCCAAGTAACAGAGGTGGTTCCCCTTCACCTCCAGCTACTCAGCTCTCGGAGTTTGCACCTATCTCAGCCAATCCTCTTCAATCCACATTTTAGTTATGGGATTTGAAGGAGAAAGGACTTTAATTGGAGTGTTTCATGGGCTTTGGATTCTTAATGAGACTTTTGGGGAGGTGGAGGACAGGCGAGGATCAGCTCACGCAGCCATTTTGCCTCTCCATCATTGCAGACTTAGCTCTATGAGCAATACACCAGGCACTTGGGTCAGGATTTCCTTAACCTCCTTCTTTTCCCCTGGTTTTCATTCCTCTGTTCTTTTCTACCCTGGATTGTGTTTGGCCTTACGGGATTTTAGTCCCAACACTCACACAGAGTAGCTTAAAACATGTAACTGTCCCTAAGCATAGGTGCAATATGCTTACGTTGTCTTTCTTTTTTTTTTTCTTATCTCTGAAGGGCTCAGCAGACTGTTAGTTTTAAACCATGCTCCAGAGTTTTCCAGTTGACAGCAGTGGGGTTTTTTTGTGCCATCCTGACCTAGTCTACATGTTTTCACCCAGAACTGGGCTGGTTGTGCAAATTTAAATGTCTGATAATGCATCTTTCCCCTCTTACCTCCCTATTCACATACATGTTAAATGTGCATAGCTCTGTGAGTAACTGCGGCTTTAATATCAATGATTTCCTTTCTCATGGGAAGGAGCAGTTATCAAAAATTTATTCTCTTTACTGGTGGTTTCTGAATGTGCTCATTACCCCCAGGTAGTCACCACAGTGATGGTTTCAGTTTTAGAGTTGCTATGGTGCTTTCCCAGTCTTCAGTCCACTGGAGAGTCAAGTGATGACACTCCAGATATTCTTAATATAAAACTATGCATTATTTATTTCTCTGGGTTGAAGTCCTACTAATTTGGGAAAGCAGACACTTCTCTGTATTTCCCAAAATAATGCTGTGTCCCTTATTACTACTGAACACGCAATCCTGGTATGTAGTTGCACCAGTCCACTGTTACTCACAATAGCCTGCAACTGCATTTATATCTGAGCATTTTTCACGCTTAAAACAATAGTAATTCCTCCTCCTATTCATGCATTCTTTACATCTTTTGCTAAATTGGCACACTACAGTCATTTCAGAATTATGTGTCTCCTTAGTTTCTTACTGTTAGCAGAGCAACCGAGCCTTCATAGATGAATCTTCATAAATCTTCTGATTTTCCAGGTTAATGTTACTCACCCTCACCCACTCCCATCCTCCCATCCCAGCATACCAGTGACCAGAACATTGGATTTCTTTCTCACACTCTGTTGGGGTTTTTTCCACGCAGCACATGGAAACGTGGATTCCTGACAATGAGCCCTGCAAGATCTGCACGTGTCTCGATAACAAGATGATAAACTGCACGGTCCGACCCTGCCCAACTGTCAAACGTAAATTCATTTAGCTCTGTGATTTGACTTGAATTGATGTTTTGGTTTCTGGTTTCTTAGTTCTTATCCAAACTTGTTTTATGGATGTTTTCTCCAGCTGTCCAGTGTGGTCCGTGTGAAGTCGCTCGTCTGCGCAGGGGCCCTGGCCAGTGCTGCCCTGAGTATGAGTGTGGTAGGTTCTTGTAAACTCTTGGAATCTTCTTGGTCTGTGCTTTTACCAGATATTTCTGAGGTATACGGTCCCTTTTGTAAAAAAATTATTTAATTCAGTGCTGCATTTTTGATACCGCTGAATGATTGTACAATCATCCGTGTGGAAAACCAAACAACTCCTTAGGATATGTGTCTCCATTCACTTCCAACTTTGTCCCTCTTTCTGTAGTAGATGAGAAAGGGAATGGAGCAATTTTTTTTGTCTAAATGATATTAGAATAGTTTTTTTCTCAAGCATTTATTTTTGCTTTGTCTATATTTGCCCATTAAATATAACATTAGAACCTTAATCCCCATAACCCGAGCATGAACTCTTCTCTAAGCTATTTTGAAAACAAACTCTGACCTGTTGAACTCTAATGTACTTCATGTTTGAAGACAGCAATTGAGTGTGAGTTTGATGGGGATGTGCATGTGTGTGTGTGTCTTTTCTTGAGGACTAACTAGGCGTGGCTTTAATCACTCTCTGAATTTTTGTTCTCAGTGGGTGACCTGGTTTCCTGTGATTTGCCTCCTGTCCCTGTCTGTGAGTTTGGCCTGCAGCTTGCCCTGAGCAACCCCGGAGAATGCAGACCAAATTACACATGTGGTAAGATCATTTTTCCTCACGAGGAGTGACACTGGAAGGCTGCATTTGAGCAGCACTGACAACTTCCTTTAGGCATTATTTTTTCCCCTCTGAAAGGTTTAATTTTGGTGGCAACGGACGTGTAATGATTTCCCAGACTTGGCAGAAGTGTACTGTTGGCACTTGGAGTTCACTTTCAAATTAAGGACAAGAGAAACACTTTACTCTTGGACATGTGCTCTCTGACCCTTGTGCTTGTTTTATAAAAATCTTCTTGTTTGTGTATGAGAGAAGAACTTTTTGGCAGGGCAGGAACTTCGCTGAGTTCCGGAACCTGAGCCTTTTATATCTGCATTGCTCCTCATGCTTTGAGTTTATTTATCACAGTTTGAGGTAGTGATTTAACACCTTGCTGCCAGAGAACTGTCCTGTTCACTGGCAGCACTCTGGAAATCCATGAGCTTGACACGGTGCCTGCCTTTTCCTGCCAGCCTGCAACAGGGAAATGTGCAGCTCCGTCCCGAGACCTTCCTGCCCGTCGCATCGGACGCTGACCCTTGTCAAGACCGAGTGCTGTGATAAATATGAGTGTACCTGCAGCTGCAGCAACTCCACAGTGAGCTGCCCTCTGGGGTATCTCTCCCAGTCCCTCACCAATGACTGCGGCTGTGTATCCACCACCTGCATTCCCGACCGGGTAAGGGGAGTGACATGTCTTTTCCATGGATGAGACTGTCTTTTCCACATGGAGATGGCAGCACCAGAGCAAGCAGGCAACCTGCTTGTTTAGGGGGAAACAGAGAAAAGTAGAAAAATAAGTGTTGTAGCAATGAATTATCTTAGCAACGGAATCTAAGAGCATTAGTCTGAGCATTATTGACTTTATTTTAGGATTATTGTTTTAGGGTTGAATCCTGCTGCCAAGAAAATAAGTGAAAAATTTATTTTACATTTTGATAAAAGAATGATAAACCCCCAATGAGACTGCTGGAAAATGATGCCAGGGCATTTTTAATTTACAAGTGCCTGAAAGAAACACTTTATTACTTCATGCTGTTGCTTCTTTTATTACAGTAGTTTATTCTGACATAACCAGTCCATTTTTTCTAACTTTGAGATGATATAAAGAAAAAACGTTTCAAACTTAAAGGTCTCTCAGACCTCAGGAATTTCAGAGGTGATTTTTAATTTGGTTTCAGATAACAGATATACATACTTTGGAGCCACTACAGTTACTATATATTCTTCCAATCCCCTACTAAATTTATTGACATATTTGGTACACTTTAGACCTAAAATTCGTTGTGCTCGTTGATTACCTTTGTCTCTGCCTGTGAAGGTGTTGTATCTTTTAAGAACTATATTTCCACTCTAAAGTTTTTGCCAAATTAACACCTGACTCTTCTCAAGCTTCACTAGGGTATATTTTTCTTATTTTGCCAACCTTTTATTAAGTTATATTTTGTTAACCTTTAAGATAAAGTTGCTTAGAGGAGAGGTTGCAGGGCAATTTAACTTTTTCATTAAACCTGAATATAGGGTTATGTTGTCTTGTAGCTCAGGGGATCTACCTTTTATTGTCCATTTCTAAGGAGTTCATGACGTTGCATAATTTGTTTTATGTCTCTGGGACTTGCTTGCTCTATCTATAAAAATAAATTATGTTCTCTCTTTAATACCAAGCCATAAAAACTACTGATAGAAAGTTCAGTATAAGTATTCTGCTTTTGGGGTAGCTGTGATGGCTTGAGGATACAAGAGGATGAAAGCTTTTAGCTCCAAGTAGGATCTCTTCAGGATCAGATGGTTTATCTGGAAAAAGTTTAAGGGACTTAATGCTTATTATCCCTAAATATTGTGTCACATTATACTCACAGGGAAGCTGAGTCAGACCCTGGGCAGCTCCACTGGCTGCAGATAAAACTTTCCAATTTATTCTCTATAAAACAATAGCTTTGCTTGCAGTTATTTTTCCTTTCCTCGACAGAATGACCACAATTTTAAGACCTGTAGCATTTCTAGGGGGTTCAAAATATCCCATAAAGTTTATGGCTGGTTTCACACCTTAAAATGCAGCTTTTTGGAGCCAGCAGTGTGCCCTGACAGCAGCAGTGTGCTCTTTTATGTATTAATCATTGCATTTAATAGGTGTGTGTGCACAACAACATAGTCTATCCTGTTGGGAAAACCTGGGAAGATGGATGCAGGGAATGCTCTTGCACCGCTGTGAGGGATGATGTTACAGGACTTCGGATGACAGAGTGTCGTGACAAAGAATGTGACACGTTCTGCTCTCGGGTGAGTAACACTTAAACCAGTGCAATAACCAGCAGAGCCCTGCTGGGGACCTGCAATAACCCCTTTTAAGCCTCCTTGTTTGGAGAGAAACCAGAGAAAAAACAGGAAAATAAGAGTTGTAGCAATGGATTATCTTGGGAGCAGAATCTAAGAGCATTAGTCTGAGCATTATTGACTTTATTTTAGAAATTTTGTTTTAGGGTTGCATCCTGCTGCCAAGAAAATCAGTGACAAATTTATATTACGTTTTGGTAACAGAAAAACTGCATCCTGGAGTGTCTGTCATTTACACCACTTGCACAATAAGTGTTCATGATGTCTGAAGTTCAATTGCAGATGTCTGTTCTAGCTCAAGCTCACTTTCTGAAGCTCCCATTTCACCTCTGTCTGTTGCTCAGCTCTGCCCATTGTAGCAGTAATAACACCTCATGCTGGGGCCTTTATTGTGCTCAGACATCTGCTATATCCTATAAAACCCCGTGGTTTACTTTTGGAAGTCTGCAAAGGAAGTGTGAGCCACTTTGTTTTATTGATTTAGATGGTCAAACAGGAATAGACAGAAAATTGGTACGAAGAGTTGGTGACTTACATCAGATATTTGGAAAAGTTTCTTCCCCCAGAGGGTGCTGGGGCACTGAACAGGCTCCCCAGGGAATGGGCACAGCGCCAAGGCTGCCAGAGCTCCAGGAGCGTTTGGACAACACTCTCAGGCACAGGGTGGGATTGTTGGGGTGTCTGTGCAGGGCCAGGAGCTGGACTCAGTGATCCTCATGGATCTTAAATCTTGCATCATTCTCTAGAACCAACCAAAAAACCCCAATCCGTTAGGGAAAAACCAACAAAGCAAGTGCAGAGTTTGCTGAGAAAGTCTGAGTATGCCAAATGCAGTAAAAAACACTAGTTAAGATGTGGGAGTTTTTAACTGTTGCAAGAGAATCCCTTCAGTTTCCATGTGTAGAAAAGACTTGTCTCTATTATGGCAATTTTTGTGAAATATTAGACCTAAAGTATCTTGCTGTGTTTCAGCTCATAGCAATAATTTATCAATAATTTGTTATTCCAATAAAATCTCGTTAATGCAGAGCTACAGTTCCTTGACATTGCAGCATCAAAAAAATCTGGTTAAAAACACATGAAAAGACTTGGTGGAAATCATGCCGGGTCTTTTGGGGAATATGCCATTTTTTCTGCTCCTTTAATGGTTATCAAGGTTGTACAACCAAAACTGTAACTGTTGGACTACTTGGATAGCTCAGCTTTTTTTTCCTTTGCTTATTCCTGATTCAGTGGGTGTACATATCAAGGACATCAGCAGTGCTGTCATCCAGTTTGAATTGACCTTAAACTTATTTTTCAGTTCAGATTAGATGGCACTGAAAGTTGTATTGGTATCAAATACATCCTTTAATCATGGATCATTACTAGGATGATATTTAGACTCTCTGCTGCTCCTGGTTATTAATTTCATTGCCAGGTGTTAAAGTTGTGCAGTGTCATTCTTGACAGTGTCATCTGACTTCTGTGAAAACAGCCTGGAGGGTTTTTTTTTAATCTGGCTACACAAAAAGAGGAAAAAAACTCCTAAAAAACCCACAGCATGTACTAGCTCCTCAAGCTGGTGAATGGAATGTGCTACTGTCATCCTTAGCATGGAAAACTAAACTCAAATCACATCTGTAGCTTTAGAGCGTTAAGAAATGCTGTGGATAAAAGTGGATGTTCCATTTAAATGAACCAACCCCTCAGTTCTGTGAGGAGCTGAGCAGCAAATATTGACTTCTCACTTGCAAACCACGTGTGGATTTACATGTCAGAGTTCCCTGACTAATTCTGCCCTCTTTTAACTTTACAAAGTTCTGAGAAAACAGGCGGATGATCCCTGCAGGAATTGCACCTGCTGCTCTGAGCACCCTGCTCTGGGGGAAGGTGTCCCTGCCTGGGGCAAGGGGTGGGAATGGGATGATCTTTTAGGTCCCTTCCAACCCGGGCCTTTCTGTGATTCTGTGATCTTTGTCAGTGTGTTAGGGGTGCAAATCACCCCTGGAGTCTGCTCTGTAGCACCTCTTTGCACTTTAGATGTCTGTGTTCACACCAGCTTAGCAAACTTTGGGTCCTCCAGCTCGGTTTTGCTTTTTCCTGGGCACAAACAGCTCATGGATTTTTACTTCTCTTGAGTTTGCTACATAAAAAGTTGCATCTGATACTTCAGATGCTTCAGACATGTATTTAGCTGATAAAAATAATGTAAAACCAAATGCTCAACAGCTCAACTTTTCTCACAGAGCTGGGTCAAGGTCTGGCATCGCATTTTACAGCATTATATGAAATAAACTTCCATATCAAAGTCCATTGGTTGTCAGGGTTTGCTAATGTGCTTCATATTGCAAATCAGGGACAGTTCATGAAGGGAGGGAGCGGTTGGGAATCCCTCAGTAATTTGGTTTGACCAAAATAAAATTCTGCTTATTTTTACTGGCATTTTTCACATGAGCAATATTATCTGTGACAGAACATCTTTCCTTCAACTCTGTGCTGAGATCAGAGTTATGTTTTGGCCCTTGGAGACTGCCTAGCTATTACATATAGAATATTTTATTTCTAATTAGATTAAAGCTTTTTGCTTTCTTGCACTTAGATATTTCACTGTTGCAGTATTTGGCGCCTTGCTTTAGGAGATTAATATGTATTAAAAGTGAGATTTGGGATTCCTGTTGTTTCTGTGGGTTGGTTTTTTGTTTTTTTTTTTTTTTGACCTATTTTGCTGGATTTATAAGATTTTTCTTTAGTAGCAGAGGGCCTTCTGTTCAATTTTCATGCTGCTTATTTTGTTTTCCATAATTAAGTGTTAGACTTTGATAAGATACATAATCTCTAGTGTTGCACAGTAGTTTTGTTTTGTTATCTTAATTTGTAGTATTTTTTAAAAATACGTTTTGCAGGTAAACTGTTGGCTTAAACTGTGTTGGACTTGGCAGTGCTGGGTTAATGGTTCAACTTGATGGTCTTAAAGGGTTTTTTTAACCTAAGTGATTCTATGAAAAGGTGAAATGATCAGACAAATGGTCCATGGATAACATGTGTGAGCAACCTGCATCCTCCCTCTGCTTAAACACAGGGCACTCAGGTGTCTGAATGTGCTCAGACTGAATCCTACCCTTGAATTCTCTGGAGTGGGAAGGGCAGTTGTGAGTGCTGATTAACATCCGAGATGCACAAGAGCAATTTTTACCTTTAATTTGCCTTTTTAAAATGCTATTATACATTGAAAAAAGATTTTAAAAAAATTATTAAAACCCCCTCATAATTATATCTGTCTTTTTACAAAGTCCCCTTTTCATAAAACGTTGCTAGCATTAAACGTTAATCCTAAAAGAAAACCCTGGGATGGATGGTCTCATTTGTCTCCTCTTCCTGGATCAGTCAGTCCTTTCCTTTCCCTTCCTCCTCCAGGGCTACAGGTATGTCGTGCCAGAAGGGGAGTGCTGTGGGAGATGCCAGAAAACTGCCTGTGAGGAGCAGCACTTTCGGCCTCGAGGTGATGAGGATCCTCCTTTGCACGAGGTGAGGTGCCAGTGGGATGGACACTTCCCCTCCTAGCAAAAGCGCCCTGGAATTATTTTGTGTTCCATGGAAGGAGGTGAAGATGATATCAGCTATTTCTTCTCCACATCAAGCAGCACTGAGACACAATGTTTTGGGTGTCCCGTGACCTTCCCAGTCAATTCTCACATGTGAATCCTCCCCACCCTTTTGTGGGCCAGATATTTTGTGTACAGTTACTAATTTCAGCCATGGTAGCTTGAAAGAATGTTCACTGGGTAAAATGCCTCTCTGGCTGTCAGCTTTTTGTTTAAATTATCCCAGGCAATTTGTATTGTAAGCTGCTGCTGTCTTAAAAAAAAGCTTGTTAAAGTATTGTTTTGCAACCTGCCTTTTTCCTGGTTCTAACAAGAGCATTTCTTAATGTGGATCACTATTCTTCTCTGCTTCATCAAACAAGCCTTCAGAAGGCCTGTTTTAATGTCCCACTGTCTCTCACTGATTTTTTCTGGTCCTAACAGAAGAACAGTTATACTCTGCAGTCTCTTTTTTGCTACTTGCTACTGCTCTTGCAACTCTTCTGTCATAAATGAAGAACTGTTTAACCCACTAGAGGAAAGCGGTTTTTCATTAACTTTCTGAAAAAAGACCTTTGAATTGACTGCAGCTGGGGATCTGATCTTCAGTTTCGCTGCTCTTGAGGTATATTCGGAGTGGTAACAGTGAAGAAATAAGGCTGCAAAGCAGTGACCAGCTCCTCCCAGCACTGAACTGTGGCAGCATCTTCCTCCCGGCCTGTGGTGATATCTGTTCCCATAAATAGCACTTGAAATCCCCTCTCTGTTGGGCCTGTGGGTGATGATAATAAGAGAACTGTCAACAGGTCCTCATCTTTTCTACATTTGCAAGTCTTTCAGGTCTAGAGCCTATTGCCAAATCTTCCTCTGGGCTTAGCAGAGCTGATTTGCAGCAGGCTGCAGCAGAAAGAGGCTGCTCAGCTGCAGTGCAGTGCAGCCAGTCACCAGGGAATAAATGCAGATTTCACTCCAGTTAGGAGTGCTTTTTCTTCTTCACATGTTATCTGATGTGTCCCTTTTACAGGATACTCTTGTAATTATTATTCTCTGCAAACTCAGTGTGCTCTATAATCTGCTTGTCACAGTAAAGGTTTGTGGAGAACTGTTGAGTGACACTGCTCCCAACACAGTAAATGTGCTTTTGGCAAGCCAGCATCTGGCTGGGGTGGTCTTCCCTCTATTCAGGGGCAGAAATACTGCTGCCTGTGTTTGATCCTCTCACAACTTCCCCTCAGGTCGGCACGGAGTGGCGATCCCCCTGGAACCGCTGCATTGTCAATGAGTGTGTCCGGGTGAACAACGAGGTTTTTGTGCAGCAAAAGAATGTTTCTTGTGCCCAAATGGATATGCCTGACTGTCCAGAGGGAACTGAGCTGCGCTGTGACCGAGTGATAGACTGCTGTCCTTCCTGCAGATGTGGTAAGGGTTGGGGGATGACAAACGGGATCGCTCCAGCAAGAATTGTTTCATGGGGTGATTTTCTGTTTCTCAACAACAATTTTAGAAGTGTGTGTTATGGAAGCATAGCCCCACTTTGAAAGGGCTCCTGTGTAACTTAGACATTGAGTACAGAAGCACCTGCTGCTGCATCCAAAGCCCCATGGGCAAAAGGGGAAGGGGGGATTCTGCCTTCCATTGCCTGAAGAAAGCCTACAGGAAAGATGGAGAGAGATTCTTGACAAGAGCCTGGAGTGACAGGACGAGGGGCAGTGGCTTCACACTGATAGAGAGCAGGGTTAGATTGGATATTAGGAAGAATTTCTTCCCTGTGAGGGTGGTGAGGCCCTGGCACAGGTTTCCCAGAGAAGCTGTGGCTGCCCCATCCCTGGAAGTGTTCCAGGCCGGGTTGGATGGGGCTGGGAGCAACCTGGGATAGTGGAAGGTGTCCCTGCCCATGGCAGGGGGATTGGAAGTGGATGATTTTTAAGGTCCCTTCCAACCCAATCCTATGATTCTATGACTCCTAACATAGTCTTGGCTCAAAAGTCTAAATCAAAAGATTTGGGTAGTTGGCCTCAGTCTGGGAAGACTCACATTGATGTGTAGTGGACAAGTACATATGCAACTTATATATATGCTCTTTAACTTGCAGAAAACCTGAGTGCATCTTCCGAGAATATGAGGCTTGAACAGGAGGGGAAAGTTTATATTCTGCATTGTATTTGTTCAAAAAAAGCTTAGCCAGAGATATTTTTATGCAGCATCAAGTATAGCTCTGACACATTGTTGCCTTTCAAGGTATAACTTAAGGAGGCTCAGTTATGCCTCTTTACAGTAACACTGGATACAAATTTCTTCGAGCTGGAACTGTACTGAGTCAAAAAAGCATAGCTGTAGTTGGTTAAATATTGGAACTGTCATTATAATGGTAATGCTAAATGGAATACTTTGTTCTTTTTCAGCACCCCTGAATGGCTGTCCTTTGAATGGCACTGTTATTGGGGTAAGGCACAAATTCTTTTTACTTGTTGAGATGGCAAGATATTTAAATATATGAATGAACTTTTGCAGGACACACACTTGTCAGAATACACACACAGAATAGAGGGCAATTTTCCAGACAGAATCTCTGCAAGAGAGACCTTGGAGTAAAAGCGGTGCCAGGGGGCTCAGCATGTCTGTGTCCACCTCCTGACTCTGCCAAGGTCTTCCTACGTGACAGTGAGCATCTCTGCAAAATGGGGACAGCAATGTTTCCTTGTCTTGAAGGCTGCTTGAAAAGAGTGCTTAGAAACTGTGGTAATCTGCATTTCATAATGGCTTGCAGACTACCAAACACATGGGAAACTCTCTGCGAGGGTTAATCTCCCAAGTGATCCTTGCCCACTTTGGGGAAGCAAAACCTTCCCATATTCTGCTCAGAGGATAAGGCAGATTAAAAAAGGATGGAGACTTGCTCCACCTGTGTGGAAGGAGAGGTATCCCTCCTTGGCTATTAGCAGGAACAGGAAAGCTGAGCTTCCTCCCTGTTTGACCTCTTTTCCCTTTCAAGATCCCAGCTGATATGCCCTGTGAGGAAATTTTTTCTCAACTGTGTATTGAATGGATAGATGAAGACATGTTTAACCCAGCCCATGACAGTGGGAATGATGAGAGTTAAGCATCTGATCTCATTTATGCTGAATTTATCTTTGGAGAGCTCTGTCAATTGTCCATTGTTTCCCTAAATCCACATTCTGGCAGCACCTCTGGTGTCAAAGAGCTCTAAATATTCTCACCATCCCCCAGAGAAACAGGTTCTCTTTAGTCATTTAACCTAACTTTAACCTACTCATTCCTGCTTTGTCAACGTGTGTCTTCCTTTTTCATGTATTTAAAGGTAAATTTACTCAAATCTTTTTATATTTTAGTGGTGCAGCAGAGTGAACCTTTTTCCATCTATTTCTTGTGGTTTGGATACTTTTTTCATGGTCCAAAGGCATAAATTTATCGGTTTGTTAGAGCTAAAGCCATGTCATCAAGCATCCATCATTCTGTGTAGGGATGACTTCCCTGCAGAATTAAATCCAAAGGAAAACTTTGCCTTTCTTGTCAGAACACTGGTTTAAAAGTGATAAATTCTGGAATCATCTACTTTCTCTTTGATCCCTCTACTTGTTTCCTCCAGAGTATGGTGTCAAAACTAGTTGTGGCATCCTATAAAGACAATATTTATGGGGAATGTCAAGCAGGACAGTAATTAGCAGCTTCTGCCACATTCTGTTATAGAGGATTATATATCTCATATATATATTTTTTTTTTCTGTATTGCAAACCAAAGCTCTTTTCAGTTGTGTGCTGTTCTTCCATGACCAACTAATTTTTTTCTCCTCCAATGAAATGCTCACCTGATCTGTCAAGTAAAGTATTTTTTCTCTCTTCAAGCATTTCAAAATATTTACAAATAATTTAAAATGAAACATAAGCAAATTTTGGAACAAAATGACAAGTTGAAGGCAAAATGAAAAGTTGAAGGCAAAATGAGAAGTGTCTGTTTTGAAGACTTCAAAATAAAATGTCTCAGCTTCTGCAATATTGAAAAAAGTTCCTAAAATTTCTTAAGCTGGCTTAATTTAATGACTTACTAGAAGTTAATTAGTTATATGTCTGAAAGATTTTGAGCACCTGGTGTCACTACAGCTTTGTCTTGTACTATTCTCTGCTTTGATGACTGGTTCCAGAATCCTGGTCAGGAAGGAAGATGTGGTGTCCACAGAAGTTTATACTTCCTGGATTTCAAGCCCTTTATGCCGGGTCCTTTAAGAATAGGCTTCAAGTTTCATTTTATATCAAGGGAAAGCTTCGCTGCATTAACTCCTTCACTGAATAGTTCCAAGTTTTGAGTCTTTTACTGCATTTCTGGTAATTGCCTGTGTCCTTAATCCCTTTACATTTTTGTCTTGTATCTGGTTACCAATATTATATTCCAGTAATTTGGTGTATTGCACCCACTCTGCTGTTCTTAACAATGCTGTGGACTTTAACTTTAGGCATCCAAGCAGGTGGCTGTCTTTACCAAAAGGATTATCATCATCACTCATCTGTTTTCCCAGGCTTTTACTGAGTGGCATTTTTGAAGGTGATATGAGCAGATTTGGGCTTTATGCAGGTTATTTTGGTGACACTGGGTTAGCGGGTGTTGACATTTCATTCCAAGCTAGCCAAGAAAGCACATGATAGGTGTGTTATATGAAGGGGGAAAGCTGTATCAATCCATTATTTTGTTCAGTTCTGTCATGCTAAGCAAATTTTGGATGGGGCAAGACCTTCTCCCAAAAGTTCAAGGCACTTGTGTGAGAAGATTTTGTTTCAACACTTGCCTAGTAATCCCTATGTTCCTGCCTGTCACAGTGAATGTCATATGAATTCAGCTTTATCTATTCTGTACTTAATTGGAATGTTAGAACTATTAGAAGATACCATGAGGATATCGGTGATATCAGCTGTGGCTTTGTAGACCCTCTCTTTATGATGTTAAAGCCTGGAGCTGCTGAGGCATTCTTTGATAAACCATGCGACTGGTCTGCACTAGAACTGTCACTCTGGTGTCTGACTGCTTCCCAGTGTTGAGATCAAACAAGAAGTCTGGAGTTTCATAGGATATTTGCTCTCCACCTGTGTGGTGCAACCCCAGCCAGCAGCCACTCGCTCGCTCCCTACCAGCAGGATCGAGGAGAGAATGGGAAGGGTAAAAGTGAGAACTCCTGGTTTGGGATAAAGATGGTTTAATACTGAAAGCAAAAGCCAAGCAAGCAGAGCAAAACAAGGAGTTCATTCACTGCTTGCCGTGGTTGGGCGGGTGTTCAGCCTTCCCAGACCAGCAGAACAGTGACTTGGGAAGACAAACGCCATCGCTCCAAATACCCCCTTCCTCCTTCTTCTCCCCACTTCATATTCCGATCACGGTGCCATAAGGTCTGGAGTGTCACTTGGGGTCACCTGTCCCAGCTATATCTCCTCCCAACCTCCCACGTACCTCCAGCCTCCTCAGCAGCCTGGCAGTAGGAAAAGCAGGAAGGGCCTTGGCTCTGTGCAATCCCTGCTCAGCAATAGCAACAACATCTCTGTATTATCAACCCTGGGTACAGCACAAATCCAAACCGCAGCCTCATTCAAGCCACTGGGAAGGAAATTAACTGTACCCCAGCCAAAACCAGCACACCCTCCCTCTCCCACAGCTAATTTTGGGTGTGTCCCTGTGCCTGCATCCTTTAAGGCTTTTTAACCCTCCAGATTAATGATAGTCACTACAAAAGGTTAAAGCTGGGAAGCTGAAGAGTCCCATGTTCAGGTCTCAAGCAGAGCTGTTAAAACACAGGGATCTCCCTCTTGATATTTCCTCTTTTATAATGTTTTATGTGGCAAATCCTTTTTCTAGACCTCAGGAGAGAGTCATTACTGTTACTGGTTATAGAAGCCTGAGGACCTCTGTTGTCCTGGGGCACAGAATCAGAATGTAGCTAAAATTCTGTTCTCAGAACATTTGTCCTTCATAATATTGGCTCTAAACTACCCATAAATGCATTACTTTTACACTGTTACTGTGGCCAGCCTCTTGGTTTTGCTCCATTTGTTTCATGAGCATTTAATAATCCAAAAAGGGATCTGAGGATATGCAGAGTATGTACCATGGGAAATTCCCATTCCAAGTGAAACCAATACTGGCATTCCATTAATATCTGAAGCACAATTCAAACCTTTCATAATCTAGCAAAATTGTCTGTTTACCTTATTTATTTACTTTATTTATTAGCTTTTAGAAGTTCTTTGTGAAAATCTTGAGTAGGCTGCTCTCACTTTGTCCCTTCAACCTTTGTGGTTTGTCGTTTTGGGGTTGAAATGAATGGCTTTGCACTTGGGAGGAAGAACAACTTTGTCTTTAGAATTCCTTTCGGTGCAGGGTAACCAGTTACTGACTCCACATCTTTTTGTTTCTCACTTAATGGTTTGGCATTTTAGCTCTGCATTTTAAATGCCATTTTTGCTTACTTTGGAAATGTGATGAGATCCAAAAAACAAGGTGCTGGGGAAGAGCTCAGGGAATTTGAATTGTGCTCAGCGTGATTTGTTTATAACTATGGACAAGTAGAGTTCTTCATTCAGTAATTCTGGGGGGTTTTTTATTTGTCTTTTCTCAATTTTAAGCTTTTAGGCCTTTAGAGATTCCAAGCAGTGTTGTTACAAAACCAACTAGCAATTTCTGCCCATAACCTGTGGGTTGTGATGGCTCTGGAATAAAAAATTGTTGCCAAAACAATTCATTACACTCAAAAAATGAACTTTTGGTAACCACGTAGTCAGAAAAAAAAATCTTCCTCATGATTTTCAAGGATCCCTTTCTTGCTTGATAGATTTGTAAGCAACAAAGAGATGCCAATGCCATTTCTCAGATTAAGGACTTCTAAAGGGCTTTCTTGAAAAATAGCCTCATGCCATGCTGCTTGTTCTGGAATCACAGATGCAAAAAAATTGGGGTCTCTAGAAACTTGAGAATGTGGATTTCTTGTTTCTCTAGCAAAGAATTACAGTGCAAGATTTAATGAAAGAGATTTAACCTGAAGTCACTTGTTGATTTGAGTTTTGCTGGTGAGATGGTCACTAACCAACAATCCGGTTCCCACGTTTCAGCACGGGAGACGCCTGATGGTGGATCAGTGCACGACGTGTGACTGCTTCCAGTCAGCACCTCGGAAATACACTCTGAGATGTACCAAACTGAACTGCCAGCCCTGCCCAGCGGTGAGTGTGAGCAGTCTGGGGGTTCTGCTTAGGAATGTGTCTGATGAGAGTCGTGTTCTTCACTGTACATGCTAGTTTGTTTGGTACAGCTCTGGGGCATCTGGCCTTTCTTCAGGTTCTTCTGAGAAGTCTTGGATCTGTGTTCTTTCCAAGAATTAGATGATATGCACCAAATCTGGTATAAATCCTCAGTGTAGCAAAGATAACTTTACATGGTACTCGGCTCCACAGGCACGTTTTATTTATTTTAGATTACTTACCCTTGGGGCAATATAAGGTTTGACAAATCATTTGCAACAGGAACTGCTGTGTCCTCTTTCCTACAGTGTTGTCTGTCCCTCCAGGGACTGGCAGCTCAGCCAGATTTCCATGCTTCAGGCCTTTCCTATGACTCTTCCAAATTGTCTAAAATCTGGGCTCAGTAGCATTTGTTTGGTTCCCAGCCCATGCCTTTGGTGATTTGAGGTGATTGTCCCCACCAGTTCCACTGGTTTTTTGAAGTCTTTGCTGCTGCTTTGCTGCCATCATCTGCAAGGAATGACTTTGGCTGAGAAAGCCAGAGGGATATAGCTCCCATTTTCACTCCACTGACCAACAGTGTGACAGGAGTGCCTGATTAGCTCTGCTTAATCGTGTAGTTTTCTCTCTTAGCACCAACACCTTCAGTAGAAGGAGACCTAAGTGAGTTGCAGAGGCTGGTTTATTCTCCCTGTGTCCAAAGAGCACAGACCAGCAGCTAAGTTTCACAGAAAAAAGCTTAAATGCCTCTTCGTCTTCTTCGTCCTTTCCCTGGATAATGGATGGAGCCCAATGAGCCCAACCAAACCCAGGGCCTGGCTGTGGCACCCAAAATCCACATCTCTAGCATGATCCCGTGGGATTCCTGGCTGATGTCCAGGAGAGGCATGCTTTGATAGGGTCCCTGGAAAAGAGAGGGGCAGAGTTCTGGATGAGCCCAATCTCCCATCCTGAAGTAGAACTGGAAAAGACCGGAAATGTGGTTAAGTTTCTGTAGAGAGTAATCTCTACCAATAAAAAATAGAGCAAGACTGCAGGCTCAAATTATTCCCTGCAACCCGTTTTCTTGAAGAATTGTCAGCAGTGTCCCAGCTGGCCTGTTGTGAGTAGAAAAATGATGTTGTGACTTCCAAATGATGTCCTGGGACAGGTCAGTGGTCAGGACAACCGGAGGCCAGCCAGTTTCATGTGGAGAACGCAGCTCAGATAATTTATAAGGGTTCTGCTTGTCCACTGGGCCATCAAACTGGCCTTGGCCCCTTTTGCTTGGTGGTGTGGATGTAGCCTGTGACCAAAAGGACAATCTGAGAAACTTTTTGTGGTTCTAGACCCTGATATCATCCTCCTCCAGTAAGGTTTGATTATAGACACAGGCTTCTGAAGGGAAAATAAATGGCCAAGCTCAGTGCTGAGCATCTTTCTCGAAACATAACTTCCACAAAAGATAACCTAGCAGATCCATGAAAACACCCAAACATCCACCAGATTGAATGTGTGGCCAGAGACATGTGTGCATGTATATGTTCCCACACAGAGATACACAGACATCCATTCTTGCTGCTCCATGCAAGAAGCCAGCTGTAGAAATTGGAGGAATCAATATAATACATGGTAGGGAAAAAAAAGGGAAAACATTCCTCTCCTGCTTCTTTCACCACCCACACATTTCCCAAACAGCTCCTTTTCCCCACCTGACCCAGAAGTACAGAGTAGGCAGAAAACCCTGAAGAAAGGGCCACTTCCACTTAGGCTTATTAAGGACTGTGAACTTGTGTTTGGGAGATGTCCAGCTACCCAAGGGAAGTTGCAGGTCTAGGAATATATGTCCCTTCCTAGCCATTGTAATGAATTTGTGGATCTTGAGGGGAAAAAAAGAAATCAAATAAGATACAGAATGTCTTCATCCCCCTAAGGCCAATGGGATTCACACACTTCATAGGATCTTTCCTGTCTCGAAGCCTTCGATTTCATGGTATACCCAGATTAAAGGCAATTCCTTGCTAATGGATAAAATTTAAGAGTACAAATGGGTTAAGAGGTCCAATTCTCTCAGGAGCACCTGCTTTCTCCTGGATGCTGCAGTTGTGAAAAGCAGTGGTGATTGAAGTGCAGCCAACTCCAGCATATTCTGCTCAGGACAGTCATTTTATGACCTGCTTTAGGTACTTATATTTTTGCTAGTAGGGGAAGTTCACTTAAATAACAATGAACTACGTTTTCTCCCAATGATTTAATACTAACCCCCCTCCCCAAATTCTCTTTCTATAAAAAACATATGGATAACATGCATGCCTTCACTGAACCAGAAAGGGTTTGTTCTTAAAAATGTTCATCTCATCATAAGCAGCTGTTGGTTATCTGGAGCAGCTGGGGACATTACTGTGGGACACTTCATGTGTTAGCTCAGCTCCTTTCTGCTTGGTTTGGGTTTTTTCCTTTCATTATCCACTCTATACCTTTCTTCCTCTCTCCCTAGCACTGCTCATTCTCCCATGCTTTTTTTTCTGCCACTCTTTTTCCCTTCAGTGCTATTTGTGGGGCTCCATTATTGCCCTTTTCTCTTTTTCTCTCCTTTTCCCTTTTATTATATTGTACCTTCTCTGATGCTCTTTTGCTCTCTTGTATTATCAGACATTTTCTTTTTTCTTTCCATACTCCAAATTTTCCAGCTTAGCCTTGTTCTCCCCTTTCCCTGCTCACTAGATATCTTGCCCGTTTCTCTCCAGTTTCAGCACTTCCAACTATTTTTCCATGTTGCACTGTATAGAATTCATTTGCTTTACTGAGAAACGTTTTGCTGGCTATCATTTTGTCCACTGAATCTTATTATTTTTTTTTAAACCTTCTTAAAATAAATGCAGGATGCATGCTTAAAACAAAATAAACCCAGGAAAATGTCCTTTACCTTCTAGAATTACAGAAGGCAGGAAATCCCTGGCTCTTGCTGTGGAAAATGTGTGCCAACTTCATGTAGCATCAGGCTGAGAGATGGAAGGGTTCAATATCTTCAGGTAAGTTTTAAGAACTCTTTATTTTATTTATGAGAAAATGTAAATGTATCATCAACTTCTGTTGAACCCCAGGAAAGGGCATTGTTCCTCCTTTTTGATTAGGTAGCATGGTACTACCTGTGCTTTCTGCGTCTCAGAATGATTGATCAAGAAAGTTAATTTTTTTGGAAATGAAAAATTAGGAGACTTCATAGCACAATGCAAAATTCTAGAGGGGCATTCTAGATTCAGGAATGTTACCAAGGAACTTGAACTGGAATATGACCTCAAACAGGTATTTAGAGGAAATTAAAACCCTCATTTTAAATGTGGAATAGCTAAGTTGAAAATGTGAATTTTGAAAAACTTTTTCAGCGTAGCATCATAAAATGGATTGGGTTGGAAGGGACCTCAAAGGTCATCTTGTCCCAGTGCCCTGCCATGGGCAGGGACACCTTCCACTAGACCAACTTGCTCAGAGCCACATCCAGCCTGGCTTTAGTGCATGTTGTGTTCTTAAATGGGAGTGGATATTTTTCTGGTTAAACCCTGTCCTGTGTCGCAAGAGACAGTGCCTAATATTTTCCTTTATTCCATTTCTGTGAGAAGTTTTAGATGGAGAGAGTGCGAGAAGAGCCACAAAGCTGGGGAAGGGTCTGGAGCACCAGGAGGGGCTGAGGGAGCTGGGAAAGGAGCTCAATCTGGAGAAAAGGAGGCTCAGGGGGGACCTTCTGGCTCTGCACAACTCCCTGACAGGAGGGGGCAGCCGGGGGGGGTTGGGCTCTGCTCCCAAGGAACAGGGACAGGACGAGAGAAAACAGCCTCGAGTTGCACCAGGGGACGTTTATAGGGGATATTAGTTTTTTTCTTCACTGGAAGGATGGTCCAACTTTGGCACAGGCTGTCCAGGGCAGTGGTTGAGTCACCAGCCCTGGAGAGATTATAAAAACGTGTGGATGTGGCTTTTAGGGACATGGTTTAGTGGTGGACTTGATTGGCAGTGCGAGGCTAATGGCTGGACATATCCTTAAGGGTTTATTCCAGCCTAAATGATTCTGTGTGGGGGTGGTTTTACATATGTACTTTTAAAGAAGCTCCCGACTCATCCAGAAGGTAAATAATTGTATATATGTCTCTTTAGAAGACAGATCGTAGGCCAGACCCCCAAATCTCTCTCTTAGGGAGGTTTCTTTTCCTAAGTTAATGGAAATTTCTTCCCTGTTAAGGGCTGAAAAAGGTCTGGTTTTGGCAATCTGTGCAGAGCTGTGATCAGTATGGCCATGGAGTTAAAGAGAAAATGACGACTTTGTTGATAAACAATTCTGTTTGCTAAAGATTTCCATGTTTTATAAATGTCACCACCATGGCACTTTAATTGAGACATCAGCTAAGGAATATCCTGAAAACTTCCTGTTGTTTCAGTGTAAAGCTAACAGCCCTTCAATCTTTCCAGGCAAATGCATCCCTTCAGGATGGCTGCGACAGTCACTCCTGTAGAGTAAATGAGAGAGGGGAATTTATCTGGGAAAGGAGAATCACAGGCTGTCCTCCGTTTGATGCCAGAAGATGCTTGGCTGAAGGAGTAAGTAGAGAAATGGGTCCTGTTTCCAGGTTTCCTAATGGACTCTGTCATATTTATGGTACCTTCCGTGTGCTGGGGTGGGAAACCCCAACCCTCCCCCAACACTTTGGCTAAACTGAATTTGAATTTTCTCTGAAATTCAGAAAGATGTTGGTTTTCTCTATTTTAAAGTGTATGCTGGCTTTTTGTGGGTCTGTACTGACTGCTTACAATAATTCTGTTATGAATATGAAGGTGACTATTTGAAGTACCGAACATTTGCAAGTAGCGCTTCTAACAGTGTTCTCAGTTTGGGATCCAGAGCAAAACTGTGTGGATAGTGACACAAACTGAGAAATACGCATATGAAATGCTAAGGTATTTTTTTCTCTGCCATGATGGGAGGTCAGGGAAAGGAATTTTCACACTCCTGTAGGAAGATCAAATGTCCACAACTGCCGTTGTTTAGCAGGATAAAAAACCCTGCACAAAGTATCCATCCACCTTTCTTGTGATTTGAGGTTAATTAGACACTGAGGAGCAGAGTGAGGTGGGAATGTAGCACATGGGGCCCTGCTTTTGCTCTTCTGTCAGTTTTTATACATCTTGCAGGTGTTTATATCCACCTGTTCCCATTTCCTTGGGCATGGCAGGAAGCAGGGAACCTTTAATAAAGCTCATGGTCAAACCACTCTGCTCATACACATGAAACAAAGGGAGGATTTGTTATGTATAGTGCAGGAAAAATAAAGCTTCTACAGGGCATTTCTTACTTTGTGAAATTATAATACACAGTTTTGTTATATAAACAAAAATTTAGGAAAAAAATGCTGCATTATATTACAGGTTTGGGGTTGTTATTGTATTCAAATGATCTGAATGGAAAATCAGTGAAAAGCAGTTTACTTTTTAACCAGAATTTCTCAAACTGCATTTATTCTCCTCCTATTCCCCCCAAACAGAGCTCTTTCACCTGTAAAATTAGTGGTTTTCATCTGGTTGGAGATCAAAATTTTAGGGTTTTTAATTAAAAAAGCCTCCAAACTTTGGAGCATGTAAGCTCTGGGGTTTAGCGCAACGATGGCAGCACCCCGCAGTGTAAATATTTCTCCATTTTTCCTTCCACTGTGGATTTTCAATAATTTGCACCATACATATATTTCTGAGAATTATTTTCTGGAAGGTAGCAACGAAACAAGAAACAAAGTTTTCTGGCTTTTAAAACTTACTTGACAGATGTGGTATTTCTTAAGCAGATATGAGACTTGAATGCTACTGGTTTTATCCTTCGGGTTTCCAGGAATTTTTCTGTATTTAATGTCTTTGTTTTGGAAAGCTCCTAATAGAAGGTGAGAGCAATATTTGCAGGTGTTGAACTTGCTAATAAGTCAATTATTTCCAATTAGCTACCAGCAAATACCATCACAAGTTCAAAACCTTTAAATTGATAAAGAGAAGATTATTAGTGTAGATTTATAATTTTGTATAATATAAATATTCAGGGTGGGGGGTTTTTTTGCTTAGTACCCTGCTTTACATATCATCTTTCAGCAGAACAGAAGTGCCAAAATTTGGGTTTTCTTTTTGTCATTTTAGGGCAGAATTACAAAAATTGGCAACACTTGCTGTGACACATGTAAGTAAACAATCCAGAAATCTTGTATGGAAATGGCAGAGTGTGTAAGTACCTACATTTTCCATAATATGCTGAGTAATGAGACAGAGCTTAGCAATGTGGTTATAATAAAACATCAAAGAAGCCCACCCTCTGACTGGGATGCCACTGTCATGTTTTGTCATCTAGAACACGTGTTTTGACAGTATTCCCAAGTGCTCAGAAAGAAATCGATACACTCCACATTTTATGCAGATGTTAATTATGAATGTTTTATTTTATTGTTCATCTGGTGATAACAGGAACAGTCCTGCACAGACAGCCTGACAAGTCACATAACCTGATACTACTCAATATGTGAAGAAAACACTTCATGAATAATCAATCAACTTAAAATTAATTAATCAAAAAAGCCAAATCCTTGTGGCAGTAATGTTTCTGATAATATAATAACTAAAAAAATGGTAGGGGAAGTGCATTCCTATGGAACAGCCTGACTGCTTCTTATATTTGTCAGTTTAGGGGTCAGTCCTGCAACTCTTAATTTCATGCATCATTGTATGGATAATAAAAAAGTCAGTCAGGCTGTAAGAGTAGGAAGGGTTTGCTTACATAAGGAAGGACTGCAGGGTTGGGTTCTCATTTCTAAAATGAATCTCTGATGCTTTCATGAGTAGACAACCTCTCAGTTTTCTCCTCTGTAAGTAAAAAATAATACTGTAGCTTATTTAACATTAAAAAAAGATAGCAGAGGATTGAAATTCTCTTTTAAGGTCAGAATATCAACATCTTGTCTGTGTTATGTCTTTTAATTTTCTCATTTTTGCTATGCATGTGCTAATAAATAAAAGATGGCCAGCATAGCAGCCCATCACCACGCTGGCACAGGAGCTGCTGCAATAATACCCCTGATGAAGGATGGTAACTCCTAGAGAGTTTGCAGCCTTTGCCTGTCTGGATAATCACTGAGCTCTGGCTTGAGAGATAGGAGTCAGAAAGCTATTGAGAGACTGTCATCAAATGGATCAAACAGGTAATTTGGTTAAGGGAGATTTAATCTACTAGGCTACAAGTAAGGAATACTCAAAATTATTTATTAACAAAAACAGATTTTGAGATTTAAAAGACAGGATGACGGGCAGGCTCTACTAATTGTGATGTGCCTATCACTGCAATTGAGGAGAAACTAGTTCCAAATGAGCACAGATCAATGCATAGATTTATTTAACAGTTACAGTAATTTAAAAGTGATACCTCCTTGCAGCAGCAAAAGCAAATTGATCAAAGTAAAGTACTGAGTGCCTAAAATCTCCCATATTTAATAGACCTTCAAATCCTTATTCCCGTAGATGTTTTGCCTGGATGTAGCTCAGTTTCTCATGGACATAGATTACATTATCTTCCAAGGTCTTGAGAGAACCTGTCTTTCAAATGTCTCAGTAGATAATAAATATAGAATATAGAATTGGGCAAAGAGCTTGGTCCCTCAAGTCCAGGGTGATGCCTTTGGCTCAGCAGAGTCCTACATGTCCTTGGGAAAAGGTTGGTCCAGGAGCCAGTTTCCCTTTCTATGTTATGCCTTCACAACTGGAGTTTTTTAGTGTGTCTGAGGGCATTGTTCCAGCTTTTAAATTTGTAGGAGCGCGTAAGTAAACAAGTCTTATTTTCTCATGAGATTTTTGTGGTACTAGCCACAGGACTTGAGAATTGGAAGAGGATATTCCTTATTTTCCTGCTTAAAGAATTCGCATTTCTGCTTCTCACCTCTTTTTTCTGTTGATCTCAATCTCACGTGTCTTGTTAAGTTACAAGCACTTGCCTTTGCAGAGGAGGCACAGTCAACAAAAAAAGTAAGCAGGTAAAGTAACTAGAGAACAAGTTGGTAAGTCAGGATCAAAAAGAAGATGAAGCTGTGTTGAGGCTGATGACAATTATTTTGGTTGTGCTTTTCAATTGTGTGGACACAACTGGCCTTTCAGGTGGACAATTTTTATAAATGAGTGATGAAGTAATTAAAAAAGAAAGGACATTTCCAGCCCTGGAGCCGGAAACAAACTGCATTTTATTTTTTTAAAATGAAATGTAAAGCCTTAGCAAGGCACAGAGTCAGTTTGGTACCAACATTCCAATGTAAAGCTGTGTTTGCTGGTGGGAAGATGAACACCTTTCTCTCCCCTTTGTGTATGTACTTAGTTGTGCAGTTGCCCTGCTGAATTCCTTCAGCTTTCTGAAATGCTGGTGAGTAGTACCTAAAAATCAGTCCAGTGTTCTGTTAAGCACAGAAATTCCACTGGTTAGCTGGAAATGGGTATGAGGAGAGGATCCTGTCTTTGAGACATAAAACTGTTGTGACAATAGCACAGCTGCTGTTGTCTGTGCACAAAATACCCACTGCAAAAAGCATTAGCTCCTTCACAAGCCTTTAGATGCAGACCAAAGCATGCGAGAGTTCAGAAGAAAATATCCAGAAAATATTTGCATTAGTCTATATTTGAGCATAGAAATGACGAGGTTCCCTTTGAAACTGGGAGGACAGAGTCCCTGTTGGTTACCAGAGTTAACAGCTCATGGCAATCCATCCTCACTTCACAAAGAGGGATCAGCCAATTCCCTGAGCTTGCACCTGCCAGACAGAACAAATCCATACCTCCTGCCTCTTATGTGTGTTTCTCATAAGATGGAAAAAAACCCAACAAAACAGGGAGAATTTACCTAACACTGAGCACGGAGTATTGGAAAACAGGCATAAGGAAGTCCCCACGGTCCAGAAGGCAGCGACTCACCTCTGCGTGTGAGGTGATCTGGAGAGCTGCTCCCACTGACTCACTTTGAGAGGCACCATCCCGAATTTCTGTCCTGTACCAGCCCAGGGAATAGTCAGGACAGGGTGCTCTTTTTGTCTGTTCAGGATGTTGGGGTTCCCTTTGTGTCATCTTTTTCCTGCTTTTTCTGCTTTACCATTGGATTGTCCTTAAAAGGAGAGTTGTCTAAGACCAGGTAAGAGGCTGGTGTTAGATGGGCAAGGTGACTTTAGAACAAAGCAGTCAGTTGAAGAGAAACATGAGGGAAACCCTCCTCCCTAGCGGAACTTTAGGGCTGTAGTGTGAAACAGTCACACAACTCTACATGAATTACTCTGAGACACACCCAGCTAGGGATCTTACCAGGAATTCCACCTCACTAATAGCAATTTTGGGAGTAAAGGGAAGTTGAGTAACAAAAAGCAATTGTCAGCAGTGTCAAACACTTTTTTTCTTTTTTTACTTGTTAGGTGTGGAGGTGGAATGTCATCCAGTAAGTACCAGGCTGCAGTATGGGAATATCAATGGATGTGTGGCTGAAAAGGAGGTGCCCATTTCTCATTGTGAGGTAAATAACAAAAATCAACCCCCCTCTGCCCCAAGACCTCCCTTTTCTTTCCCAAAAGGAAGCCTTCCCTCCACTATGGTTTCTCTTCAGTAAGTGGAGCATCAGTTTCTGTCCTCATTGATTGATTTGGGGTTAATCTCATTGGCACTTGCTTCCTGAAGTAATTTGGTGATGCCGAGTTTTCCCTAGCCAAGCCAGCATGAAAAAAGGCGCATATGTTAGACTAAAAGTCTTTGTTCATCCAGCTCTCCTTTGCTTCCACCAGAAAATAATGACTCTGAAGTAGCTGTTAGGACTTTCTACATAAAAGAAAGGAAATATTTATCTTCACATGCATGAAGCTGATTTTCAGCTCTGAGTCTGTAGTTAAGCACCAAGCCTCTGGGTTGATTAGGGGAATATAAATAAGTATTTAGATAAATGACACTTTAAAAGATCTTTAAACCTGAGTGCCAAGATTTGACTTGTGTGGCCTGTAAGCTCTGTGATTCCTCCCTTAGCTTGGCACCAAGCTGTTGTGTTCTACATGTCTCGTGTCTTCCATAATCAGATTAAAAGTTTAATTTCCAGCCCATCACTGCTTACACCTTACAGGGCAACTTCCTGTTAAAACAGAAGTATAACTTCCCTTCTGGGTGTTCCCATCTCTGCTCTTTCCAAGATAACCAAGCCTCATACAAGGATTTTAATCAACCCTTGTGTGCAATCCAAGTTATGGCATAACTAATAATTCTTGACCTCTTGTTCTGTCTACAAAGTAAATGGTCCTTAGCCAAGAAGTCATGAGTATCAATGTTTCTCCTGCAGAAATCCGTATTTTATATTGGGAATAAATAGTATTAAGTACATTTTTTTTCTGAAGTCCTCCCTAATAATGATAGGATACTTTAATTTAATTAGACTGGGAAAGAAGAGTACAGAGCCACCAAAGGAAATGGACTCTGACAGAGTGTGATGTGGGGCCACTTGTTTTCACATCATGAAGGCTTATAGCTACAGGCACTGACAGCTTGGTCTAAATTAGTTAAGTGGCCAGACAAGCAGAACAAGGGAAAATAGCACCAGCAGGTCAGCAGTGGATGTGTGGCTTGCAGCTTTTGGGCTAAAGTACTTTCTGAATGTATGATAACCACATTTGCTCAGAAGCCACCACCATAGCTCTGGACATTCCCTATGAGATTTTAAATTTTGGGCTTTTCTGTGTGTGTGTGAGCAGTTTCTTCACCTCTCCTTTGTTCTGCTTATGCTGGTAAGAAGTCCCTCTCTGAGCAGTACCCCACACTCTGGAGTCAGGTACCTGTTTCTGAGTTCATGTTTTGCAGCAGAGCACAGAAGCTGGACAAAGTCACCCGTGGATATTTTGAAGGAAAGAACCAGGATTCTCAGTGCCATGAGGGCCTGTTCAGACTTCAGTTCTCGTTTTTTTCCATTTAGGGCAAGTGCAGAAGCACCACCAGGTACTCTGCTCAGACAGGGCAGTGGGAAGACCTGTGCAGCTGCTGTACAGCCACTCAGAGCACCACGGTGACGATCCCGCTGCGCTGTCCCAACGGGACCGTGGTGCAGCACTACATCCCCTCCGCCTCGCTGTGCGAATGCCGTGCTCGGAAGTGCACACCATGAATATTGCCCAGAAGCCCAGTTGCCTGATCTGCAGCTTTATGATGGAGGAGCTTCACAATGCAGGCCTCATTTTCTCTGTACGCTGCCTTATCTGTTAGAATCCTGAATAACAAATTGTATCAGTACAGCAAACAATAAAGCTTACCAGCACGACAGAACAGTCTGATTTGTCTTGGGGTGGATTGTAGGAGAGAGATTGCAGGTTTTACTGATCTCCTTCATTTCACTGTGGAAATTAATCCACATCATTGAAAAAAAAAACCCTAAAGGAACAGCCACAAATAAATCAGGCTAAGCAGCAGTTTCTTATACTTAAAGAACACATCCCAAATCATTTAGTATTGTCTGCAGAGACATTACTCTTTCATTCCCCACTTCAGTCCTTAGTTGACATGTTGTGGACTTTTAATTTTTTGCTCTTTTTCCTCCCATTCTTTTCAGGGAGTGCAGGAATGATGAGATAAGGCTTCAGAGTAAGAGTGGGATGTTCCTGGTACACAAAAAATACTGGTTGTGGCTCAGACAACCAAATATCTTTCTACAATGCATATACATGTTTCTCCTGAAGCTGAATGCAAAGAAACTGTGTGTTGAGGACAGGCTGTGTAAATTCTGCAGGTCCTCAGTACTTGTGTACAGTGTTAAGGACAGCTCTTATTTACTTCAGCCCTTCCCCAGACCAACTTGAAGAGAAAGCTCAGTGATTATGTCCCTTATTTCCAGGTGCCAGAATGTCATCTGTTGCATTCATTCCTAAAGCTGGAATTCATTTAGATGCAGAATTTGCAGTGGCGGGTTTAATTTTGTTACTGCTGCCAGGCATAAATTTACCAGGATTTAAATTCTACTTTATCTGGTCAAGCCATGGAACACAAGACGTTTTCCGGAGTGTTGTTGGTCCTGGAGGAATCTTGTGTCAGTGAAGCTGTTTCATAGGGAAGTACTAGTTTCTCAAAAATTTGAGAGAGGGAGGACTGTTATTTCCATTTGCATTTTTGAAAGACAAGAGTTATTTGAACTTCTCGTTTAATTAACAATTTTAAAATAATGAATGGCACTGTGACACGATTAAATAGGTCAAAAAATCTCCTCATCTGCATGGAAAGCTTCCTTTGGGAACAAACAAAAACTCGTGCTTTCAACTAAAAAGGTAAGTTGTATTCCTTTTTTAGGGGAATCAGGCAGATCCCTGCTGCTGCTCTCTTGCCATTCAGCTGGGGATTCAACACACCCTGAATTGTAAGCCCTTTTTGTTTTCATTATTCTTTCAAGATATCCTTTGTTGCTGCACAGTGCTAGAAGTGTAGGCCTTCCATGCATCTCTGTTTCTTCTGCTATAGGGCGACAATAACACCAGAGAGAGAAACCCAGTTTCAGTTGGCACCAGCCCCACTTGCTGCAGTAGATCTGTCACCAGTTTACCTCCACCCTCGCACCAGTTCCTTCCTGTAGCTGCCTCTGGATATTAAGCTCCCTGACAGATGGATTTGGGTCACCCAGGTAATCAACAGTTCATCTGGAACTGAGGATCAGCAATTCCTGGAATAGCAACCTGCAACATCAGGGAGGAGCAGAGAGAAGGGATGGATTGGGCATAAAAGGCAAATGTCATCCTCTTCCACTTACCATGGCTGGGATGTCCCTTTGTTTCCACCTGTGCCCTCACCCAGACTGACCCTTCTTAGCTCATGAAAGCTGATGGGATTGCAGCCTTAGGCTTCGTGGCAGCAGACAGGTCTTCTAATTAGATGATGAATTATATGAGTCAGGCAGTGGCTTCTCAGTGCAGTGCAGCCCATGAGAAGAGCACTTACTGGCCTTCCTTACAGCAGAGAGCGCTGGGGCCTTTGGTGTGGTCTGGGTGTTGTTACTCAGGTCTGGCTACTACCCGTGTATTCCGAGCCCCCGTTGTGCGCAAGGCCAGAAAGATCTTCCTTGAAAATCCTCTAGTAGAAACAGACTGGCAGGAAAGAAACAGCAGAAAAGAGTGTTGTACCATGTCCTTTAACAGGCTGAGGAGGTAAATACATTTTTGGCCTTGACTTGCTGGCATGAGAATCAAACTTTTTCAGGCAGTCTGCCCCAAAAGAGCTGTCTGTCTTTTGCAGTGGGCTTGGAGCTGCAGGTTTCATTGCCTTTCACTCAGGCAGCTGCAATGAGTGCGATTCCAGTGCTTTCAGGAGCATTCCTCCCTGGCAGAAGTGAAGAGCGTGGTCCTGCCTACCATCAAGTGTGCCAGCATGTCACACAGCCCTGCACATCTGGCTGCTCCATTGACATTCTGCAGCAGAAGCCAGGCTTTGAGGAATGTTGTTTTCCAAGTCATACATACTGTTTGTGAGCCTTGATGGGTTTGAACTACCCTGCTCTTTACCCTTCCACCAATGATTAGGAGCACATCCCACCGCTTCAGAACACCAGCTGGATCCCTGTGTGTGCCACAGGATAGATTTACGGGAATGCTAAATGGATTTGGGGAGGAGTCTTACATAACTTCTTAATAATTAAAAGCATCTAATCTCTCTGCTGACTTTTACAGACTTGCAAGCACCACTCTTCTACAGCAGGTGAAACATGATAGGGTATATTGGTATTATTTGTCACAGCTCTGCATTATCAATTAATACCATACCCAGGTACCTCAGAAAAGACGGTGATGCCAAGATATGATTTTCTTCGTTGGAAAGTCTTAAAAATAGACGACTTCCATTCTAAGCAGCTGGATATTGCTTCCTCTCATATTGCTGTGTATATTATTTATTACCTGAGCTAAGTGTATTACCTGTAACACACCCATCCTTATGGTTTATGGGAGCTGGTAATTGGAACCTGTGCAGGCAGAGCTATAAGTCCACAGGGATCCCAGCAGGACCTGGCTTCACATTCCTATACTATTCCAGAATTAGCGGATTTGCCTTTCTGGTTTTGAGCTTAGCTGAAGCAGCATAGATTGTGGATGGAAAATTGCAAAAGTTTCAGAAAGTTTTCATTTCCCTTTCCCTGAGATAAGTGAAGAAAGCAGGAGATTTGTTCACTGGCTAGGAAACAGATTAATTGTTTTTAAAACTTCCGAAAGAAGTTCTGAGAGCAACATAAGACACTAGCAGGGTAAAAAGAACAAAGTATTTGATACCTGTTGATATATTGGTTAAAAGATAAGAAATGCCATTTCAAATTAGGGACCAAGGGTGATTTAATGATTTTAAAGCCCCATATATATTTCTTAGTCTTGCTGGGAAAATTTTACATCACTCAGCCCAAGTTTTGGGACACAACAGCTGCACTGTTCCCATTATATACTCAGCAGGTTTGATAGCACAGTCAGAGTGCATCAGCACTTCTCTCTGTGACAGAGACCACTTCTGCTCTTGCCAGCCGTGACACGGTGCACTATCCTGATTCACAAGGCCGTAGAACCACTGGACTTTATTCAGACATTGCATAAATCAATTTCTCCCTGTCACACTAGAGGAACCACCATAGTATCATAAATAGGCTAAAAGAAGAAAAAGATTTGGACTCGAATTAGTTATGTCTCCCTCTAATTATCATTAGCAAATAAAAGTCCTTTCTCAGATACCGTTGGTCGTCAACAACTTTTCTTCCCTATACATTGCTTAAATTGCAAGGATGAAGGCTAAACAGGATCCATCACCTGTTCTGATTAGACAGTTGATTACAAGATGATCCCCTGAATATTTCATGCGGGAATGGCAGTGCATCCAGGCACTGAGGTAACTTGAATACTTGAACCAGAGCCTTATAAAAAGCTTTCTGCACTTACCTCCTACCTGGAAGCACTGTGAAGCTTTGTAGATATAAAGACACTCTTCCCCACAGAAACCACCTCCAAGCCAATCTCATCCTCAAGTGCTGGTTCTTTGGACAGCGCTGGCTCTGCTGTAGAGCCCTGGTTCTGCATTAGCTCTTTTCCTTCCTCTCCACTGCCTTCTGGACAAAATACGCCTGTTGTCCCCTTGCTCCTTGAGGCATTATGGAGCATGAAGACAAGGTGCTGAAATTCCAGCAGAGAATTGCCATGGCCTCTCGGGTCATGGGAGCTTGGTCTTTCTCCCTCTCTTCCCTCCATAATGGTAATCACCAAACCAGAAGGTCTCGCTAATTAGCTTCAGTTTGTGGTTTGCTTAAAGCAGGATCAAGGCAGGATGGAAATAGCTGCTGGTGCTGCTCCCTCCTTAAGCCAGTGCAGAAGCAGATTGTGCACGGCATAGCCACATCCTATTTTAGCACTGACGCAACTTCCAGCCAAACCTCCAGGCGACATGGAAACACACATGCCCGGTAAGTTTATTCTCTGCTTCATTCTTGATTGTTGCCTATGAAGTGGGATAGGCCAAAAGGGAGTGGAGAACAGAGAAAGGAGTCCTTTGGAAGAACTTCTCTGTCTTCTTTTAGGATATTAAAAAAAAAGAAAGAAAGAGAAATCTGCAGCCCAGGTTACGTACAGAGAGATAAAACATGCGGAGTTCACTTCTCCTGAAGCCTCAGGAGTGCAGCTGTGGGTCAGTGTTGTGATCCATGTGGAAAAGACAATCACTAGGCAAATGCCTTGTGCTAGACTTCTGCTGTTTCCACCTGCATTTGCCTTATTGCAATGCAACTGTGGGGAGTGAGCAATATCCTTTTCCAGATGAAAGTGTGCAGCCCTGAGATCTCAATTCCCATACACCAGGAGCAAATCTGCTCAGTGCATAAAACCTTTGTGTTGGAGTCCCCAGTGTACAAGTTTAGAATAACTTTCAGTGCTGATGCTGGGTCATTGTTCTTCTGCTGTCACAGTCAAAAGCTCTGTGGTTGTTTCCACGTTACCTCATTCTTTCTGGGGCTATATCTCTGCTGTGAACTTCAAACTTCCTATTTGAATAATAGAAGGGTAGAAGTTGACCATTAAATTTTAGATATCTGGTATTTCTCTCTCTAGAATGGTTCAAGAACAATTTAGGTGTTTAGTCCCCTGCTGCTTAGCTGTTTCTATTAAAATCAGCCCCATAACTAAACTCAGAATTGGATGATTCTCTTTATAAAGAGTATTTGTTCTCTAACCATGTTCTGGAGGTGGGAAGGTGAAGGGAATCAGTGTTACATGTGGTCAAATGTAAAGGAATACAACGGAGATACTGAGTCCTACTCAAGAGAGTCTCCTGTTGGGTGTCCTGGAGGCTCAGGACATTTAAAACTGAGTGTTGGAGTGGGGTTCAGACAGGCAGATGCACCTGGGCTGTCCAAGGCAGTAGTCAGGAGTTGTGGTTTTGCCCTTTCCACCTGCAGTCTGAGGGAAAGCCCTGAACACACAGGCTGCAAATTAGATGTCATTGGAGACAACCCAAACAGCCTTGCCTGTCTTTAATTTCTGTGATTCTTAAAAGGCACTAAAATGGTGGTTTTGAAGACACGGGGGAGGAAATTACGCTTTGCTGCCATTGTGTTGAGTTTGGTGGAGATGTGCACAAGAAATAATTTTGGCACGAGCTGAGCTTCATCTAAGTAATTCAAATGTGTCTGTAACTTTACAGACCTCCTTCCTCTCCGGTTTTGGGTTTTCTGTTTGGTTTGGTTTTTTTAATTCTACTCTACATGTAAAAATTACAGAAAGAACCTGATTTTTCTGACATGAGCGTATATCAGGACTAACAAACAGTGAAGGATCTGATGTAGAAAAAGAGCACTAGAAGGGCTCAAAAAAGGTGGATCAGCAGTGGACATTGAATCTAGTGCAGTGGCATTAGATCTTGCACACTGTGGTCCACTATAGAAATAATTTTAGGTAAGTGACTGGATGGGAGAGCACAGAAATAGCAGGATTCGGTGAGCTGCATGATAGTGTGGAGCTCACAGCAGAAATACAGCCCCCTGTATTGAAATCAGCAATAGTAGATGTGCACGTTCAGAGCTAAGAAGTCATTATTTACTGAGGACCTAAAGAGCACATGTATAACCATGCTACATCTTTTTATCTACATATATGTCCTTTCAAAAAGACATGTTTGCATAAAGCTACAAGGAAACAGGAAGTTCGCGTCTGTCTTTTTCATCCCTACTTGGGGGGTGGAGTTTGCTGAACAATGTTTCTAAATTGTAGATGTTTTGAGGAGCATCCTTCTAACTGGGGTGTCTTTCAGAAATGCAGATCCTTTCTGATACTTAACTCGAAAGAGAGGGAGATAAATGAAAGCAGTTTGCTGTCTGTGCCCTGGGAGGCCAAACCACTTGCAGCATATTCTGCAAGTAGCTGTGCTGTGGTAATCTGATCATCTGGACCACTCAGCTCAGTTAATTGGCTATTACTCAGGATTTAATACAGAGCTCCTAGTTAGACTCCTCTACTGCCTCTTCCACAAGCAGCGTGGTCCTTTAACACATCCTCTCAGTCCTTCCACTTTTGGCCGTCTGTGCAACTTCATGGTGGCACTTTAGACAAAGACCTGGGAACACAAACAGGTTGATTGCTGCACATGTGGCCAACCCTTAAGTTTGCAAAAAGCTGAGGCAAAGGAATGCAGAGAGGCTGAGTGAGCAGGTGGTGACTGGCTGTGAATTGGCACTGGGACTGGAGCTGGTCACTGATCTCTGTGCTGGACCTATCTTGTCCTTGGAAGCTGTTTACAACTTGATGGAGTTTGACTGGAGGGATGGCTCCCCAGCTATTTTTGTAGAATGAGCCTAGTTCTTGAATGTTTGCTTTCCGAGTTGAATTCAAGATTCACTGTACTGCTCTCCTCTGGGGATACAGATAGATATATACATATATATGTACGTATACCAAAGCTATGCATGTGTGCATATACAGAATTTTTATGTATATTCACATATATAAAGATGCACACAGCTTGTTTCTATTGATACTAGTTCCTCCAGAATATTTACAGAATGAGAACATGTAAGGCCAGATGTCGTAAAGGCTTACAGGGTAGAATGAGGTCAGGCTGCATCTGAAGCTGAAGCCCCTGAGGCACTGCTGTACCACAGGCAAGAGCTGTCAAATGTGGAATGCATTCAAAACAAAACATTTTGGTTCAATCAGTCTAATTTGGGAAGACATAAAGCTTTTGGGAGAACAGGAGTCTTCCTAATACAGATATGGCAATTGCATTTCCATCAAAAAACTTATTCTGACTGGGAGTCCCTGACTGCCTCACCAGTTTACCAGTGTTAATCTCAGGTTCGTGACAGAGTTTCTGGAGGTTGGGAAGCATAATGGAAATGAAATCATGTTATTATAAATGAACTGCAGCTTTTTTCCTAGGCCTAGTTAAAAGGACTGGAAAGAAAAGAAGTCTTTATTGACTGTGTAAAGGTCTTGTGAGATATCCCAGACTCAGTCTGAAAATACTGGAGAAACATTGTGTGTGGCCTTTGGGAATGAAACCTTCACTTATTAATTATTTTCCTTGGAGTTTCCCTCGTGGCATCATTATGTGCTTCATTAAAGTAAACCGAGCACGAGTCTGCTTGGGAGATCTGACAGGGAAGACTGCTGGGTCAATCTGCTGGACTGTTCAAGTGCTGGACCCTGATCTGTTATGGATAGGAAACATAGGAGTAATTATAACATTTAGGGGCCAGCCTCCCTCCTCCAAGCATCTCCTTCTTTAACATTCCACTGTCTCCCCTCTCAGAATGTGGTGGTGGGGAAGCAGTTTCAGTCTGAGTACACGGGATAGAAGGGGCTCAGCTAAATGAGTGGGGTATACAATCTCCAGACTTTTGCAGAACATGGTGGATGTGGTGTCTCCCTGGATAGATGGGAGCTATTTCTTCTTCCTGCAGAAAAGTCCTGACTGCACAGAGGCAGTGGTGCTTTGTCTCTGTAGCGGTGATGGTGCTGACCATGTGGGCAGATGTGTGCAGGATGTCTTCTCCTGTGTGTAAAGCTCTAATGCTGGAAGGACCAAGACATAGTTTTCCCCTCACAGTAAGACCTTCTCCAAGAGAATGAGAGTATGGATCATTCAACCCTGTTTCAGCTGTGGCACCACTAGAGGGGGAAAGAGTATGAAACATTTGTATGTCAAAATAGTTTCTGTACCCATTGGTTTTTATCAGCATTTTTCACTGTGCTGCTGCCTGTATGGAATTGACCTGTTGGAGCCAGTCCAGAGGAGGCCTCCAAGGGGATCAGAGGGATGGAGCACCTCTGCTATAAGGAAAGGCTGAGAGAATTGGGATTGTTCAGCCTGGAAAAGAGAAGGCTTTTGGGCCTCATTGTGGCCTTGCAGTGCCTGAAGGGAGCCCACAGGAAAGATGGAGAGAGACTCTTGACAAGGGCCCGGAGTGACAGGACAAGGGGCAATGGCTTCACACTGACAGAGAGGAGGTTTAGGTTGGATATTGGGAAGAAATTGTTCCCTGTGAGGGTGGTGAGGCCCTGGCACAGGTTGACCAGAGAAGCTGTGGCTGCCCCATCCCTGGAAGTGTTCCAGGCCAGGCTGAGCAACCTGGTTTGGTGGAAGGTGTCCCTGTCCATGGCAGGGGATAGAAATGAGATGATCTTTCAGGTCTCTTCTAATGCAAGATATTTTGGGATTCTGTGATGATTTCCATCCCCTCCAGACCCTCCATTTTTCTGCACTGTGACCATGTAATTTGTCAAACACGAGAAATGGGGAACATGTCTAGAAATTCCTGACATTAGTCCCTGAGACCAGAGCATGTAGGTATAAACTAGATGTACTTCATGAATATTTCACATGCCTAAAGAGTTCTTCAAGGAGAATGACCATGATCCATAAGTTTGTCCCTGTACCTGATGCCACCGGATCTGTTCACATCACTACAAATGGATAATGTCTACTGACTCTGCAGTATTTCCCATTCCGTTAGGGAACCACCTGCACAAAACCTGCTTTATGTAACGAGACTTATCTCTCCTTCTCAGACTTTGCCCTACCCTCCTCACACCCAACTCTGAATGGACAGAAGACAGCAAAATCAGCAAGGGACTCCTTTTCAGCCTACAACAGCAAATACCTCACTGTTTCTCAGAACCGGACTTCCTGGCACGGAAGCGGGACTAATGGAGCTCTTGAAGCATCAGTGGTATCCTACAGAAGCTCTGTAAGTAGGGTTGCATGTTCATTGACCTATCCCAAGTGCCTTTGGGATGGGGAAGAGGCTCGAAGCAGGGTGAGAGAAGCAGGGTGCACTCTTCCTGTGTGTTGGTTAAATCAGAACTGGGAGAAGTGTCTTTGTGAGGAAATCGATACCACAGCCTCAGGTGGTTCAGTTGTCTCTCTTCGTACAGAAAGAATTAATTTCTGCAGTAGTAATCTCACCTTTCTTAATTGTTTACTTTAGCCCAAATCTTTCAGAGCAGGAGTGGAGGGGTTGCTATTACCCCCAGTGGCAGAAAAGCTCTGCAGGTCGATCACTAAATTGGGTGTGCTTGTGCCAGCCCTGAGCCAGCTGTGCCCAGGTTTTAGTGGAGGCTGGATTGGATTGATTCCCAATGGAAGAGTGGTGGGGCTGTGGTGTTCAGAGGAGAGCCGTCGTTAGAGGAGGCACCTTTTGGGATGTATCTGTAGTGATATATTTGCTATTGGAGCACTAGAATAAAATCATCGTGAAATGGTGATCCTGCCTTCCCATTTTCTTATTCCTTGGTAAGATGGCTTCTTGTCTTGGAATTATCAAGAAGCAGCGAAAGCAGGACCAAAGCTGGAGACTGAAATCACTATTTCTGTCTTTTACAGTGGCTGTGAGAGGGGAGGAGAGAAATATCCTGATAGTTCCTTCAGAGATATTTTTGAAATTGCAACTTCTTGTGTTCCTCCCTAAAAAAGTCTTCTTGTGCTAGAATGTCACATGGTAAGGCAAGCAGTGCAAATTTGGGGGCAGGAAATACCTTTAGTGAAATCTGTGGGAATTTTGATTCATTTTCTGTGAATTAGACACCCATAATTATGAGGATGGCACCTTGCTTCCAAGAGTGAGGAAAAGAGTCCACGGAGAGGGAGAGAGAGAGTCATTGTTGACTCTCCTCATCCCCTGTGTAACTCCAGCAACACCAAGTGTTGCTATGGTGCCCTCTCAGGTGGCTGGGATGTAGCGGGTGGCTGCACACAGTAACAAATGGGAAAACCTCTGAGCGATTTTCACGTTCTCCAACCTCCTTGTTCCCTCTCCCACTACTTGTTCGTGCTTCTTGTTTCTGCCCACACTCTCCAGTAAGGGAGGAGAGGATGCTCAGAGCTCATCTTCTCTAGAGCCAGCTAATGCATTGCCTCGTGCCAGTGACCTGGTGGTGGGGGTGACATCATTCCTTCTGCACTGCATAGCCTGAAAGTCTCTGGGAGGGAGGCTAGAAATCTGCCACGGGTTTTCCCTCGCTGGGGCAGAGATGGATCCGGGAGGTTTGCATGGACTGCCTGTGAGTACTAGATGAAAATGTTTCTAATTAGGAAATGGGAAATTGCAATAAAATGCTGTCTCACAAGCAGTTTTATATTCTGCCAGGATGTAGTGCTGAGTGTAATTTTGGGTGTGCCTAAAGGGACTGTATATATACTTTACACATGAAGGGTCTGATAAGTGTGAGGTGCAGAACCGATTATTCGGTGGTAATTTTGTGAAAGGATGAAGGATGTAGCATGCATGTAAACCCAAGATTTATTTAGTGATATGATGAGTGAAAGCTACTTTGTGGGAAACTAAGTGAAGCAAAACGATGAAAAACAAGAATCTGGGACGTGTTGATGTCTATAATTGTGTGCACATTTATATGACGCCTTCAAAAATTTGTGTTGTGTTAACAAACAAGATAACTGCCATACAGCAGGTGGTTAACTTTGCATTCAACATTACCAACACATGTAAGGAAGGGGAGAAAAAAAGAGAAAGAAACCTGTGACTGGTACTTGTCAAGATTTTACTGTATATATACAGTCACCTATGGGAACTATAAATGTTTGGTGTTAGGTTATGGGATGATTGCTTTGCATCAGGTAGACTCTTGCTTTTATCTTGTTTCCCCATCACTGGATGGCTGGGGTCACTCCAGGGGATAACACTCTAGAGAGCTCTGTGAAAGGCTTTACCCAGCACCATTGTGCTGGAAATGGTGGTTGGAAACAGTTTGGAAAACTCTTGGGCTGCCTTGTTGAGTGGGAAGCACAAGTGAATGTCCCAGTGCCAGAGTTCCACATGGATTCTGCAGAATTCCCATCCAGGCTAGGGAGTGATAATGGATTTTCTGTTGGAGGTACATCCCAGAAGGGTTCTGAGAGGGAGATGATGAAGGGCGGGTCTGAGGGGCTGACTGAGTGCAACATGAGTGGTTTGAAGGATTTTAGCCATCGAATCCCTTTTTGGGATTATTGGCCAGGTTATTGGTCAGTCATGCAGTCTTTTCATTATATGTTAAAATACAAGCTAGCACCGTTAGCCATTCATGGGAATTAATTCCTTTCTAATCCCTGGCATTTCCCAAAGTGTTTTTGTCCAGCCCTGACTTTCTGGACCTTGAACTACATTGAAGCTATTTTTCTTGTTCTGGTTAAGATCGATTTCTTCCCTTTTGACACGGTTTTTGCTTCCCTTCCCTGCCTGCTTTGCTCCACAGCACATGGCGCATGGCCTGTAATGTGATCCTTATTCTCACTTCTCTGTCCACTTTCAAAATGTGGGTGTTTTCTCCCTTTGGTCTGTGCACATGCAGAACAGGGTAACAGTGTTGGTGAATGCCTCCATACCTGCTCTTCCATAGGGAACCCATGTGCTGGGGTAAGGCCACTATCTTTAGTTTGTGGTCAGAGGTGGAATGCAGTGAGACTGGTTTGCAAAAGGAATGTTTGTAGGTCGTACTTGGATTCTTCATGGCTTCCCGTGCTCGTGTGGAGATAGACTCCCCCCACCTCCTTGGGCTTTTTTGAGACTCCTGTGTTTCTCTCTCAGATTATCAACAACTATGTGGACGGGACCCAGGGAGGGGCTGGGGACAAGGCCTCTCCGAGTGGCCTGCACTTCAGGGACAGCAAGAGGAAGGTCGACTACGTCTTGGCCTACCACTACCGCAGGCGCCTGGCCCGGCACGCGCCCAGCGCGGCCTCCCCGGAGCAGACGCGCGGATCCGCCTCCGTGGCTCTGGTTTCGAATGGAGGCACCGGGAATGGCCGTGCTGAGCCCCGGCAGCAGCAGCAGGACGATGGCCAGCGTGCCCTGCGGGAGTGGCCGGAGCTGCCGGGCCTGGAGGTGGTGGAGCTCAGCCCGCTGGACGCCCTGGAGGAGGAGAGGCGGCTGCAGCGGGAGGAGTACGAACGCAACCTGCTGGAAGCGGGGCTGGAGATCGAGAAAGACCCCGAGGTAAGAGGGGGAGACTTGCACCTCATACATGGCATTGGGTGTCCCGATGGATAATGGCCACTTTGGATGCCCAAAATGTGGTGTGAAGCTAAGAAGGTGGCCAGGGTGTGTTTGTGTGGCTTGGTCCTTTCTGCCTTAGAAAGATGTGGTTGTTATTGTTGTTTAATGTAGTGTTGAGTGGCAATTTCAATCTTCAGGTGAAAACATATTTCTTTATCTAAATGTTTTTATGGGCATGCAGCAAACACACCTTTCTTACCAAAGAACCCCCCCTAAATATTGCTAAATGCTCTTAAGTAGTTTGCTGGAATACCACTAAGACATTTCATATTTCCTCACAACATTTTCAGTGTGACTCTCAGCTTTCTTCTCAGCCATGTGTAAGTTTTGTGTCCTTTCTTCATTCCTCCCACGGAATGGACAGCTCCTATGCTGTGACAGGAGAAGCTCTCAGCCTATGATGTTTTTATTCTCCCATGTGTGTGATGCTGGAGTGACACTATGCTCACGTTAGCTGGGAGCTCTGGTTATTTCACTTAGCTGTTGCCAGTCAGTCAGTTGAGCACAGGTCTTTCAAATCCCGTGTTGCACTGAACTCTGTGCTATCCCTCTGTGCCTCTTTGAAAGCCATGGATATTTATTGTCCAATGAAGGGAAATCCCTGCTGGTTTCTGGTTTTAGGTGCTCTGTTGTTCTTGACACTAAATTTGAGAGATTTAGAGCTTCTTTTCATACGTGCTGAGAACTTACAGCTCGTGTTGCCTCCAGTGCAACCAGTCAACACTTCCAAAACGTGGAGCAAATCACATATTGAATCTGAAAATTCGAGTCTGACTGGCTTGGCATAGTGTATGCATGTTAAATCACTGGCAGGGGTAGAAAGAAATAGAAAAGTCTTTTGACTGTTACCATTTTCCTTGCTTAATTTGCTGAGTTGCAGGTGGCTCTGGGTTGTATTTCACTGCACAGCCTGGCTGGGCCATCCTTGCACTGAGCAGAAAAAAGTGATCTCAGATCCTGATTCTTTTATGCTGCACATGGGGGTTATGGTTCAGTACATGACCATCTTACTGCTATGATTTTTATAACCAAATTGCATAAAACCCCGGGGAACAGCTGTTTTTGGAGACCCCTTTCAATTCTGAATTTCATCAGAATCCAAAAGGTCTAGCAGGAGATTTGGATTTGATTATTTGACTCATTACTTACCCTAAGTCCAGCTGGACACAAATTCTGTTTTGGCCTCCTTCCAAGTGATGACACATGCTCTTAAATAATATACAGAGTGATAAATGATGTCATAAAGTGTTGATCAAAAAACCCCTTTTTGTCACAGTCTTCACTTTGAAGAGGAAAAGGCTTTTTTGTAAATGAACTGGGAAGTTCACAGGAAATTTTTGATCAGGTCTTTCATGGGAAAAATGAATTGATTTTGAAAATTACAAAAAATGCTATTCCATCACTTCTCTAACTGTGTATGTACGGAGCCACTCCTGTCCCCCATCCCTCCTCCCATCCTTCCCCAACAGATAAGCTGTCTAATCAAAAGGGGAAAGTGTTTTTCCTTCCCAAATCTCCTGAGAAAGTGGAAGGGACTGGAAGGACTATGCATTATCCTTTTTCTTGTCTACCCATGACCTGTGGCTTCTACTTCCTTTTCTTTTTCTCACCTCACCGATTTTTTTCTTCTGTTAGTTATCTCCTGTTGGAACGTGCTGAAGGTTCTGCCTGTTTTCTTGCTGTGAATTTTGTAGAAAATGCTGATCAGGCACATGTGAAAGGCACAGCTGTCCTTATATGTGGATTAAAATTGTGTGTTGAGTTGATATGGGAACATCTTCTGCTTTTAGTCCTGGGAAAAATATGTGTCTATAAATTCATTAAACTGAGAAGCAGCACTTGTATTTTTGTACAGCACAGTGGACTTTCAACTACTACATTTCCAGTGGATTATCCTGAAGGGAATGTTTGTTTGGTGGAGGATTTTTGTTTGTTGTTGTTAGTTTCAGTGCTAATGTAAGAAATAGATTTTTTTCATATAATACTATTGGAAGTTGAGATATATTCTCTAACACATACTCTGGACCAGGTTTTAAGATAAGTCTGATCTGGCTGCAAAGGTAAATGTTAGAGGGATTCCACTTTTGGGCCTTTGGTTTAGAGCAGGCCGTGGTTTCTCTGCCTTACGTCATCTTCATATGGTTTTGCAAGAAAACCCACTAATTTGAGAATTATATGATGTCCTGAATCAAAGAATCGTGGAATGGTTTGGGTCTACCAACCTCACAGGAGACAGGAGTCCTTCTAGAAGCTGCTTTTGTAGGCTGAAACCTTTTAGACATCAGGAAGTTCATCTCCAGGAGCACAGGATAAAGTTACAACAACTTAAAAATCTTTATTTCTGCAGCTATCTTTTTTTGAAAAGAGTGACTTTCCATGATGTTAATATGTTTGTTAACACGCGGCGTTATTATGATTTTTATGTGCTTGATAACTAGGGAGAAACACCTTTCTCACTTGTCAATTGATTGTGTAAAAGAAGAGAGACAAGAAAAAAAAAAGTTGATGTATAATTTGTGTGTGGAGAGAGGCATATTGTTCTTTTTGAATTTGTGGAAAATAGGCAAGACTATGGACTGTCTCCACAACCTCCCAGTTATTATTTGTGAATTAAGGAATTTTTTGACTACATTTTCTACTGCCTAATAACTTTCTGTCATTTGTTATTGCTGTCCTACAGAGAAACTTTCATTTCTCTTAATATATCCTTCCTGTTTTGTTTTTTTGCTTGTTTGTTTGTTTTCCTTTTTTTAAAATGGAAATGATATTTCACATGTCCAAGGCAAAGTGCACAGTGACAGCCCGGGATATGAAGTTGCCCAGGAAGGGCAATAAATACCATGGACATTGCAGTTCTTGGTTGGGGGTCACATTTTTTTTTTCAATTTTTCTTTTCCTTTGTTGTTGTTGTTTTATTCTTCTTTGTTTTGTTTTGGTTTTTGTTTGTTTGTTTGTTCCTGGAGAAACTGATAGTTGTGTTTCACCTAATCTGAAACCAGTAGTTCCCTTAAATTTGAATTTTGCTGTTGCATTAATGACTGCAAATGCAACACATACCATATTCAATTGGTATTACATATGGCAAGGCATAATAGGTATGGAATAAGAAGACACTGGAGATGTGCCTTGGCATTCTGACAAAGCTGGATCATTTTCGAGCACATTGGAAGTGAAATGTACTTTGCTAAGTAGCAGTCAGGAAAGAAAATATTATTTCAAGGGGAAGATGATGACAATTCTAAAACAAAGTGTAAATTACCCTTGAAAAAGCTCATCTAACCTCAATTTTTGAGCTAGTGTTGTTTCAAAAATGTCTCACTGAACTCCCTTGGTAACATTACACTTGAAGGGAAGGAAGTCCTTAAGGTCCTCAATTTGATAATAATATTACTGATACTGGAGGTTGTGATTGGATTTTTCTGCTTAATATTTCAAGGCATGGTTTTGAATTTTTGTGGGAAAAACCCCACGTAAACTTAAAAGCCCAACCAGCCAAACAAACTCCCCAACACCCCCCCAGCCTGAGCCAAAAAGCTTATAGTGCTGTAGTAGATTTTATTTATGGGGTTAAAATGCACTGTTTTGTTGCACTAAGGTGCTCCCTATTTGTCTATGGGAGAATTCTTTGTCTCCCGACAGCTGTTAAGGACAAAGAATAGCCAAAATGATAACATATATATTGCTTAATTTGGTAGTAATTAAAAGCCTTAAAAAAGAGGAAAAAAAGGACATCTTTTACCAAAATCTGTCAATGTGGTCTGTGGATAATCCCAGGAAAACATCTCATGCCCTTGGTACATGAGAGACACCTCGCAGGCACTCAGTGTGGATGTTGTAGTTGCCTCAAAATATTCCTTCATCCAAAGTGCAGAGGAAAGCTTAATAGTAGCTAGCATTAATTTTAAAAGGATATGGAAATCTGAGTCCCAGACCTTTATCCCTGTTAATGAATGCCTCCTGAAGCCAATGAGAATGCAAACAGAGTAATGTAGCGTTGGAAGCAGACTGGGGACTTTTGTGCTCTAGGTCTTTGGACTTTGTGTTTCAGTCTCTCAGCACTCAGAACAAGGCAATACTTCTTTGGGGAGCCAATTATATAAATATTTGATGCATATTTTTCAGCAACTCTGGTTACAGAAGCATTAATTAGCTAAAACACGTCCTGCTCCTGTATGTTACTTATATGGGGCTGAAATGTAATACACAGCTCTCATAAAATTAAAGCTGAACAGGCAAGGCAAGGTTTTCAGTGGTAGGGAAGTGGATGTGATGAAAATATTGACAAGTTGATTAACTATTTAAGAGGAAATTATGTCTCCATTTTAGACAGGATTTTGAAGTAGCCCCATGGGATTTAGGTGTGATTAAACCAGCATTAAAATAACGATCCATAATAAAAGGTGGCTAAGTAGAATGGCTGTGCTGTCAAAGCTCAAAATCCATACTATGAATCCTGTTTTTTTAATGATTGTGTTGTGACTTGAATAGATGAATGGGCATATAGACTCACTCTGTGTATTTTAATTACCATCCAGATACTTGATGCTCAGCTATGAGGTACCTTAGTCAAAATGGCTTCCAAGGGAAGTAGAGAAAATTGAAAAGATGTACAATAATCACCTATATTTTGTCAATAAACTTTATAAAGCTCTTGGGCAAGCCATGGTAAATGTCATCAGTTGTCTGCAGACTGGGAAATGGAGTCATCCATATCTTGAATTTCAGATGGAGGTAGAATAGGGGTGTACATTCTGGTTATATTTACAGTGGGATTTGGGCCAGAGGCATCCTAATTTTACATATATTTTTACATAGTGCTGTTTCTAGCAGACTTGCCTGGTAGAAATGGCCAATAGCCTCCTGAATTTGTGTTTTCATTTCTTTGTGTCCTGTGCTAAGTTGTGTCACCTGCTGGGAGAACTACTTCAATTCCTATAAACTGCTTGGCAGTTTGAGGATGGGAAGGCCACAGGGAATGGCTTGTACATCTCTGCTGGGGCATGGCAGGGGGAGATCTGGACACTTGCAGGATGGGGCATGCACAGTAACAAAATCAGCTGCTTGGCTTATTCACAGATTATTCCCTGAAAACATATTTTAATTATCAGTGCTCTTGTTCACAGCAGAAGTTTTAATGTGCAAATTAAATCCCTGAGGAGAGTTTGAAGGGCGACACTTGAAGCCCTGAGGGATGTGATGCTGTGACAGCGCCTGCAGAGGAGGCTTGGAGGCTGAATAGTAATAATTTCTCTAAGGCATTTAGGCCAGTGCATCTTGCACAGCAACTTCACGAAAATAAAGTAGAAAAATATGAGATAGTTTGGGGAATTTGGCCCTGGGATTTTTTGCTTTTCTGAGCTGTTAAATGACAGAGGTCACACTGCTGTTACTGGGGTGAGGTGCTGTGTGAGGGCTGCCCCAACTGCAATACCTGCTGCCTGATGCACCTTGACCTGTTCTTTGTCTCAGTAAAAAAATCCTCAATTTCAGAGTTTCTTTTCCAGGGGAAACAGGACTTTCTTGGCTTTCCTGCCCCAAGCCACTGCCTACTTTCTCTCTAGCAGCAAACAGCCCTGCAGGTATCTCTGGTGCCAAAGTGCTCACTACGGAATTTCTGCTGGTTAGGTAATTGTTCTACGATTCCACAGTTTTGTAGAGGCATTGCTGGTTAGCCATGATTTCACAGCTCATGAAAAATCCTTTGCCTAAATCAGAGCCACAGAGAATTCTGCTTGGGAGCAGACGTAACGCTGTAGATCAGTGCTCCCTGTTTTCAATATGTTGCTTTTATACATATATACATTAATTTGTGTACTGGTTTCTGATGTAGATATAAAGGATCTGAGCTAAAACAGTACCTCTCTCTCTTCTTTTCTCTCTCTTTTTTTATTTTTTAAAATTTGGCCTGCAATAAAACAAATTAAAAGGCATTCCATGAAGTGTCATTCTGTCTTCTCAGATTCGGGAGCGGATTCCAGCAGGGAAAAGGCTGGAATATCTGATGGTGGAAATTAGTCCTTGAAGGATAGGACTGTCCTACTGGAAAAAACCACAACTGTTTGTGTGTATGGGGAGTGAGGGGGTGGAATTTGCAATCTTTCGGCAGATCCAGGGAAAGGTAATGTAAATAATGACTCAGGGTTGTGGGATTCTTGTATGTTTTGAATTCTTCTTGCTTTACTGATTACTTTAATGGCTGTGTGTGTCATTCTGCCCAAATTTGAGTTACTACAATGTCACGTTGATCATGACATTACACTTAGGCAAGCAATATTCTTCCAGGAAGTGAGACACGGTAGGGAAGGAATGATCCCCTCCCAGGTACGCAAGATATTTTACATTGTGTACACTTTCAAATGTTATATTGTACTCAAGAGGGAGGCATTTTGGAGTGAAAACTGGGTTCAAGATTTTCGACAGGAGCAGTGGAGGGGTCTTTTCAAGAAAAAACAAAGTAATTTCCCCTTAATAACCAGAACACCCTCTTCAGCTCAAACTGTTTCTTAAATCCTTTGCAGGCCTAAGTTCTAGGTAGGGGCAGAGTTCCAGAAATTCAGTGGTAGCTCTTGTGGATGAGCACAGATTTAGTGGGGGGAAGCTGTCATGGAGGGAAAGATTCATTAACTGTCCCACAGGTCTACATCCAGAAAAAAAAAGGGAACCATGATGTACAAACCTCAAGTTGTAATCAGATTGTATTCAGAGGGTCTTCCGTGGTCATTGCAAGGTCTACTAAGTCAAAGGACAAGGCAAATCAGTCAGAACTCTATCACAGAGTTGCTTCTGTTATTCCAGTGGTTCCAGGTCAGCAATTATTTTGTTCTGAATAGAACAAGGGAAAAAAAAGATTAGCAGAATGGCATTGGGCTGCATGGTTCTCATTAGCATTAATGAGAGTTTGGTGGCTAAATCCCCATGCACAGCATGGAAAATTTGCCCTTCTGGGTGGGTTCTCTCCTCGGTACACAGTGCTGATACACGTGTGCCCTCTATTGAATGCCTCCATTGTGTACAGGTATGTGCTCACAGTAACAGGCCAAAGAAAAAAATCATGTTAGAACTTGATTTATGTAATATTGTCCTGCATTCTGCAATATTCTGTAATTCCTGGGCAGTTAGTCCAGGTCAGCACTAATGTAACAATGATTTCATCACCTGAAACCAACCAGTGCAACAAAATTATTTATTTTGAACAGGTGCATGGATTTTTATTTGTTGTTTATGTGGGGCTTCTCTTGTTGTTGTTCTTGGTGGTGGTTTTGTTTTTGTTTGTTTGTATATATTGACAGAGGATACACTTGCTTTAAGCTCTGCCATCTAGGAATTAAGTAATTAGTTCTCTGCAGGCTTCTCCCTTCAGTTCCTGGATTCTGTAATCATTTTGTAGCATTACAGAATCCCTAGAAGGATTGATACATATGCACCGCACTTTTAAGGAAATCCTGGAGGTGGAGTTAGGTAGATGATCTTGGCGTTTCATAACCTGTCTCCTGGTAAAATAAATGAACAAAACGTATTTGGGACAGAATGAGCTGCTTGTAACTAGGGTTAGAAAATGACTGAGCAGCTATGTGGACTAATATTCTTTCTTCTTTTTTTGGGAACAGCGACATTTTTAGGGGCAACATAAAGACACCTATCGCATTTTCCTAAAAATGTAGAGGTGGCCATTGCTTTCCATAGCTTGGAGCCAACACAGTACTCTAGAAGAATACCAACATCCTTCTCTTCCAGAGGAGCCCAGTTGCACTTCCCTTAGTCATGTCCCAGCTGGGACAGGGGGAATTTCTCTCCAGTCTTCATCTACATGTTCCCTAGGCTCAGTTGTTGTTTACTTGGAGTAACTAACTAATACAAAGAAAAATTAGCATTTCAGAGATGTAGAATACATATATTCAAGATCTTGCAAATACTTAAGCAGAACTCCAAGCTGACACCTCCAAAGTGCTAGCTCAAACTACTCTAATTTTTCCTTAATCCCTTCAAAATGGGGAAAGATATCTCTGTCCATCCTACACTTAAGACTTTTCCTCAAGTCTCTTGAAGTCCTAAGTCTGCTCCCATTTAAACTGGTAACAAAGAGTGAAGGATGACTTCAGTTTCCTAATGCTTTGAAGGTTTCAGCTCCATGCATATTCTCTAAGTCACAGGGTTCTCAAGTTTTAGTTTTTCTGGATTTATGGTAATTGTTTCTACTTCTTGCTTGCCTCACTCCCATTATCCTCACTCATTTGTGGATTTGCCTGTCTTGGAAACCTCTGGTGTTCTTGCTCTTTTTCCAACTCTAATATTCCATACTTCAGTTTGCAGGCTTTGACTACTCATTGTTTGCTTGCCTCTGAAGATTTACAAATGTTCAGCTGCCACTGAGCCCTGTTAGGTCATCGAGACAAAATAATGTCCTAAAGATTGTGTCTCTAAGGAAGCTCACTGGAAGGCTCTTCCACAATTTCACCATGCACACTCTGGTTAGTAAGACCTAGGAAATTTCATACCATGTTTTTTGTTAAATTAGGGGTACTTTAAGGCTTTTGCCGTGCAGTCAATCCACTGTGGCGCTCCGTAGCCCTGGCAAGCGTCCCTGCTTGTCACAGGTCCCTGTGAGTTCACTGGATAATGTTTACTCTCTGCCTGCAATGGCACTGCTCAGCTTTCACAGGTCAATGAGTGGTACCTGCTTTTCACCTCACCAGTGCTTGACCTGCTCACCTGCCTCTGGCCTCTGCATATTCCCCTCTGCCCCTTCACACCAGCCTCCTGCAGGGCTGCTCGCCTGTCCATCACAAAGGTGCTCCATTTCTGTCCAAGATGCTCTTTCTCCATATCCTGTATCCACAGCAGTCCTGCCACTCCTCGGTGTCACTGCATCTTGGTTTGGTGGGTGCGAAGTCAGCCCTTCACCCTTCCCTGCTGCCCATCAGCTGCCATCAGTCACAGGCCTATATGAGGTCATAACATCCAAGACACCTTGATGATCCCTTTCAACTCAGAATATTCCATGACCTGTGATCCTCTCCATTGAGAAAATCCACAGCTGGGACAGCTGGATGCACAGACTTCACACTTCTCAACTGCTTCTCTCTCAACAACTTCCGTGCAAAATTTCCTTCCTCCCTCATTCTCTCCTGTTTCAAAGTGGTCCTTAAGAAACTGCTCACCCAAAGCTGGCCAAGTTCAGCTTCATGAGGCACCAAAGTTTGCTCATTAAAGGACTTGCTTTACTTTTCAACTGGTGCGTTGCAGGAGGCACTTGAGAGCACCACAGTGACGACCTAAGACACAGCTTGCACCACAAGGGACCCCGGGTTGTTTTTCACCTGTGAGCCATGGTTCACAAGTGACTCTCCTGGAAAGTATTTGTTGGTTTAGGGATGTTTTGTCACATCTGGCCACCAACTGGCAAGTCTCTGCACAGAAAAGTCAGCACAAAGAATGCTTTTACCAAGATCCAGCTGTAAATTGTTGTTAATTTCCATATCTTCATAATGCTCAGACTCTCTAGCAGGACAAAACCCACATATCAGGTGACTAGATGATTTTATTAAAGACAGCTCATTTTAGTATTTAAAAGTAGGTGTGGTTTTATAACACAGTGATTGGTAACCCTCCTGATATGAGTACAGAAGTTCTGTAGTCATGTACCATGTGCCTAGCAATTCTCACTTCCATTATTTCATAAAAAGGTGCAAATACTATTACAATGTAAAACCACTTTTGTTAATGTTGTAGAATTTTATGCACCATGAAAGACTAATAGGTAGCTTTAAAATGTATTCCTTCACTTGTACATGTCAGTGGTAATTATCAAAGAATATAATTGGCATATAATTACAGAGCACTCCTGAGTAATTAAAACCACAATAAAAAGTGTAGCCAAGGAATCATACATGAAAAGCTGTAAGCCGAATCCAGGAATTGAGGCAGTGGGCATACACCTGCTACCTAGACCCTTGAAAACAGGTGGGGAAGTGGAAGAAATGAAAGAGCCAGAATCAGAATCCCAGAACACGTCAGGCTGAAGGCGACCACGGGGTTGCTGTGTTCCCTTTCTGCCTGGTCCCACCTCCCTGCTCCAGCAGGGCCATCCCAGAGCACACGGCACAGGATTGTGTCCAGAGGGGTCTGGAATATCTCCAGTGATGAGACTCCACACCCTCTCTGGTCTCTGTTCAGGGCTCAGTCACTGCCCAGGACAGAAGTTCTGCCTCGTGTCCAGGTGGAACTTCCTGGGATCAGTCCCTGCCCGTTCCTCTGGTGCCATGGCTGGGCCCCCCGGAGCAGAGCCTGGGCCCTGCTCGGAGCCCTCCCTGCAGACAGGGACACACAGGGCTGAGGGCCCCTCTCAGCTGGGGCTCCTCTCGAGGCTGAACAGCCCCAGCTCCCTCAGCCTTTCCCTGCCAGAGATGCTCCAGGCCCTAAATCATCTCCACAGCCTCTGCTGGCCCCGCTCCAGGAGCTCCCTGTCCCTCCTGTCCTGAGGAGCCCAGAGCTGGACACAGCACTGCAGATGTGCCTCCCAGGGATGAGCAGAGGGGCAGGATCACTCCCTGCCCTGCTGGCATTTCCTTACTACAAACCTAAGGGGTCTTTCAAGTACTGACAGGACAAGGTAAACTCCTATTGCCTGATACTCTCCTGCTATCTTTCTGATACCTAAGTGCCTGTATTCAGATACACTTTCGTATAACGAGTATAAAGAGGTAGGTGACTTTGAAGAGATAATTTCATCCTGACATTCAGCTGCCTGTTGAGAGGAATGACAGGAGCTTGAGGAGCTGTTGTTACCTCCTGCAGTTCCTGAAGCGAAGACTGGAAGTCTGGCAGGACTCATACCTGTGTCTTTCTCCGTGTCAATGCCAAAACTGCTGTGAAATGGCTTTTAGAAGGAGTAAGTGTTGTTAAATTTAAAATATTGTTAAATATATGAGGGGAGAGACAAGAACCAAACCTAACTAGCCAAAAGCTATCATGGGACTGAAGGTATTTTTGGGCACAGGACCTTCTGTTCCTGTGTTCCCTGGCATTCTATCTGGGTTCCTTACAGTTCTGGTTTCCAGTTCTGTTTTCCTGTTTTCATCTCCTTTATTGCTGAACAGAAAACAGCGGAAAAGTGGAGGTGAAAACCAAGTGAATGCTGAGTTGTTTCACTGGAAAAAAAGTTTTCAAATCCTACAATCCCAGAATGATATGAGTTGGAAGGGACCTTAAAGACCACCTCATTCCATGCCCTTGCAATGGGCAGGGACACCTTCCACTATCCCAGGTTGCTCAGAGCCCCATCCAACCTGGCCATAATCACTCTCCGGGATGGGGCAGCCACAGTTTCCCTGGGCAAAAAATGTGTGAGAGCATTTGTGTGAATGGGAATGAGAATGAAAAATGGGAAGTTTTCCCTTGGCATCATGTCTGTTTTCAACTTTACACTCATTTCCCACAACTGAAAATCTGCTTCCCACAGCTTCTGTTCTTGAAATATTTTTCTCTTACCTGCATGCACCTGATGTAAATCTTCAGTTTTCCTTCCTCCCAAGAAAAGCAAAACACTGACAGCTGTATTTATTATAGACCACTTTCTATAAAGTATAAAACTTTAGTTACTAATTATATTTAGATATACACTAATTAAATTACGTAGTGTTAAATATTACTTAACAACCTGTTTTGTTCAGTCGGTCACAAGAGGTGCACTACTGCCACGAATTTGCTATTGTTTTTCTCCAGAAGTCTGGGTTGGACAAATGTATCATGATTAGTCATTGACATATTGATATATTAATTACAGGCAGGCAAAGTGTGCTGGAGTGGAAATGGAAGTATGAAAAACCCAAATGGTGTTTATTCCTTTGGTGGGGGCAGGAGGAGAAGCTTTGAACACCAGAGCAGTTTCTCTGGATGGGCAATGTTCAAGCAGGGGTTTCTAATTTGGTTATACATAACTCTGTGTATACATATATATATATCTACATCTATACATATATATCTATACTAGCATGTGGACTTAAGGGGAATTAAGGCATTTTTTAGACTTCCAGAGTTATGTAAACTTGTGTGTGTTTGTGCTATTAGCCCAAAAGGAGCATTGCAAATAGCTGCATTTTTTTTGTAAACCGTCTCTATAAATATTTGAAAAGGGCTAACACATGTTGCAAATATTTAGTTAACAGTCTTTGTTAAAGCAAAATTTGAGAAAGCTGTAAAATCATAATATCTTACCAGTATTAGAGGTCATTTTGTATACGTGTGAGTTTCCCAGTTGAAGCCTGCTTCAGCCAAAACATCTGTTCAGTTATCTGCAATTGATGTGTGAATTTCTTGGCAAAAGCCCCCCTCAATATTTTTAATAGTGAATGCTAAACTTAAAGTGATATTTTTAACATTTTCCCATCATGTGCACGAGTTACATAACCAGATCTGGATCTCTGTGGTTACTGCTATTTATACTACTGTTGGGGTGTACAACAGATGAGGATCCAGCTCAGTTATTCAGTGATCCAGTTATTCAGTTTTAAATAAACACAGAAAAAAAATATGGATTCTCTATTACCGAGATTATGGTTTGTGTGCAAGAAAATAGAACAGAGTAGCCAAGATAAATTGGAGTATAGGGTGATATGTGCTGTCCTCTCAAACTTGTGCAAATGAGACTTCGATCTGACCAAAGAACTTTGTGTTTAGGGTATCACGATGCATTTAAATTATCCTTGACCACAGTTTAATGCAATAGAAGTACCGATATGGATATGGAGTAACGAAAGGCAAAGGCACAATTTTCTGTATTGTTTCTTTAGCACCTAAAATACACATCTAATTTTTCACACCTTAGTCTCCTCATCTCTTTTTTCTTGTCAGTTACTGCTTGAATCTGCTATTTTTTTTCCTTGTTTGTTTTTCTTGCTCCCAGTTTTGCAGATTTAATCTCTCATCTCTGAATACTCTCCCTACTGCATGCCAGGAACCAAAAGCATCTTGTGATCAGTAGTAAACAGATAGAGTTGGTCATGCCCCTTTCAAATGGACCCAAGTTTTGCTTGAGATGTCTTTGTTTACTGAAGACTGCTGAAAAAGTGGGAGGAAAATAAAAAGGCAAAACAACGTCTCCCACTTTTTCCTTTTGATCTCAGTCTGATATACCCTTTGTAAAAAACTTAGAGTTAATGGTATTACTTGAAGTGTGATCACACTGAACTGTTCGTGTATGCAGCACTTCTCAGGCGATGCCAGCCCAGAGGACAGTGAATGCTGTAGCAGTTTGTTATGAGGATGTGTCCTGAGGTTCTTTCTCAAGCGAGGAGTCTCTTAAGTCCTCAGGAAAACACCCTCCTGAGGCACTCAAAACTTGCCATAAGAGTTTTTACTTCAAAAATCACTTCTCGTGTGTTCTGTTTGTGAATGCTCTCGAAGTACTCTCTTAATATGTGAGGTTAACTGTGTGACTCCACCAGGGCTTTAAAAGTGAAGGCTGAATTCTGCAGGCCTCAATAACAGTAGAATAAAGAGATTTTTGTTTTCCCCACTGATTTTTGAAAGCTTTGTCTTGGCACTCACGAGTCATGATCATGGTGTATGGAAGGAAACACATTGGGGACTGAAAGCGTTATGGGCCACCAAGAGAAGGCTTTGAGGTGACCTCATTGTGGCCTCTCAGTGCCTGAAGGGAGATGGAGAGGGACTCTTGACAAGGGCCTGGAGTGACAGGACAAAGGGCAATGGCTTCACACTGACAGAGAGGAGATTTAGATTGGATATTACAAAAAAATTGTTCCCTGTGAGGGTGGTGAGGCCCTGGCACAGGGTGCCCAGAGAAGCTGTGGCTGCCCCATCCCTGGAAGTGTTCCAGGCCAGGCTGGATGGGGCTCTGAGCAGGCTGGGATAGTGGGAGGTGTCCCTGCCCATAGCAGGGGGTTGGAACAAGATGGCCTTTAAGGTCCCTTCCAACACAAACCTTTCTACGATTCTGTGATTTAGGTGTTCTGTTGCTGAATATATCTTCCTGTTATTAAGTCACAGCCTAGCATAGTGTGCTTGTTGCTCCATTGCTTGGTCTCCCTTTTGTAAACTTCTAATATTTAGCAGAAAATCATTATGGTAGAAGTAGAGGAAAAATATGACACAACCATGCCAAAACAAAAATTCAGAAACGTTCACTGCAATGTAATATATGTATTTTTTAAAGGCATGAGTCTAGGGAGCATTACTGTGTGATTTTCTTTGAGTCAGCTGATGTAAAACAAGCAAAAAAGATTTATGAAAATGACAAAATGCAGAGTACTTCTAATGAGACATAAAATGGATTTTAAGATATGGAAGAAAGAAGGTACTTACTGCTATCAGTGTATAGCACCTCATTTATTACAAAAACCTGGTAGAGATTTCCTGTAAATTTCAATTTGTGTGATACCACCAGGATTGGATTAACAAATCTTACATTTTTTCCTTTGCTAATTCATTTCCCTGACAGCATAATACACTTTGGCAGTGTATCAAGTTAATATTAATATTCTGCATTCTATCTGCTAATTATCTTTTTAATAATTGAAAGTTAATGGCCCACTCGACCCTTACATCTCTAGAAGTAATTTTTTCAGCTTTCCACATAAATTGTCGTATTTCAATGCCAAGCTAAAAGTAAAATCTCACTAAAATGTTTTTGTTGCATGCTGTTGTGAAATGTAAAGTTGTATAAATACAATGTGTCAAGCTTAAGCAAACATTGGTATTTTGGTGTTTGCTGACAGTTTATTCTTAGAATCATAATGGAAAATGGAATCCACCTTTCATTTATAATGATTTGACAACTGCTTTTTAAAAAAATCCTCCTTTAACTTTATTGTTACGAAGGAGCAAACTGGCACTTGTGTATTCTGACTGGCTGGTGCCTCCCTTTTGTATCTGCAGAGTGACCCTGAATTTATGGCAATGGAGATGAGAGCTAAATCTGGCCAACAGAGTTTAGGTCATGTAGAGAGCAGCACTGCTAAGATGGATGAAAAAAGTATGTGTTGTAATAGTTATTGTACTGATATCTACTGCGTGATTCCCTTTGTACCATATTTTTGGGGGAACACAGTGTATTGAGGTCTGGGTTTCAAAACTGTTGATAATTCAGCACATTCTGCAGAGCTCACTAGAAGGTGCTGGCTAATTAACATTCCTGCAAATCCAGTGTTGTCCATTTACTGGCTGATTTCAGTGATTGCCATGCTCCTGTGGGAAGATACTATTTTGAGCCCTAGTACCACATTAACTGAGGGTGCTGGGTCCCCTAGAGCTTCGGAAATATTCTAATAATGCAGTTTCCATCTATGAGCGAGGTATTTCTCGGACACCGAGTCCCAGCCCATTTGCCAAGCTTCTCATGTTGGTCTCAGCTGCAACATTTCAAGCAGCCATTTTTCTCTGCTTGATGATTTGCTCAGATTTCAGGGCTGCTGCTGCTGCTCTTGCTGCCTCCAATCATCTGCAGAGCCTACAAGCACCCAGCAGAGCTTCTCAGCTCCACATTTCATCTGGAGCAGGCTTGTGCTTCGCCGGCTGGGAGCTGCTTCTCAGGGTATTGGCAATATTGCCACAAAATGATCCTGTGGCAAGAGAGATTCCCTCAGTGCGGTACAGGGTATCCAAGAGCTGCAGTGGTAAAATGTTTAGGAAACAGCAGGAAAGGTGCAAACTTCTGTGATGCTTTTACTCTGATGTTCTGCTGGTAACGGCCACGTTCACTTCAGGTGCTCTTCCCCACATGATGTCATTTGCCAGTCTAGGAACCTTCTGGGGACCTCTATTCCAAAGTCTGGCATAGCTTCTTCTTAAAATGTTACTCAGTTTTTTGCACCCACAAGGCAGAGGTACTTCCCTGCTGCATCGATATCTACGTCCTTTAGTTGATTTTTATTCTGGCTTTGTCTGAGCCTTGTAGTGGTTGCTCTGAAAGAGACCCTAGGCAGTCCACCCACACTCCTTTTCCTTACCACGCAGGATTTTATAGACTTCCACAATGACTTCCTCAAGTTTCTGGAGCAAAAGGTCTCGGTCCCCTCAGTGATTGCTATACAGCTGCCGTATCAAGGCTTTTATGGGTCCTCTGAACCCATTTTTGGTATAACTTATCTCTTTGGAGGTGAGGAGGCAGAGAGTGTGTATTAAGACCAAGATTTGGATACAGCTATGTTTGAACTTTTTTTTTCTTAGTCTTTGTACCTTTCCTAATAAAATGTAAAGTTTGCTTTACCTGGCTTTCAGAAAATACTGAGCTGCTATTTTTCAAAGGATTTTCTATTTCAAACTTGAGGTGTCATTACTGAGCAGTACAGGTGAAATCAGAGCCCACTGTCTTATATGTGAATCTGGATTTAACCCACAGATACTGCTTTATATTTATTTACATTGAGAGCTGTTTGCTGTTGTTCAGGCTCTTACTCTTGCAATGCTTTTCTACAATTTTTCACAGTCTGCCCTCATCCTTGCTACCCTGAAAAACTTCATCTGCTTTATCTTTGTCCAGGCCACTTAAGAAGATGTTAGATGCTGCTAACACTGCAAAATCCCCCTAGTGACTTTTAATTTTTTTCCAGCAGTGCAGGTTCTCCTCCTACCCAGTTTCTCGTTGTTTAAGTGATTATTTCTCCACCCCTGGACCTGTTGCCTTATCCAAAATGAGTCATGTGTTGCTACGGTGGAACTGCCACTGTCTCTTCCCCATCTCTCCCTGTTTGCAGTGAGGCCGTAGCTGTCCAGGGAGGTTTTGGATTCCCTGCCAGCAAACCAGCCAGCCCAGATACTTTGATTATCTTCCTCTTAATCCCCTCCCAATCAAGCCCCTGCAAACACAGCCCACCTTCCTTTTACTGCTCCTGATCTTTGGAGAGAGACCTCGAAGGGCCACGCTATCCTGGAAAGGCTTGTAGCATCTGATTAGGAGAACACTCGTATTAAACTGAATACTTTTGTACCATCTGTGAACACTTTCAAATTACAGAAAACCCCCTAAAATGCTTTTGCTAAGAACAAATTGAACCTTAGAATCTTTCAACACAAAATTGAATCATCCCTTCATGTGATCGTTTGTTAACATCCCAGGTCAACTATGGAGTGACGAAGCAATATTTTAAGGTATCTTTCCTCTGTTTTTCAGTTTGGTGTCCTAAGCCTTCCTAATTTTTTTCTTGTTTTTTCAAGTCCTTTTTTTCCTTGAAATTGAGTTTACCAGAGTGAGTGTTCAGTCTCTGTTTCATTAATCCCCCCACTGGTAACTTTCTTGTTATCTGGTCTAAAGATTGACTTCCGTGATCTTGCTGCTTCGTCTGGAAAATTGTTTAGGCCATAAATCTCTGTGCAGATTAGTGATTCTCATTCCCTCAAGAGGAATTGCATTTTGCCCTTTTCAATGTTAACTCTTTGGCCTCAAGAAGTTTGTTGATTTTATTATTGATAATAAAGTTTGGTATGATGTATTCTACAGAATATTGGCTTATTTTTTAGCTAATTTGGCACTGAATGTAGCCAGGCCAGCTGATTAGGTGATTTTCCATTGACACTGCCAGAATACAGGAGGTGGTAGAGTAGACACAGTTCTCCCTTCCTCTTTGAGGCAGCTTGATTTGGGTGGGGAGTCCTCCAATTTTACATTTTATTAGTATTAGTCTTTAATCTGAGAAGATGCATTGAAATTGTGCCAGGCTTTTGTAGCAGGAAATTTGTGTCACTGACATGAGAGAAATTTGCTGATTAAGTTATTTTAAATCATGAGGGATGATTTTGCTTTATGGTTGAAAGTCATACTTTTCATGCTGTCGTGATTAGTGGACAGAGATAAACATTTGGAAAACATTGAGGAAAGTGCAGGAATTTCTTAATCCAAAATGCTTATTTGGAAAGAATTAAAATGAATGAGAGTCCTGGCATATTTGTTACTCACCTGCATACAGGTCCTGCACTGAGCACTGCAATAAGGCACAGGTTTGTGCTTTGGGGTTTTTGTTTTTTTTTTGTTTTATTTGGCAGACTTATCAATCTATTCTACATTTGTGCTTGAGTTTCTAACAGCTTATTTTCTTTCTGTTCCGTGCCATTAAAAATTTCCATCTTCTTCAGGGGAAGCACGCCTGTGTTTTTAGGCTTCCTGTATCATCTTCCATTCAGAGACACTTCCTGTCCGTACATGAGTGGGAAAATTGTGGTCAGAGAGGTTGCACTGCCATAAAGAAACATTGCAAAGGATGAGCAAAGCCAACTGTTTCATTTGACAGTGCTTTACCTAAGAAATTGAGGTTATATAGGGTTTTTTTAAGGTGTTTTGGCCAGATCTTTCATGACCAGGTGTTCTGTTCTTTGCTTATACACACACTAATATATTCTTTAGCTGTTTGTGTTCACAGGTGGGAATAAGAGAACGAAATAAACAGGACATTTACACTATCATTGTTGGTAGAAATTAAAAAAGAGAAAGGCAAACTGTCAGCATTTGTAAATTGTTGCAGCTTCGCTTAAGGTCTTGAGCATGTCTGTGTACCTGTGCAGTGGGGTAATTCTATACTATGGAGAAATAATGAAAATAGAAAAGGGAAAGTTTGGCAAAGGTAAAAGGGCTACAGTTCTGTGAAGGAAAATACGAAAGTTATGAGATGCATAATATCTAGCCATACTGTCTTTGTTCATTGCAATATTTGAGCCCTGCTCAATCTGGAACATATTTATCTTCACAAAAGCCTTTTGATAGAGGGAAGTTCCATTACCCTTATAGAATCAGAGGCAGAATTAAATTAATAGCCTACAATTATAGGATACAGTGGTGCCTTGAGTGGCTACCTAGAAACAGAGCCTAGACAGGAGAAAGGGAGTAAAGGTGGATATTTATTTGAAAGGCCTTCAAAGGTTCACCCTGGGGACCCAAAGGCTGCTGCCAAGATGGACCCCAAGTCACGAGTTCTTCACACCTTTATAGGTTTGGTCCATTTGCATATCAGGGTTAATTCTCCAATTAAACTTCAGTTGATGATGTAATTTCCCCAAGCTCACCCCCCTTCTCAAGACGTTGTTTTACACATTTTGGGCCTAGGACAGTCTGGGTGTCCTTGGAGAGCAGGCCTGGAGAGGCTTTGTTCTGACTGCCTGGCCTGAGAGAACAGCAGCAAGCAGGCTGCAAGGAACTTCAGAGTTACACACCAGGCAGTGCAGGATTTGAGGTTAAAACCCAAGGCATCAACAGCCTATCCTACAAGATCACATGAGCAGGCAGCTGCTCTGGACTGACATGTCCATATCAGGACATTCTGGGTCTGCTTGTCTCACCTGGACCAGTGCCCCACACCTCTTTTTCTAATGGAACTGGCCCTCACAATCATAGGTGAGGGACTGATTTTGTACCTTGGATACAAAACTTTAGGAACAAAACCACACCGTTTCACAGATAGAAATTCAATATATTTGGCAGAAAACACAGCCACTTTTGCAGTCTCTGCCTGAATCTGGCAGTGCTGTGTCATGCAATCCAGTGCTACCTGTGCTGGGGGCCAACTGCTCAGCACTTGGCTCTGCTCTTGCAAAATGAAGGTGACCACAGTTCTGTGATAATAACAAGAAATTGCTTTTTATTTGCGCTATCACATCACTTTGGTATTTGCCTCGATTTCCAGGGTGAGTATCAGGAGAGCAGACATTAATCTTGGACAATTGCATTTGCAGACATGACGGATCCATTTGGTGATGGAATTAATGGCAAGATGACCACTTTTACTGAGCTAATAGGACCTTTATTTTCTCTTCCTCACTACAAACTCTTTCACTGTCGCTTTTTCAGTGTGGCTGCATTACCCAAAGATGTCACATTACATTAACTGGAGCCATTAAAAAGTTGCTGCCTGGTATTTTTCTGTCTATTTAATTATCACTGAAGGATAAAATGCTTAAAGTTCAGCTATTTTGTTTTTTTTTTTTTGCTTTACAGAAGGGTGTTTACATACTCCAGGTTTTATGATTTATGCCTTTTCAATTTCCTATGCACATTTAAAAAAAAATTGTTAGAATAATTGGCAGTTCCCTGGACTGCCTTAGACATTAGTTAATCACTTCTTTTTAGCTTCTTTCTACATTTTGGTGTTACTTTTTCTTCCTGTTATGATACACAGCAGAAATCTATTTATTTAACATATAAGTTATTTACAAACTGTATTCCTTAAATATGGAGTGATTAGTGATTTCATGATGAGGAAGTGATAAGAAATACTTACTAAGCTGTAGCATTCAGCCATGAATCCTGTATTTGCAAAGTTCCTGGGAACAATATGCTGACCATAAAAAAAAAACCTGGGGCTTTTCCAAAATAAAATCACTGTTTTTGCCCTTTCTTGGCTTGATAGTGACTGACAAACCTGATGCCTTTAGTACAGTATGATCTAGCTCATGTTAAAAGTGTCAAAATAAATTTAGTTTTGCTTAGTTATGCTTGTCTAGCTATGTGTCAGAATGTTCAGCTTTCAGTAAAAAGAATAATCACTTCATATATATCTATATGAAAGCTCTTGTAGTTATCATACATTTTTTTCTGATATGGCCTTGATGGTGATAAGTTTGCAATAAATCTTAGACTTGCAGATGATGCAGGTCCTAATGTGTTTCACTGTTAAGGCAGGAAAGATAGAAAAATTCTCCTTTGGAGAAATTTGAATTTTATTCAGCCTATACATTTCTAGTCCAAGGCAGAGAAAATGTGATATAGGCTGCTGTTAAAGTCCTGCTTTAGACTGCTAAGAATCATGATAGACTGAAAGAAATACCCAATATATTTTTCTTCGTGTGCTGATTGAAAAGCAAAGCAGACCTTCCAGACTTTCTTCCATTTGACTTTAATGCTGAGCTTTCTTATTGAAATGGGAAAACCGAATTCAGCTTCAGAAAACAGAGAAGCAGCCAAGACATAAATATATCTTGTATAATTCTGAATGAACTTATTGAGAAACTTCCACTCTTGAAACTTACTGGAAGAACTCTGTAATATGGAATATAGATTTGACAGGGAAAAAAAAAAAGGGATCATGAGAGCAACAAATCTGTTTGTCATCTGCCTAGGAATACTTCGTAATTTAAATAATATAATCGGGGAGTGCAGTGATAGAGACATGGAACAGTGCAGGGCCAAGGATAAAGTCCTGTGGGACATCAGCTGCAAGTGAAAAAGGACTCGATTAGGGATGGCTGTATTAAGTAACAAGTGAGTGGTCTAACAAAAATGATGTTTGCCAGCACCACGTGTTGGCTTTAGTGACGCATCCAGAGTACAATGAATCGTCAGGAGTGATTCTGGGCATTCAAAATAGAAGACTGACAGCATTTCGTTGGCATGAAGTGATGAGCATGTGCACAATTATCATTTCAGGTGATTAACCAGATGACAGAAGTTAGGAGCTGTCTCCAGCAAACAGTTATAAATCCACTCTGGCAAGGAGTAAAGCAAGTTCTAACTTTTGGAGATGTTTGTAATACAAGGAGCCCTCTGGGAATAAGTTAATTGAGCAGATCCTTGCCAGACATCATAAGGAAAAAAGGGCGTTTAAAGACACCTGGAACTGCTGCAGGTGAAGCCTGGAAAAGTGGGGAAAGGAACCTTACCAGAGGAGTAGCTCTATAGGTTTTTATTTTGGTGAGCTCATAGAAAATGAGCTAGATGGCTTATCTCTTGAGCTATGATATGAAATCGATGGTTTCACATTTATTTTAAAATTCTTTGATTAATTTCAATGTTAGGAAGATGTGGGAGATATGGTTCTGGTAATCTCAAGGTGATCATCTAGCAGGCCATTTTTCTGCCTCCTCATGCAGCAGGAGTCACCTAGTCCTGTTTTCCCTACTTTATTTACTTTGTGTTAGTGTTTATTAAAATGATCTCAATTTCCCATCATGCAGTGATTTTCAAGCCTTTTAAAGATTTTTAATGGTCTGATTCCTCAGCTGCTGATATCACTTCACGAACAGCACAACTTTCCAACATATTTTTGTTCAAATAATCAGAGGTCATATTCTTCATCTGGTCTTTTCTCTCAAATTATTTGCCTAATTTTATTTGCAATCTGTCTAGTCATATGAGCCTGAGCTGGAAGCAACCAATTAGATCACACTGCCCCTCCTCTTGCCAACATGGAATAGAATCCCCCAGACAGGGACACGTGCTTGATTTTAGCCAAAAGCTCACAAGAAGCCTCCTGATCTTCACCCACTGAAATTTAACCTCTCATCTGTTATTAATCTATTTTCAGCAAATGATTACCAGAACATCTGCTCATGCCCAGTAAATTTTTCCTTCTTTCTCTTAAAGCTGACTTCCCCAGTGGACTGATGAAAGAGAGGTTCTGCAGCTCATTCTGCTCTCAAAAATAGCATTGGTCCACTGAAGAAATGTTAGCTGAAGGTGAGGGAGTGATTTTTGTAATCCATGTTGCAGCTATAGGGGAAATAAGAACAAAGTGATTGCAATAACAGTAGGGTTTCTATCTAAATTTTAATACTATTATTATTATTATTGTTTTTAATCATGAAGCATGAAGACACATTCAGCAAATGCATGTTTGGGTTTTACATGAAGATGGAAGCATCCACACAAAGATCATTAATCTAAGCGTTAATCAAGCCTTTGAATCACAGGATCACTGAGGTTGGAAAACACCTCCCAAGATCTTTGAGTCCAACCTTTGACCACTCACCACTTTGTCATCCAGCCCAGAGCACTGCATGGCACATCCAGTTGTTCCTTGGACACTCGGGGGGCAGGGAGTCACCACCTCCCTGGGCAGCCCCTTCCAATGCCTGACCACCCTCACAGTGAAGGAATTCCTCCCAAAAGTCTTCTGTCCACTTCCATGTCCTTCTCTAAAGGATATGGTCTGACAGTCTGTGTTCAGGAGGATGATGACAGAAGAGAGTTTTTAGGAGGGCTTTGAAGTCTGAGAAGGCAGGAGCTGTTTGGATTTTTGTCAGGGAAATTCCCTCAAAGGGGAGGTGCAGTATGGGAGATAGTCTGAGAGCTGCTCATTGCCTTGATTTCTCTGATACTCCCTTTCTAATCTCCCTCCCAACTTTTCTTCCCTACTTTTCCAGAGTAAGCATTCATCCCTGTGATTTACTGGTACAATTTATTTGTGTGCCTTGAGGAAAACTCTGTTTCTACTGTCCTTCATTTGATTTTTGTGCTTTTCTTAGAGGTGCTGCTTTCTGCCCTCAAGGTGCCTTTATGTAGCTCGGATGTGCTACCAGGACATCTTTTGCACAGCTTGCAGAAAACTGGCTGTGCCAAAGCCCTTTTGCGCAGTTTTATGCCTCTGACAAGCACAACCAATTATTTACATAAACGTGAGGCTCATATCTCTATTCAGAAATAAAATTTTTATGTTTTCTTTAGGTTTGCTACTCCAACTGCAGATATTTAGGGCAATAAATGTTGGGCCCGATTCCCTGTAAGGAACCACTGATCTGATGATGTGTCCAGGAAACAGTTGGGCAAAACTGAAAATGAGAACTAAAGCAAAGCCCACCCAGAGCAGGAGAAATGTTTTTTATCTTGCTGGTTCAGATGGACACAAAAACCCACTAAAAGAGTCAGATCACTTATAAAATATCAGTATACTAAAAAAGCTGTAGCTTGGGGGTTTCTCCTTCACATCGCTCCCAAATATGGAGTAGCTCCCAAATATATGGACCTGTAGCTTTCTGTCATCCTGGTGTACACAGATCTATACTGTAGGCAGTAGATTAATGGATTTTGGCATATAAAAGATTCAGCTTTTAAGGAAAATGTCGCTTTGCAGCCCAGCTGTAGCAGAAGTTGGTTATTCCCTGTGATTGCCTGCTGTTGAATGATTTAGTTGGAGCTGACAACTTGAAACATTAACTACATTCTGTTCAAAAATATTTAAATACATTGTTTTCCCTTTTTTAATGTTTCAGAACAAGAGCCAGGGATTGAGTTTTGTCCGTATACACGCGCCTTGGCAAGTCCTCAGTCGAGAAGCAGAACTCCTTAAAATAAAAATGCCCACTAAAAAGGTAAATATCTCCCATTTTCTATCAACAGGTATGACTGAAGGAGCAGGGATCAGAATCATCATTACATGTATAGAAGCCCATAGAGTTACTTTATATAAAAAAATCAGGGAAAATGAACTGTCAGGCTTATTTTTTCACGTTTCCAAGTCTTTTGAGATGATTTACTGTTCAGGGCTGTATTTAAGATGGGATTTCCAAAGGGGTTTTTAAAGGCTGCAGAGGCAGCTGGCTGATGGACTGCACTCAGGAGGGTGATGACAGAGGTGAGTGTTAAGGAAGGCTTTGAAGGCTGAGAAGGCAGGAGCTGTTTGGATTTTTGTCAAGGGAATTCCCTCAAAGGTGAGGTGAAGTATAGGAGATAGTATGAAACTGGTCATTGCCTTGAGACTTCTCCAGAGAGAGAGAGAGACTCTTCCCAAAGAGTCTGTTTTGGTGGTATCAGTGGCTTAGTGAGTTCAGACCTGCCTGTTATCACTAAAACTTCAGCTCACTCTCTTCTTTTCTGTCTGTTTTCAGCAGAGTTGCTGGCAAACCTTGTAAATTCTGAGCAGCAGATACTCCAGTCTCTGTTCCTGAAATTATTTATCCCATTGGTTAACAGCTCCACTGGAGTCAGGGGAACTGCACCATGCTTTTAGTTAGTGATGCTCATCAACTGCACTAACGAACATTGATTTCTCTGCATTGTCATTAGAAATAAAGGACAAATTGATTTTGTTTTCTCCCACTGTGTTTTTTGGTCTTTGTTTGTTTGTTTGAGTTTTTGTGTATTGTTTTCACCCACCAAGAGCTTCATTGTGGTTCACGTTTCATGCTGTTACAACCTGTCATTATCAGAAGACTTCATATCAATCAATCTTGCATACTCTTAATGTGTTTTTATCCCAGTGGAAAAAAAAGAAAAGGATATTTCCAATCAGTCTTTGAAAATGAGTAGGCTTTAGACAGTTACACTACCCCTAGAAACTTTCTATGTATTCAACTCCTCTCTTTGATCCCTTCCCAAATTAATTCCTTTTATGCATTTTTAGTGCCTGCTCATTTCTCCCTCCTTCTGCCCTCGTGGGAATTTTCCCCTCTAAGTTTTTTTGCAGATGCACCAAAGTAAATTTGACACAATTTTAACTGGTGAATATTGCCATCATTCTGGCTGGGTTAAGGTCTGTCCAGGAGCTGATAATCTCTGATAGCACCCTCCTCATTCACAACAGTTCTGTATCCCCTTCTCTCTGATTGGGAGAAAAAAATCCTCTGTTATCTCTAAAAATATAAAAATCCTGTTATCTCCAGCTGTAGAAATGGCAGTGCTACCAGAAACAAGCTTGACAGGAAATCTATGTTCATATCCTAGGGTTTAGGGGTTTTTTTTGAAATTAAAGACAGTTGAAAGAGGAGTTTCCTTTGAAGGAAAGAAAAATCAACTTTGAAAAAACCTCAAATCTTGTGTTTTGGGGATTTGGCAATAAAAAATAAAAAATTCAGCCAGCAACCACTAAAAGGAACGTTCTGTTTCGTTGAAGGATACAAAATATTGCTCTCAAGGCACATTAGGTATTTTCTGTGATGCTATTTTTATTTATTCAGGGATCCTATTAAACCATTAAAAAAAGGGCATTTTCAGGGGAAAGTTATTTATCTACCTCTAAACATGAGCTGGTTACAAATATTTTTTTCCCCAAAAGTTCAGTTTTAAATCGTCTTTCAGAACACATGACTTGCTGGGAAAAGATACCCTCTGAGCCCTTTTAACTATATATAAACTTCTGAATATGATAATAGGGTTATTTTGGTGAGTGAGACCGTGCCAGACTCACATACGAGTACGGGAAACAAATTGGAACAACTGGGAGCATTGCTCTCTGCCCAGAGCTGTGATATCTCTGGTTTTAGTGAGTCTTGGGGGAAGGAATCCTGTGACTGAAGTGCTGGGATAGGGAATTAAAGCTGTTCAGGAGGATTAGGCAGAGATGGAGAGGTGGAGGAGTTTTCCTGCGTGGAAGGGAAAAGCTGCAGTTAAGGGATTATAAGGTTGACAGTTTCTGGGTGAGGATTAGGGGAATGGAAAACAAGGCAGATGTCACCGAGTGTTGTATAGGACTGATGAATTATTCCATAGGCCACCAGGAGAAATTTCTTATCCTTATGGACAAGTCCACTTCCCACACATTGACTGAGAATACTGCACTGCTGCGACAAGCAAGCCTGAGAAATTCCTGAAAGGTGTTGAAGATGATACTTTGCCACATGGATTCAGTGAGCCAGCTAGGAAAGATGCCTTCCCAGACTGGATACTTGTGACTGGAGAAGGACATGTGGGATATGTGATGGTAGGAGGCTGCCTTGGTTACAGCAACCACAAAACGGTTGAGTTTAAAATATTCAGTCTAATGAGAAAGGAAAGGTCAGCAGAGTTGTTGCTCTCGATTTCAAGAGAGCAAACTCAAAGCCACTCAGGGAACTACTCAGCACTGGTCCCTGGGAATCTGCTTCTGAGGGCTCCATGAGTGCTTGGTTGAACAGGGAATTCCTTATGGAGCTTGAGAAGAAGCAGAAATTTTCCATCTCTAGAAACAAGGCCAGGCCTCGCAGGAAGTTTACAAAGCTGTGGTTCACATATTCAGGGAGAAAACACAAAAGGCCTAAACTCATCTAGAGTTGAAACTGGACAGTGTTGTGCCACACAACTGAAAAACTTTTTAGAGTGTGTTGATAACAAGACAAGGAGTGAAGAAAATTGGACCAATACTTGTTGGAGACGGTCACCTGACAAACAGGGATGAAGGAAAAATGGAGGCCTTCAATGCTTTTCTTGCCTCAGTCTTTTAGATTAATAATCTTGGACTGCCTGGTCCTGAGGCAGAGGACTGCAGCTGTGGGAGCAGTTTGTGGCTTTCCATTTGTGGCCACTGAATTTTTAAGAGACCATCAGTATCTACGGGATGTTCAGAAGTCCATGGGGCCTGAAGGAATTAGCAGGACCCCTTTCAATCCACTACCAAAGGACTTGGTACTCACTGACTGGGAGCTACTCAGGGTTACTACAATTTACGAGAGGGAAGAGCCAGGAAATGACATCCCTATTATTCTAACCTCAGGACTTGGAATAATTGTGGAGAAGGTCATACCAGCTGCAATTGGAAGGCATTTGAAGGACAAAGCATTCCTCAGGCACAGACAATAGGTTTTCACAAAGGGAAAGTCCTGGCTAAATAATTATATATCTTTCTACTATAAGGCTCCCTGCCTAGTGGATGAGAGGAAAGCAGTAGATATAACTTTTTTTTCCTGGATTTGAGTAAGGTTTTTAATATTATCCCTCAGAGCATCGTTCTGGACAGGTGGTGTGAGATGGTCAGGTACCTGGAGCTCTGGGTGAAGAGCCAGTTGTTTTGTTTTTTTTGGGTTAACTATTCTGCACTGAGGGTTTTTTTCTGGAAGCAGATTGTGAAGGACAGGAACTTTTTGGAACTGCAACCCACATGGATTCAGGTGCTTACAGTTATATGGGAATACGTCTTCAGAGAAGACAATTACAGGTTTAAACACATGTGTACAGCAAATTCATTTATTTTCCTTTCATCATTTCAGTGGGATTTTGGAAGGGACATGCTAATGTACAGTTTTATTTCCTCAGATGTATGAAATCACAGAAGAGAAGGGAATACTCAAAACGCTAAATGAAATATGGTGCAAACTGACTGAGCCTCTGCAACCCCAGGTGCCACGACAAGAACATACCAAGATGAAAAACTTGTCCTACCCATTTTCCAGAGAGAAAATATATTTGTGAGTACTTTAAAATGTGATGGACAACAAAGAAAGCTGGAATGCATCGTTTTAGTGTTGTTGTTTCTTTTACCCATATTTCAGTCAAAATCAGAAATTCATCAAGCATTTCTGGAAATCCTGAGGAAATATCCAAAGCTGTCAGATTTTCAGGGGACTAACAGAAATCGAAGTTGCAGAGACTTTCTGCCGGTGTTCTACCTACTTCTGCTGGATAAGGCACTGGAAGCAGTGCATCAAATAAAATATCCATGTGTTCAGCTTGAAATGTAGAAATCCTCCCACCAAATTCCTCATTATTTGGTTAAGGATATTACTGCCTGTATTGGAAAAAAAAAAAAAGAGCTAGTAGAAATACGGCAGTATTTTCTGTCTTGATAGATTTATTGTAGCAATTAAAACTCAGCTAATAATATGCAGATAAGGAATTCCTGACACCTGCCCTTTCACTCAGAATAATATTTCTGGGCCCAGTTTGACATTGAACACTCTTTTTTTACTCCTGGGTGTCCGATATTTATGTCCGATAAATAAAATTCAGTAATAAATACAGTGACCCACCATATCATTTATTGCCCTCTGACAATTTTAATTAATCCTGAATACAAGTCAAATTGATGGAGGAGAATAAACTGGGTAGCTAATTTCACATATGATGATTTTGAGGTTTAAGGGAAGGCATAATTCCCGTGGAATGGTTATTTGAATGCAAGTGAAATGCTGACTGTTTAGTGGCCAGGAAAAGAGTAATGAACATCTGCATCAGGCTTCTTGAAACCTAATAACATAACCTCAGCATGTTATAGTGTTGAGGGGATGTTATAAGAAAAATATTAAAAGGTTGTCTTCTGTAAACAATAGAGAGGTTGTTCTTGTCCAAAAGGCATTTTATATTAGCTGATAATTTTGCATTTTTATGCCCACTGATGTGCAATCCTGGTAGAGCTCTGAATGACTGGATCTTAAACAACACATTTTATTACTCTGTACTTGGTCATCTACATTTCCATTAAACATCTGTTTTTCTGATTAGCTGTGGTTTCTAAGTGAATTCGAAATTAGAATCTTATATGTTGTCTTTCTTGTTGCTTCCATGTCTTAAAACAGAGCTGATTTTCTTTTTCCTCAATGTTTTAGGTATAACATCAAAGACAAAGACACCTTTTTTGACAATGGAACCCGCAGCCGAATAGTGAGTTAATAAAAATAACATATCCTTGTCTTCTTGTGCTGGATGGGGTTTGCTAGTGGGATTTAGCATGGGGTTTGTAGGGAGTGTTTTAGTTTCAACTTTGCTGATTTCATCAATTTATGCATTAGTGTGTTCTTGCAGAACACTAATTCCTGACACCTATGTATATAAGGAATTCCTTTCTGGAGCTGCATGGTGGTTCAGGAGCGGGAAATGCTCTGCAGGGAAACTATTGACTCCTCTTCATTGTTCAAAGCTGTTTTCAGCCCTGTTCCTAAGCTTTAACTGGATTTCCTTCCATATAGTCCTTATATTCCCAATATTTCTATAAGGATGTGACACAGCAGGATTTAGCCTACAAATGTCAGGGTGAATAATCCACTAATAAAATCTGCTAAATAATTTAAACATTTGAGCAAACCAACAGTGCAGAAGCCACCTATTTTAAAGCTTTGTTTTATTGCTAATTCCACAATGAAATTCATGCTAAAAGAGGATTTGTGTGTTATCCCACTGTTCTTTTTTGCAGGTGAGGGAAATTTTGAAGCGCACATCTACAAAGGCCAGAAACAGCATGGGTAAGGCAGAGGGAAGAGAATTAGAGGTGTTCTTTTGAAAGGAGTTGTTTAGGTACCTCACAGAATATTGATTTTTCTAGCAGGACACAAAATATGCTGGCACATTTTCACCAAAGAAAAAATTAGATGTTGAAATAAGTGTTTTTTTCTGAGGCATAAAATCAGAATTTCTGGTCCATGATTTGGATCATAATGGGAGCTGGCTTTTCATTTCTACAGGTGCAGCATCTGGCACATAACTCACATTTCATGAATTGTTATAAAATTGGATTTGATTACTGTATGATCTGCTTTGGAAAATTCAGATGTCAACTGCAATATGTTGTATTATTTCTTGCAGGAGCATATTTTTCTTACCATTTCAACTGAATAATGCACCTTTCCAGGTTATTTTTATTGCTTCAGCTTTAGAAATTACCTCCCTGAACTGCCTGGCAAAATATATGACTTAAATATGGCTGTTTTGAAGATACTTTTGGGATAACACTGGATCCTTTGGAGCTTGAGGTTCAGAATTTATTTAATTTTCTTGAGGTTCAGAATTTACACAGGTGTACTTATTCTCTTTGCTCTGCTCTTTTCTCTCACCCATTGTGAGATCATGGGACATATCTCCCTAGTGTAAAATAAGTAGTGGTGCTCCCTTTCTGACATATTTTCTGGAAATCTTATTGTAAGCTTGACCACCTATGGACAGCTCATAACATCCAAGGGTAACATTCCTGGCAAATAATGTGCTGCAGCAAGGTTCTGCACAGCCCTGGTGTGATTTTGTGCAGGGAAGCTGCAATAAAACATGTGTTTGGTACAGGAAAATAGATTCATTTCAGTTTCCCTGAAGAGGAGATATATATTTTTTTGAAATTACATGAAAAGCATAACAAAATGAAAGCCACAAAAAATACTTTCACTTTTTCAGCCAAAACCACTTGCCATTTCCCAGTACAAACTTTTAAATTTGTGACTGTCACAGTGTTTCTCTTTAAAAAAAATGAAACTATGTTTTTAAAAAAGTCAGGCATTCTCAGTTTCTAAAACATCATTTCATAGGTGTCTGCTTTTTGATCTGTTTACTCTGTGTTCTCTGTTTTGATCTGCTCAAAAGGCTCCACGCGGGCAATAGAGGGAAATGCTGCCTTATTTTTCTGGACTGCTGGGAACCCTCCTGGAGGCTTTGATTTGTTGGGAAGAAAACTTGAGAGAAGCTCAGGGAGAGAGTCAGAAGAGAAAGAGCACTCTGCCAGTGGAGATATCTGCCTCTTACTTAGGGTTTTCTTTAATTTAATAGCTTGTTCTGGTTTATAGCGAAATGAAAGCCATCATTAGAGATCAAAGGACTAGTAATAATTTTTCAGGAATTTTTTTATAAGTCTAAGGTGAAAATACAGCCTGATGCGCTTCAAGCTCAGGTCAGCTCAAGAACTCATTTGACATGAAATAACTATTTCAACATTCCCATCCTTTCCGTCTTTCTGGTCCATAGCCAGAACATGATTGTGCCTCATGTTTGACCTAAATTTACTTATCCCTTTGGTCTTCTGAGATCCTCCCCCAAAAGACCTCTGTTTCATGTGTCACTAAGGCTTTCCCATCTCAGCTTAAAACTACTCATCAGGAGAGGTTTAAAAGATTCTTTTAATCATAATTTTGTTCTTTTTTTTTTACAAGAGTTGATTGTTTACTTTGCACAAGAGGCAGGACAGTGATGTTGGAAGTCCTCATAGAAGTCTTTGGTTTCCATAAACATGCTTCATAATATAATAGGATGAATATAACAACACTTCAAACACGTTTGCTTATGGATTTTTTTACATCTTTGTGAGGCTGAATCTGATTCCACTCCTATGATGTTATACAAGGAAAACTTATTTTCTTCTAGCATAACTCTGAACCACTGTAAACTTCCCAACATTGAATGCTTCCAGCAGCAGGCTTGACACCATCCAAGCATGATTTCCTGATTCTATCAATGCATGTAGTTGTACTTGTCTTTGTAGCAACGGAGACATTTATTGGTACTGCCTCTCTAGCATCTCTGACCAGAGGGCTTTTCCCAAATATTTCAGAATAATGTGTGATTTGACTATGGAATGTTTTTCATTGCTAAAGGCATGATAGCTGGTTGCTTTTTTTCTGGGCATTGAAAGCAAAGAGGCCTGGAATGGATTTATATAAAAATTGCTAATTATTATAAATTACTCATCTTTGGTTGCCTTTTTATGGAACAATTGATTTCACCTGCAGAGACTGAGGATGGAATTGCTGTAAGAGCTGCAGGTCTTGAGAGCCATTAGGGATCTTGTGTCTGTCTAGAGGTGCTGCAGTCACTGCTGGGGATTCCCTTGCTAAACTCCCTGGAAGTGCCCAAGGTCAGGCTGGATGGGGCTCTGAGCAACCTGGGATGTGGAAGATGTGGAAGGTGTCCCTGCCCCTGGCAGGAGGGCAGGAACTGGCTGATGTTTTAGGTTCCTTCCAACCCAAACCATTCTATGGTTTTATAACCACAAACTTCTGTGGAAGTGTTTTTAATTGTTGCAATGTGCCAGTAGGGATCCATGGTTCTGACCACTGTAAGAATTCAAGGAGGACTTCAGGAGGCTTTGCTCCTCAGTCACGTGGCTCTTTGCTATCAGGGTGAAAAAGTGGTCAAAAGAGTATTTGAACTGTGCTGTTCACTGAAGAAAAAGCTTTTTATGGAAATGAGTTTCTCTGAAAAACATTTTCCACAGCCAGCAATTCCTATGTTGCTCTATTCTCATTCTGAATATTGTCAGTTTTACAGCTCTGTCCCCTTTGGAATGCCATGTATTAAATTCATAGTAATATTTTCTGTTCAGTTGTGCCTGTTGACCACCTGAATTTTTCTTTTTGTTTTAGGCATTGGCGCATTAATAGCAAACAATGTTTATGATGCAGCCTACCCTCTTCATGATGTACGTATGCACTATTAAATATCCAGGTCTCTGCTGGTGTCACTCAGGAGGCACCAATTCATAGGCATTAATATTTGCTCTCTGTGACAATGAAAATCTCTTCTAAGTGTAATTCCAATATGAAAACTCTTCTATAAGTATGTTTTGAGTCATGACCTAAAAGTAAAATCAACAATGTAGGAACAGCTGACCAAACTTTTATTTAGTTTTATCTGCTTTTGCATCAGTTATTAAACTGTTTTCTTTCTCCAGGGTGAATATGAAGGCCAAAATGATGACATGAATGAAAGAAAGGTAAAATACATTGCAAAATTTATTTCATATTAGATTTAATGTAACAAATTATGTTCTAAATGTCATTGTAAAGCATTAGCCATTGTACGAACAAGTAAATGTTTTTACAAACACATACATTTTTTTGCATTACATATTTTTCTCTATTTCTGCATATAAAAATGTTTTTGCAGGATTTTTAAAATGTTTTCTTATGAAGCATGTCAGTAAATTTAATTTGATATTTACATCTTGAAATGTTTCCAGTTTCCCTCTGCACACAGACAAGATTTTCAACCTGTCAGGAAGAAGAAATTGTTAAATAACTCATATAACAATTTTATTTTTGTAACCAAATGCTACTAGAGAGCAGTGGTTACTAAAGTAAAACACAGTTGGGCTTTTAATTTGATTGTGCATTCAACTAAATTGCGTGCAATTTCTAAAAATCTGCTTCCAATTATTTTGTAAATAAAGTTTCTAGCTATCAGAAGGCACTCAAAAATAGATCAATCCTCAAGAGAAACAGTGTGAATTCAAACTGTGTTTAACATATATGTATATATATATGGTTCCTTTTAGAAATGGGAAAAAAAATTAAGTTCTGTAATTTATTAGGATCATTTCCATGTTGTTCTATAATGTTTGCTCATTTTATTTTCCTTGATATGCAAACAATAGGATAGGAAATTCAGAGGGAAAATAGGGAGAGAAAGGGAACGAGGGAAGACTGAAAAAAGGGAATATTTGGATACCTTCAATATTTACTTACTATGAAGACTGAATTCATGCAAACTGAGGTCATACAAATAAATCTGGTATCTCCAGTGCTGAATTAGTAAAATTTGAAAACATAATCTTTGTAGTTTTTGGTAAATAATGTTGCCATTCCGCCACTAGATGTCTTCATGTGCCGCATACGATTTAATTTAGGGTATGAACCTTGGTAAGCAGAACAAAGTTAGAAAACAAACTATAAAAGAAGCTTTTTTGTGTGTGTGTCTGCTACTTTAAACTTTTTGTTCATGAAGGAATTGTCTGCTCTGGACTTGTAGAATTTTCTCTGAGAGGCAGCTCCACAGATACTGACTTGGAAAGCAAAAATTTTAGAGAAAAAAACCCAAGTGAACATTAGTCAACGGAGGAAGATTGGGTACTGTGGAATGGGGGGGAAGAGGGCCTAGAAGGACCAGTGTCTGGAAAAATATTCTCCCTACTAGTTGTATTTTTTGCTGCCCTCTTTTTATTCTGCCTATTAGGCTCAGTTATGAAGTGTTAAGTATTAAAAACATAAAAGCTTCTTTCCAGAAATACTTCATTGATTATTCACATATGTCCCTGCTGCCTAGGCCTTGAATCTTCTGTAGTATTCCTATGCATAACATCATCTGTTTTCTATCTGAATCTAATAGTCTCAGTGTTTAATTTCCTGAAGAACCCCGATCAGGTTTAAAAGAAAGGAGGGCATTTTTGAGGTTTTTTTCCCTTCTGCCCCTTTTTATTTTGCCCATTTTAACTTATCTATATCTTCCAATTCAATTTTCTCTTGTATAACCCCCAAAATGACAATTCGGGTACAAAAATGAGTACTATTGGCATAAGTTCCCTTATGGGGTACATATGCCAATAGGGCAGCACAAGTAATTAAGGTTTATGTACCAGTTTATAACATAAAAGGTTAATCCTTATCGACCTCCTTCAGGATTTCCTTGGAGAAAATGTAGAGTGACACCACACATTTGACCCATCCTATGAGAATTAGAAATCTTCAGTCAATGAAACCCTCAGACTGAGAAGGTCTCAGTCTTAAGAGTAAAGGAATTTCCCAGTTTCAGTGTGACTTCTGCTCGAAAAAGAAAATCTTTTTAAGAAAGGTATTGAACAGCAGAATGATAATAACTCACCGTGGGTATAACACTGGCTTAGGCTTCTTTGAGCTTCTGGCCCACTGGCAACTTGTAACCCTTCATTGCTGTCCCTGTGTTTGCGTTAAAAAATCCATGAGGGCTTTGTAACCTACCTGGGGAATCCACTGTTGGCACATCCTACAGCAGCATCCCTATTGTTAGAAGCAGATTAGAAAATTCTTATAAATTTACAAAACCTACAGTACCTGCTCCTAAATGGAATGCTATTTAAGAGCTTTCTTTTTGCTCTTCAAATTTCATTCTGTAGATGTGTTCAAAGCAGCCTTTGGGTAGTTTTAAGAATGACATAGTCTTAACTTTCTTCTTTCGTATATTTGAGTGAATGCATTTCCTAGTATGATTATTTGTGGAAATGAATAACATTTTGTAGGTAATGCTGTGGTGTAATGGCAAGGGGCGATTTTGAAGAGGCAACAACAAGTATTCACAGAAAAATATCAATATGACAGCCAGGACAATCCTCTTCAGGGAAGTTGTGTCACATAATCATGGGAATTAAAGATAGAATAAGGAAGACTACCCCAAATTCTTTGCCTGTTGCAGTTGGGTGTATTGTGGTCAATCTACCACAGGTCCTGAAAGGTTTCCTTTTATCCCTGACTCTGTTCCCGCTGGATTCCTCCCACTGCAAGAAGTTTCTAGAGGATCTGGTCCTTCCTTTGAGCACTCTGCAAGCTGTGGGTGAATTTACATATCCAACAGCAGACATGGCCTTGTGTGATGTCCCCAAAATGGGGACAAAAGTAGTTTTTTTATGGGCTCCACTGGGTATAGCAGGCCTAGGAATGGAGCAAATGTTTTTAACTCTTAGAAGATGTAAGTAAAACCAGAAAGGATAACTTGTTTCACATTATTTTTCAGTTTGTTTTATTGGTTTTTTGTTTTCTTTCTTTAGTTGCTGTATCAAGAATGGGCAAGATATGGAGTGTTTTACAAGTTTCAGCCTATTGATCTCATAAGGTAACGTGGACTTGTATAAAACACCAAGGGACCTGGTTCAGAGGTCATGCAGATTCATTCATTTCCACTTCAGCAAATGAAATCTTGGATTGATCAGAACATTGAAAATAATGCCCTCATCCCTTTTTTTGTGGCTCTGATGATAATTTACCATAACAAAAATACACTGAGCAATTATTACGTATGCTTTTGTATAGTGGTTGTTCCTGGAAGAATGTCATAATTCAGTTTTGGGGGTTTTTCAGGTATTGATTTGTTCAAAGGAGAGGAATTGCCATTTGCATTGATGAATTTTTATCGGAGAGTATGGTCACAAAATCTGGTGAATAATCAGAAGCTGGTGTTCACATCATGAATCAGTGTGAAAATATTTGACAGTTTTGAAATTGATTTGATTTCTTTACTCCTGGTTTTACAAGTTTCGTTCATCTGAACACATCCATATGTGTTCCCAGTGGGGTTTTTTTTGGTATATTTATGAATTTTTTCTTGAAGAAGCTGGCTTTAAAATAAGGCAAAACAAACCAGCCATGATTTTTAAGGATTTCCCACAATATCTAAAAGAAAGCCAAAACAAAACAATTTTTGTTGTGCTGTACTTTGTTTGTACTACAAATACTGAGAAAAGAAAAAAAATATTTGAGGATACTGCTGACTAGAAATACTCTTATGTAAGAAGTCTATCTAGGAAGAAATAAACTGGGATATTAAGAAATAGAAAAAACCTCAACAGGTATCTGTTTCTGGATAATTTATCTTTTGAATAATCAGACTCCAGCTAGTTTTTGTTATATGATCTGCCCCTGTGTGATTACCTGTGAAAGCTGCTGTTGGTAATATGGATAGCCAATATGCTTTGTGAAATATTTTTGTTATATTTTGAGTTAAAGCTGAAATGCTGCATGTAGTTTTCCAAAGAGTTAAGCACTAACTTTTAACGTGAGAGGAATTGCTCCTTATTGGGAGCAAGATGTTTCAAACTGGCAAGTGGAAGTGAGACCATCAAACCCTGCTGAGGTTCTGTAAGGCTTTTAAATTTCCTCTTTTTTTGCCTCAAAGGTTTTGAGGCAAAATTTATGAACTTTTTGTATGGCAGTTACTCTGGGCCAAGCTCCTGTATGGAACAGGTAAACTCAGAATGAGATTACAACACCTGCTGTGTTGTTAGTAAATACTACAAGTGTTAAATTAAACTGTGACTGGGCAGAGGAATTCTCAAGTTTGAGCAGACCTGACAGCTCAGCTGAGTTAAAAATAGAGGTACATCTGCTTACACTCCATCTTCATTTGTATTTTGCTGTCTCCATTATAATGTTTCACTGTGCTGATATGATTTCATAGAAATCCTGTGGTTTAAACTTCTGTGAGAAACAAAAAGAAGACCAGACATGTGCAATTGATTGTCTGTTCTCAGAGATGACTTTTCTTGCTTTTATCTTCCATATTTTGCTTGACTGCAAGTTTGACTGTTACCACTATAATAAATGTGGTTTTTATTTCCTGGGTAATGTTAGAGCTTTAGTGTAGATGTACCTGGAGAATGGCCACCCGTCTCTTTCTGCCAGTGAGGTAGGTTTCTTCACTTTTGTGCCATGGGGGTATCTGAGCCCAGCCTTGATGTGGGTACTTATTCCCTTGGCAGAAATCAGTCACCCTTTGTGCTTTTCGATAATTTACTGTGACCCTCCTTTCTTAGATTGCTTAGATTGTACTCAACTTTCTTTTTCTGGTTTTCTGCCATAACTTAAGTTTAAATTCAGGTTTTGATGGACAGATGAAGCAGCATTTATCTTTCTTTATTTTCAAAGCATCTCCGGCCTGCTGTTTTCAAATATATCAACTCTGTTGAAGTATGCTGCTTAAATAATATTCACATCCCCAAACTAAGTAGAATTTTCTCTTCTGAGGTCTGTAATCCTCAGGGAATTTAACTGCATAATCTTGGAAAACTTTAAAGTTCTTAATAAAAAAAGGAAGTAAAGGTCCATTTTAATATTCAGCAACAATTCCATTCACTCCTGTCTCTTAATCTGTAAAAATATCCTTCTCTGGCTTCGTGGACCCCTTTGGGCTATAAGAAAAAGCAAATTTTTTTGTAAAAGAAATGCAGCTGTGAGTAAAGAAGGTTTCAAGAACACAGTGGGTCTTACATATTTCTATTCTACAGCAGAGCAATTTCAGTTAAAGACTTTAAGGAAATACATCGTGCAGATTGTGCAAATAGTACAGTGTGAATTGAGGATTGATTTGTAAGATGTTATAACACCTCATCTCTCAGTGCACATCCAGATATAAAAACACATTGCTTGAAACACAGTCTGCCTAATGCCATGATTTATTTTCAAAAGCATGTGAATGTCCACATGTGAATTTCAAATTTTTTTCTGTTTCTTTTTAACTCACGTGAAGAGGATTATTAACAGTTACGTGAGAGAGAAATCATGCATTATTTGCTAACAGATATGTTAGGCTAAAAGTACTGAAAATGGTTTACCTTGTCTCAGTCATCTCAGGATGGCCTGAGGGATATCTTAAAAAGTAGAGAATGAAAGCTGCAGTTTTAGAACGTGCAGAGCTCTGGAGGTCTGTCTGTTGTAACACACCTTTTTTGTCATCCTAATTTTAGTACTGATTTTCACTAGAGAGGAGTTTCTCTAGTGCGACTTCTGTGTATGAATGCAATTATCAACAGTAGTTCCTCTCAATCCTTGCACTGTAATATAAAAAGTGCTATAAAAACATCTGTGGCTTAGTGATTTTTGATGATTTCCTTTTCTCAAATGAAGATCAGTTCAAACCTAGTTTTTAGCAAGTTCTGCAGTGATGCTGCTGTTGATTCAGAAACAAGGAGGGTCCTCCCTAAGAGTTCTATGACCCCACATAAAGAAAGCAGGTTTTATATTTTCATACGTGTTATTGAATGTTAATCAATGTTTTAATAACATGATTTTAGAATTATTAGGTCATCCTTAGACCTTCCTTCTGCTCAAAGCAGAGCTGGCTTGAAAGCCAGATCAAATTGCTCGTGAGCTTTGAAATCTCCTAGGATGAAGATCACACAGCTCCACCTCTTCCAACACTGCACCACTCTCAAGAAGTGTTTCCTCCTCTTCAGACCAAATATTCCCTGAACTGACTTCCAGTCATTGTTTTTTGTCTTTTAGCAGTGCACTTCTGATGAGTTACAGGAAGTGAAGAAAATACACAGCAAGCATAAGAAGTGCAGTTGAAATTTACAGTAAATTTTATTTCTGATTATAATGCAACATTTATCACTTAGGAGCTCTAAATGACAGATGAAGGGAGTAAGCTAAGGTTATTGATGTCACAAAGAGAAGGCTTTTTCCTTCTGAGACAAAACTTTAACTCCTGGAAAACTGGCACATTTTCTTCTTAATGGGCATCTTGAAACACCTGCAGCTGGGAAGCCATGTAGGAACTGAAATTCCAGGACCATCCTTGTAGAGAGGAGGTCACCTTTTTATCTCTTGATCTATTAATATAAGATTACCTCACCCTAGGGAAATCAAGCAGGCTTGGCTCATTTCTAATTGTGGTGGAGCTTATTTTAATATCACAGCTTCTATAAGGTCCCAGCTCATCTTCTAATGGTTCTTCATATTTTAATTTCTATTTCCCATTTCTAGAACTTCACCAAACTTCTTAGTAGCTAGAAGGCTACATTATCTATAGTGTGATTACTTTCAAAGCTCCAAACACCTCTTGCTGTAAAGCCTGAACCTGTGAAGACGTGTAAAGATTGAGGCTCTGTATACAATAACTCTTTTTGCAGGAGCAGGTAGGAAAGTGTGTTAACTAAAATATTATTTATAGTGAATAGGACATAAATCAAAGCTTGGGAGTTTCTGTTAGTCAGATTGTCTAGCTAATATATTCCCTCCTTCCTATCTGTAACTGTGTTTTCCATTGGTATGGAAAATTGTTTCACCTCGGTGTGTAATGAATTCTGGCCTTTCATTGCAGTGTACCCATGTTGAACCTGCTCTTGACTGAGCAACCCCAGCTTCCCCCCCGTTACTGCCATGAATGTTGTGTTCTTAAAGCCTGGAGCGTGCTTCTCCTGGCAGTTTTTAAAGCAGTGACAGACCTGTGATCCACAGTTTGACTGTCTCAGCTCTGGATATTGTTGCCTTCTCTTTGAGTGTCTTGGGGCCTGTGCAGGACAGTGCTCAGTGTAAGCAATCAGGCACCCAAATTGTCAATACTGGTTTGCCTTTCGACCTTTTGCCTCTTTCATCAGCCTTCACCAGAAAAAACCAAACCTGAATGTATCTGCTTACCCTACTTAGGGCAGCTTTAAAAGAGAGATAAAATAAGAACAGGGGAGTTCTGCTAAAACGGTGCTTTTATTGTCTTTAGAGATAAATGTTTCTTCCTTTGCAAAAACGTGGTTAAGATCAATTTGTAGTACAGGTTGCTCCTGACTGAGCCCTTCTATCTTGCCTAATGTCTGAACAAATGACTTCTTCTTTCACCACCATGATTTGTAATCACATCTTAATCTCTTTTTTGCTCCACATATTGTCTAGAATTCTCAGGGCTTGAAAAGAAAGTCTGTGATGCCCTGTCCCAGAAGAAATATTGTTCAGCCACTGCTTATCCTAGCTTTGAGGTTATTGATCCTCAAAGCGGACATTCTTCTGTATGTTTTAATTCCTCGGTTTTCCTGTCCCTCCTCTTTATTCATTATTCATTATTGTGAATGAATCTTACAAAATATCCCATTTTTTTTTTCTTTTTTATTTTTGTGGGAATGCAACCACTTTGGCAGAAACAACACTATAGCATCTGGTTATCTCACAGGGGTTGAGCAACCCCCCTCCGATGCACTGTGTGCCTGCAATTCTTCCCTGACTGTCATTAGCAGGCAAATCTTCAACGTTCACAGAGATTCTGAGGCTGTCTGCAAGGAATTCTGCTCTAGGAAAAAGAGAAAACAGCTTTAAGCCTGGGAAAGTGCAGTAATCGAGCAAACACAGCACTGAGTAGAAAAATGCCCATGAGCTCTACCAGTGTCTTTGGCACTTTTCCACCCAGCTCCTTTCCAAAGCTCTGCCAAACACACGCCTGAGGCAACAATCCGAGCACAACTTCTCCTGTAACTCTATTGCACTTTGAGGCCAGTATCTTTGTAGGGTTCCAAGAATCTCCACATGAAGATTCCTTCCCAACATACGGTGTGTCCAGCTTGCAGTTCATCGCCAATAAAGTTCTCTGGGTGCAGTGGGAAGTGCTATGCCAGCATCCACTCGTCCTTGATGTCCTTCATGCCAGGTCTTACAGCAGAGGGCTTCCTGGAGGGAGCCAGAAGCGGGTGGGACCCTGGAGTAGAGTCTGAGCTGGTGAAAAACGAACACTTTCCTCATCATTACAATTCTTTTCCCTTTCCACGGTCTCATTACCCCCCCACAACCCCAGTTTATTTATGAATGGCCTTTATTATCATGCTGTACATCCATGAAAATGGTCTGCATTTTAGGAGTTTGATGCTACGGCAGCACTTTTCAGCTGAACTGTAGGGAGTTTTCCCTCCCCCTCACTGGAACTTCTCATCACAGGGCTTACCCAAGTGCTCCAGCCATTGTTTATTGCAAAGCAGAGGGGTTTTGTTCGTGTTGCATAAATCACTGAGGAATTTGTGTTGAATTATTCTGCTGGATGCAGGCCTGTGACTGGAGCGAGATGATTTACTTACAGCTCTGCATTACACAGACTTTGCCAGTCCTGTAGGAAGTGCTTCTCTCTCTGTCTCTTTTGGCAAGAGCTTTGTCTTATTTATTGTTGCTTGCATGAGAGATGGAATTTTAAACCAGTAGGCTTGGATTGTAGTGGTGAGGAAAAACAGATCCCTGCTTTCTGATAAACATAATTCCCAGGCTTCAGATCACTGTCTGAGCACTAGAATCCTCATTACCACCCAGATTTGTCCCTCCTGCAGTGGGATTTTCAAAAGCTAGATCCAGCAAAGGATGTGCATATGTACATCAGGACTTCTCAAAGCCAAGGCTCTGAAGACTGAGGTTGCTTTAAAACTTCCTGGGGTCTCCCCCTTGGACTGTGGAGTTCTGTAGGCAGCTGGAATCCAGTTCTCTTTGTGTTAAGAACTCTCAGGCTAAGTTCAATAGTGCCTGTATGCTGCCTAAATTTAACAGCCAGAAAATTTCTGGTTTTGAATGGACATGATTGATAGGTCCCTTCCAAAAGGTGTCTTTGGAGGTGATATCAGCGTATTTTGATAGGGAATTGAAGTTTGTTCTTCCAAACTGGAGAAACAAATAGAAACAGAGGTGGGCGGCCACATTTGGAAACAGAAGTCGCACACATTTAAATATTTACCTTCATTTGAATATTTTTAGGCATCTCTAGATGTGTATGGGTGGAAACTGCAGGGAGTAGAAAACAGCTGCTGCATTTGGGTGATTACAGTGCTGCTTATCTTTCTTGTGGAACTGCTCTTGATGCCTTAATCTCTGCAGAAGGGTCTGGCTGTGTCTTGCTGGGCTGAGAGGACTTTTCTGGCTCCTGAGTGCTGGCCACAGGTCAAGACCAACCCATTTCTGGTTTAAGATGCTTTGTATGAGGATCCTCTCTGTACATAAGTTATATTAGGACAGGACATGGCTTTGTCTGATCCATTAACTTGTCTCTAACCGGACAAAACCAAGAGATCAAGAACAGGGCACCACTTAAAAATCATCCCCAGCAAACACAAGCTTAAGGAAAGCTTTCAGTATGGGAAATCTTTGAACTTCCACAGTCAGTACCGAGAGCAGAAAAATTAACATTTTAATGCAATATTGGGCAGGGGGTAAGAAAAGGATGGAGCCAGGCTCTTTTTGGCTGTGCCTTGTGACAGGACAAGAGGTGATGGGCACAAGTAAGGGGGTGAGGAGGATTATCCTGTAGTTGCATAGGTCCTTCTTCTTGCCCTTCTTGAAAATGGGGATGACATTTGTTTTCCTCCAGCTTTTGGGCACTTCTCGCAGTCACCACCATTAATCAAAGATTATCAAGAACTGACATCTTCCAGCTCCCTCAGCACTCATGGGTGCATCCCATCAGGGCCTGTGGACTTATGGATATCCAGTTCGCTTCAGTATTCCCTGACCTGATCCTCTTCCACCAAGGTGACGAAAAGATAATTTTTTATACTTGTTTTTAATTGGAAATTATACATCTGTTTATTAGCCACCAGATGGTGTCTATCTGACAGCAGTAACATGGTGCAAGCACTAACAAGGACCTACTTGCTAAAATAAATACATGAGATGAATTCAGGCTCTGCAGTAAGGGTTAGCTATATTAACTTGAAAATCAAGAGAGCTCTCACAAAATATTAGTTATTATAAATGAAAGATACTTAGGAAAAGAAGCCAGTATTTGAGGTTCAAACTCTTGTTAAACGAGATGAAAAAAATCATGCAAATTATCTTGTGAAAACTGGAGATTAGGGAAGTGATGAGATGTCAATGACCTCGCATTTGTTCATGTACAAAAAGGCAGAAGAACAAGTTGTAATACTTATTAAAAAAATAGGAAGAAAAAGACTGAGTAACCTCCTTTCCAGTCTAAAAGAAAGGCTGTTTCAGATTAAATAGGTTACTCCTTTTTTGTATGTGTTTAGTAGAGACAAAATATTGCCTGTATAACTGAATGAACTGCTTCTTACATAGAGTGTCACTTGGTGCCCTGAGTTGTTTCTAAAACGAAACTTCCTCACAGGTAAGCTCTGGTTGACTTCCATTATCCTTGAATTAGCCTCAGGTAGCCGTGGATTTTTAATTTTCCAGGTTTGGAAGGTTACTCACATTTTTAATAATGCTAAATAAAGAGAGAATAACTTAGAGAAAGGTGAGGACAGGCAGAGCATCCATAGGTTGTCTTATGCACAAATTCTTGGAAGTGGTAGGCCAAGCACTGAGTTACTGCTGCTGAAAATGCCTCCCCTGATCAAGGTGTGCTGTGGCTTCTGCAGTCTCAGGGACATTTGGAACTTTTTTTACACTAAGAACACGACAGGCAACATCAACAGCATAATGTAATGAGGCACTTAATCCTTTCAAACCCGTTCTGAAGTTTTGTATTGTCCCAGAACAGAGAGGAAAATGCAATTACAGTACTTCTGACTACCCAGCATCGTGTTGTTTGCTTATCCATTTGGCAGTTGTCAGCCCTAATTTCTGTCTCAGTCGCATTACATGTCTACTTATTATGCTTCTATTGTTCTTTCTCCTACAGTCAGTAAACAAAGGCTTTTTTCAGTTTATAATCCATCACCACAAGCTATGTGCTTTCAGCTGTGTTCTGACAATTTCTTGGAATGGAAGCATAAGGTTCATGAATCCGTGAGGCTCAGGGAGTGGCTTGTTCTAGTTTTATTTCTTTGTAGGATAATGTTTGACCTTTTGATATTTTAAATTGCAGTTTATACACAAATTATTATTATTATTATCACCAATATTAATAATAATAATACTTCCCCACAGTTTTTTAATCCACTAGAATTTGAGAACTTGAATATTCCCTTCCTTCACACGTATCAGCTTCTCCCTGTTACTGTGCTGAATAGTACTTTTTCTTAAGAGCCAAAAAGACTAGGGAAAAACATAATTTTACCTCTAAATAAAATTCAGAATTTCTGTTCTCTATGGAATTGCAATGTTTTGACAGTGGGGTTTTCTTAGTCCTATAAGGAATCAAAAATTCCACAGTGCCTTGAAAGATAAATATATCTGTTATTTAGGCAAGTTTGGCTCCAAGCTTAAGTATCGCTGGAAGACACAGCAAATATTTGTTAAGTAATGTTTTCAAACAAGAACTTTAATGAAAAGGGCTTGATTAAATGGCTCTGCTAGCACATTTCTTCATCCTGTTTTCAGGGGAAAAGGGTCAGGTTCTCAACTCCATTCAAAAAACACACTTTTAATCACTCCCTACTGGACATTCTTGATTTTTATACCCAGTATAGGCAGAAAAATAGTGCTTTTACCTTGGACAGAGGCTCCTTTCTTTGTTTTCTGTGTGCAGAACCAGTTCGCTTTTCTAAAGGACTTTTTCTTTCTTACCTCAAACTCAGATGCATCACAATTTATCTGAGGTTCTGTAGTTGTTAATTTTCCCCCCTCTTAGAATTTTAATAAAAGGAATTTTTCAGTCTCTTGGCACGTTGTTCCAAGGGGGATTGTCTTCTGCCAGGATCTTTTCTTGGCTTCCATGTTGCTCCATTTGGTGCACTCTCTGTGTATCCGGATTTAGCACTGATACGTTCCGTCTTGAGACTGCCTGGATGGAATATGTGCTGTCAGGCACAGCCATGGCAGAAATCTCCAAGATCTCTGGATGCACAGCAGCCTCAGTGCTGCTGCTGAGCAGTAATTCCACCCAGGTGTCCCAGATGGTTGTAATAAATGCCTTGAATCCTGCCCTGAGAAAATTTTCAAGTGAAGAAAGAATGGCAAATCCAGAAAAGTTTGGACATAGGCAGCTCTACCTGGAGTGAAATCTTGGGGTGTTCAGCAACGTTCCTGATCATCTTGTGGTGACAGGGGCTTTCCCTATACTCCAGCAGTTTTTGGGAAAGAAGTCTGCAGTTTTGAGATGGAAACTTCCAATGTTGAGAGCTATTGTCTCAGAACCAAGGAAAATATCTGTGTTCTGATCTTACTGTGCGCTAGAAATTGCTTCTCTCTTTCTAAGGGTAGTCACTGTTCTACCTTCAGTTCAATGCTAGATTTCCTTCTGGTTGCAAAAGCCCTGAAAGGATAAATTGTGTTCCTGGGAACCGTTGCTGTGGGTCAGAGAGGGAATGTGCACCTGGATAGGGAATAAAAGTTCTAAACTGGCCTTGGCAGTAGAGGTGTTCTGACATGAAATAAAACTGTTTGTCCTTCTCCCCAGCAGTGAAAACACCCAAATTTCGCCCCCAAACTGTGCAAATAAGTTTATTTTGAAGGCATTAGTAACACATGTGACTTGTTTGACGTTTTGCACAGCCGAAACCTACCCAAGAGGCAGCTGTAAATCAGTCTCGTTTTGCATAGAAACTACTGTGTCTAAACAACTCCTCCACCAAAGGGGTGGTAGAATGAACTGGAAACATGAAGTGACAGCTGGCCTAGAGTGGGGTATGGAAACTTAAAAACTGAAGAGTTCTGCACAGATTTCCCGGTTAGGTGACTCAGTGTCCACAGCGCCTTTTCCTCACTTTTTCAGCTTTGTTCCTGAACGTCTCCAGAGTTCTTTCCAGCGTGTGTCACGCACCACACGCTCTAGTCACATTCCAGGTACCCACACTTGTTTTTACAGAGTCAAAACCAAAGGGCTTTTTCCTTCTCTCTTTCTCCCCCCTTCCTCAAACCTTAATCTATTTATAAATTGCACAACTTGGCACGGGAGCACTGTGACCAACGTGCAAGCAGAGGGTTTAATAATCAGTTATTCTTTTTGATGTTGGTTTTGCAACCAGACAGACCAAAGTGCATTGCAGATGTCTGGTTTAAGTGTTATATGGGCGAAGCAAAGGGAACCGAGTCAACATTTTTGCTGTGGCCTTCTCACTACTCCTAATTCTGGGAGGGAATATACTTTCTACAGGTGGTTGCTGTTGCTGCTGGTGTCGTTTTTTAATGCTGTTTCTGATAATCTGCTGGAAGAGCAGCTCTTGTCCAGCTTCTGAAAAAGTTATGGGTGATTTGGCCAAATTTTTCCTTAAAGATGTGATTCCTTGTTCAAGAGGACTCAGTACTTGGTAGGTGGCCATTTAACCAGCCTTTTGAAAGTCTTCCAAAATGAAAGGCACAAATTTTCACTTTATGCTGTATCAACACACAGAACAAAAGCCTTGGGTGCTGCTCTTGATAGGAGTAGTACACATTCTTTATCAAAGCCGTTTTCCTTCTGGTTTTGGAATAACCCCTGTCTCTGTGGAATACGTGTATACAAAGGGGCATTTCCCTAATGTGGTAATAAAGCTCACACAGTGCCAGGGGCACACTTTTTTTTGTGACATTCTGCAGTATCCATGAGCACTCTTTGGAAAGGATTAGTCCTTAGCTTTGTCTAGATATATGTGAGGCAGATGTAAATTAGCTACTGAGGTAGGGCAAGACTGATCTCAATTCTCCTCTTTTCCCATGCCAGCATAAATCATGGATAATTCCTGTGGGATAATAAAGTAAGACTGGTTTTATCCCAATGTAAATGAGAGAACATGCCAAGTTCTTGGTGTAAATATATAAAAACTTGTAAAAATACTTTTTCCTGACTCACATCTTCCTCTGCCCTTGAAAAACGCATTTTTTTTCACCTTCTGTTCATTCACTACTGAGTCCAGCAGCAGCTGCAGTAGATGTTGGTACAGGCAATCACAGGTGTTTGCAGAGGCTTGACTCCTATTCAAAGGAACTAGAGAAGAGTTCTTGGGATGTGTTGAACAAAGGATGTGTCTGTGTCCTGTGTTCCTCTGACTTTATAAACTCATACTTAAATTGATAATTATGTTTCCAAGCACTATCATTGCTTCTCCTTAGATTCATTCACTTGGGCACAGCAACTTCTATATATTTCTTTTTCAAAACAGTTAAGCCACAACAGTGCAGTTTTCTTCTTGGCATCTGCTTTTTTTCCATACTGCCAATACACTGTTGAGCTCTTGCTTTCTTTTGGCACAGATACAAATAGAAACCCTTCACTTTATAGGTTACAGATCACGTGCATCGCTGGAAGGCTTAAAAATTCAAAGGGGAGCCTTGTGAGCCATAAACTTCAACTTCCCTGGCCCTGGTCAGCTACTCTTTAGTGCTGCTGGCATTTGAACCCTTTCTGTGCTGATCTGTGGCCCTTTGTCAAAAGATCAGACAGTTTTGAACAGCTTAGATTGTGGACTATTTTTGGTGTCTGCTCCAACCTATTTGAAGCACTTTGCTAGTTGTGCCCACTGCCCATCTCTACAAACAAGGAAGCAGTAAGAAGGCATAATCGGAATAATCTCCCTCTGGTCCTTCTTTTCCCTCTTTGGTGTCAAATTTAAGGTTGTTACTCCCCAGTCAGGAGGAAACTCAAGAGCAAATGGAGTTTCCTCTATCCTGTGATGTTCCAAGGCCATTGCTGCTGTTTGTTGACAAACACAGGAAGCTTGAAGAAAAGCTAAAGGCCTTCGGGTTAGTTCTATATTTCAATCAAGTATTTCTTCCCTTACTTCATATTAAAAAAGGTGTATTAAAGTGTGTGTATTAAACAAACTGTATGAACAACATAGTATATTAACAAAGATGTACATTAAAAATATATATGTATTTTCAAATGAGAAAATAAAGGAAAGCTTCTTCTTACAATTACCTCCAAAATTACCTGGCATGTGCCAGATTAGAGGGCGGTTCCACAGTATATGGCTTGTGTTTGCAACCCAAATATTTATATTTATTACTTCATAAAATATGCTGTATCGTATAATGCCGTATTTCCAGGTATTTTTTGCAAATCCATTGTCCCAAGGTGCTTAAAATCTTAAGTTATTGCCATTCAAGCCACGCTATGATGATTTCACTTGTGCTGTTTGATACCTCACATAGTTTGTAGCTTAGGGTACCTGGCAATGTCAGTTGCAGGGGCTGTACTCTTTTCCTAGAAGATTCCTGAATTTTCCCAGCTTCTAGATGGCATCCCCTCATACTTAAGATTATTTTGTCTGTGTATCACCTTAAAATGCTTTTGTTTGGTTTTCCCCTTTAGGACTGCATGTATCCTTTCCAAAGGATAAGCAAATTTTGTTAGACATGAGGAAACACAGGTACTCGTGGAAGGAAACACTGAGATAGGCAGGATTGCACTGCCAGTTTTCTGTGGGAGAGCCTGGAAGAGCGGAGTTAGCTGCAGCTGTGATGGTGTGAGAACAACAGCAGGATCTGTAGTAATAAAAATCCCCCACTGTTGCTTCCCTTATGCATTACATCTGAGCTGGAAGTGACTGTGGAGGCTTGCCTTGTTGTCCCATGGCTCTCTGCCATGGTTGCACTCCTGCCCCATCTCTCCTGTGGCAGGAGCAGCCTGGCCCTTAGACCCAACTTCTGGAGCAGAAGATTTTGGTTTGGGTCTCCAAAAATCTCATTTAAGCATTTTCAGCAGGAATGATTTAAATCTGGGGTGTGAAACTTGGATAAAGCTTTCCCAAGGTGAGTGGGATCAGAATAAATCTCAAAGTGGGATTGCGCTCAACCTTTATGAGGAGCAAGACTTGTCTTTCTTTTCTTAGACATGATATCATGAATTTATTTTAATTTTTGCTGCTATCAAAGTGTAAATATCTCACTGACTCACATTCCATGTCATGCCCTGAGTGTTCTCTGTGTAGTGCTTTCTGTCCAACACTGCTCCCTCTTCATCTCTGGCTTGTGAAATGTTTTAACCTTGTTGGTATTTATCTAAATTTTGGTGAATTCTTGAGTTCTATGAAGCTCTTTGGGTTTTGCAATATTTGTAATCACTCCTAACTGTATTTTGGAATGTTCAGCGAGGTTCACCCATGCTTAGTTTACTTCTTGCAGTGCTATTCACGAAGATGCTGGGCTGAGTTCTACCACTTATTTATCAACATCTGCAGTGGGCTGTTCCTCAGAGCAGCCACTGTTTTTTCTAACCAGCTGTCCAGGGGCTGTTAAGTTGACAAAATATTCTTTCTGAAAAGCCAGTGCTTAGTTGTGCAAGTAAACTTTGCTCCTTCAGCAGCAATTCCAGATTAGTCATCTTTTAGATATCAGAGGATGTTGTCAGTACAATCTCATAGATGTCATTTCTGTGACTCTCACTAAGAGAATCCAGCAGTGCTACAGAGGCAAAACTTAACATACTCCTCTGAGGAGCCAAGAATTTTCTAATGTTTTCTCCTATTTCACTGACTTCTTCTGAGAGACGCAAAGAGCACAGCCTTCCCTGAACAGACATTATGTATTGCAATGCTGCCTGCTTAATTTCAGCTCAGAACGATCCAGGACTGTCTTTTACTTCTCACAACAGAGAAGCCCAAAGTGCCAAGTGCCTAAATCACCCCCTTCATTTGTTTCTATTGTCTTCAAGATACTCAGGGTTTTCATTCATGTCTTTCACAATTCATATTTTAACTTTCTGGGGCTGTTTAGTAGCTGTAAAACACATATGAAAATGACACCCTTGACACATGCTTTTTCTTTTTCTTTTTCTTTTTTTTTTCTTTTTCAGGAAGTATTTTGGAGAAAAGATAGGACTTTATTTTGCCTGGCTGGGTTTATACACAGAATTCCTCATTCCATCTTCAGTGGTTGGGATTATTGTATTTCTATACGGATGTATAACCGTTGAAAGTGACATTCCTAGGTAAGCTTATCTGTGATCTGTGATTTGTTACTCGAAAATTGTAAGACTGTGCCTTTTCTTATTAATCCTCAGTGAGAATAGCTGGTTTTAGCTTGTCTGAAGAGCAGTGGTGTATCATTACCAACCCTGTGAGCATTACAAACACAGAGGCATTGAACAGATATTTGAAGGCCACATATTTATTTGACTGTTCAGTGTTTCACCTCCTGAAGCAGAAATGTTGAGTGAGTCCACTGAGTTGAATTCTTTTTCTAAGACATTAATTTGCTTTTCATGAGTGCACATAGCTCAGGGCTCAATCAGAAAGTCATTATGTAAAACTCACTGAAATTAATGCAAACACTGTCCACAACTCTTGGAATACTTTATTCTCAGTAAAATCAGACCATTTGTACAAGTAAGATGAACAACAGTTACATGACTTAGCAAATGCCAGCAGATCTAGGGATGTGATTCTGGCCCTCTCCTCTGCTCTGCTGAGCCCCCCCTGCAGAGCTGCCTCCAACCCTGGGAGCCCAGCACAGGAAGGACAGGGAGGTGCTGCAGCCAGTCCAGAGCAGAGACAGCAAGGGGAGCAGAGGGGATGGAGCAGCTCTGCTGTGAGGAAAGGCTGAGGGAACTGGGATTGTTCAGCCTGGAGAAGGGAAGGCTCCAGCGGGACCTTAGAGTGGCCTTCCAGGACTTGAAAGGAGCCCACAGGGAAGATGGAGAGAGACTCTTGACAAGGGCCCGGAGTGACAGGGACAAAGGGGCAATGGCCTCACACTGACAGAGAGCAGGGTTAGATTGGCTATGAGGAAGAAATTGCTCCCTGTGAGGGTGGTGAGGCCCTGGCACAGGTTGACCAGAGAAGCTGTGGCTGCCCCATCCCTGGAAGTGTTGAAAGCCAGGTTGGATGTGGCTTTGAGCAACCGGGGATAGCGGGAGGTGTCCCTGCCCATGGCAGCAGGGGGTGGAAATGGATGAGCTTTAAGGTCTCTTCCAACTCAAGCCATTCTATGGTTCTATCTTTGGTCTCCACAATATTCCTCTTCTAGACACAAAAAATGCTGAGTTTTGTGTATCCTGAAGGGGATGTACTGCACAAAAACTGCCAGAGTCACACTGAGATGTTAATGTCTGCTTCCCAGGGAAATAAAATTAATTCCTCTGTGTTATCTGTGTCTGACTTCTGCTGGAGACAGGATACTGCAGTACTTGTGTGCTGATCACACTCATGACAGTCCCTGAACCGACAACTTTTAAAATCACTGCAGTAGGACAAGGTTATTGATAGGTAAATGGTGAACACCACCACATCTGAGGCAGGGTCTGTTTTCTTAGCTTGATCTGAATAAATCTTGGTGGTCTGTGCTTGTCGGGGTGAAAGCTTGTGCTAACATTTAAACTCCAGTGAGATTTATGGCTAAGACGTATCTGCAGCACCCTCTGCTGCCTTTTGAAACAGAGAATTACTGTAACAACATGAGAGCTGGAAACAGCTGCATGCTTTTCAAACCACATAATATAAACATATTCATACTAGAGCTTGAATAGTCCTTTTTTTTTTTCATTTGAAGTCGTAAGGAAAAAGTTTTTTCAGGATGGTCCATATAGGAACAATCATAATCATGATATGCCAGCTATCACTGAAGCAATGTTGCAACTCTCAGCTCATGATCCTGGCAGGGATAATTTGATCTTTGCACTGTTCAGTTCATCTAAGTGAGACTGTGCAGGTATGAAAGGCTTTCACATCCAAGCCTTATTGAAAATACTGAAAGCATACTCAGCCCTGACAAGTAGTGTTTGGCCTATTAAAGGGATACTGATAACAGGTTTCTTAAAAGATTTTTAGTGATTGAATCTGTACATGGCAAGTAAGACAAAGAATTAAAATAATAACCTTACAGTAAAGTTCTTAAAATCTGCAAAAAATCTTTTCTCTCATGTTTTTGTGCCACTATATTAAAAAATGTGTTTTGACAAGGGCACCAAATTTCTTTTGTGACCACTTCAATCTTTCTTTTCATTAATTTGAATCTGATCTGTATAAAATCATGTAACTGACTGCAGAGATGGCCAGCTCCACTTTCACACTGGAATTTGGGTTTTTTAGTGTGGTTAACCTCAGTCTTCAGTGATGCTGTCTTCCTTAATTGGCTAACACAGTGCAGTGATCAGTCTGGTTGAGTGCTGCATTGTTTCCCTGTTGGTAAGGTGCCTACAAAGATTATAAAAATTCCTATCCATGGCAATAAGCCTCAAGGAAACACACAGCTCCCGTCCTCTGCAAGTGCAGGCCACACATATTGCAGCTAGCTTGTAATATCCGTGATGTGCTGCTCAGTATCACCACTGCACATCCATAGTTTCTGAGCTGGAATACTCAGAGGAACCTGTGCCCTTGTCTGTCACAGCAAAGAGATGTGTGACCAACGCAATGCCTTCACCATGTGCCCCCTGTGTGACAAGTTCTGTGACTACTGGAACCTCAGCTCTGCCTGTGCCACCGCTCGAGCGAGTCACTTGTTTGACAACCCTGCCACGGTTTTCTTCTCCATCTTTATGGCTCTCTGGGGTGAGTATTGCTCTGCAAGTTAGCTGTGCCTTCTGATGGTTGGACTCTTCACAACCTCTTCGCTGTTTGATAGAATATGATCCTTATGGCTTTGGGAAGCTGAGGATCCTCAGAAGGCCAGGGATAGCTGTCTGTGTTGAGACTGGGGAAAGCAATATCGCTGTCAACAGCAACCTCTGGAATAAATGGAGATGAGTTGTGTAGTTCAGGGAAGAAAAATACGTCCTTTCTTCCTGTACTGCCGTGTTTAGAATCATAGAATCATCAAGTCTGGAAAAGATCTACAAGATCATCAAGTCCAGCCTTTGGCTGATCCCCCCTTGTCAACTAAACCAGAGCACTGAGTGCCATGTTCAGCTGTTTATTAAACATCTCCAGGGATGGTGACTCCACCACCTTCCTGGGCAGCCCCTTCCAAAGCCAACGGGAAGAAATTCTTCCTGATGTCCAACCCGAACCTCCCCTGGCACATCTTGAGGCTATTCTCTCCACAGAGGAAATTGTGCCTTTAATGGAACTTCTAACCTTTGCTGTGTATTTGCTTATTTTTCTTCATTTTCTATTGACATGTCATGTCCTTTTAACACCTGCATTTGGGGCTAGAATGTATTTGAGCATTGGTATGGTGCAGACAGCTGAAAGGGTCTAGTTTAAGCACAGTCCTGCTTCCTTGTGGGACAACCCAGCCTCATAATTTTATCAAAACTTTATGGGATTCCAAGAGCAGTGGGACTATTATCATTTTAATTATAATATATTTTAGAGTATTCTATTTAAACAAGCTTGCTTTTCTTTAATGGCAAATATCTCTGTCTCCATGAGGATATCAAAACACTTCATAAACATGAATGAATGCATTGTAACATTACTCTTATTGTTTCTGGCCTCACCTCCGCCCTGAAAAGTGTGTATGCTGTGCTTGCATGAATTATTGCTGGTGTTATGCTCTCCTTTACTCTAGAGCTTGTTTATTGTGAAAGTTAAATGTGTTATTGCTACTGTAAAACGATTTTTTATTTCCCTATTCATTGTTCCCCAAGTGAAATTATCATCCTTAATATGAAATTGAGCAAATATGTTATTGTGCTATAGCCATCCCTCAGCAAGCAGTGTGTTATTATTTGCTACCCTATTAAGATTTTACGGCTTGCTTTAGAAAGGACTGATTGGTGGCTTGGCATTGGGTGAGGACAGCAGAGAGTTTTTAAGGAACTTGCAGACGGAACACATCATAGAAGCAAGAAACATTTATTCACCAGTTCCTGGAAGCCCTAGAGCAAACATTAGAGAATATGTTAGAATTATGGCTGAGAAATAGAAAAAGGAGGGTGAATTTATAGACTCAGAATAATTTATTTTACTACTTCAGATTACAGGGTAGACTGGCAGATTAAGTGTCACCTGCTGCTCTGAAGCTCAAAATAAATAAAATATTTTCCTGACAGAGAAACTTTACAGTAAACTTTCATCCATGCAAATGACAATTGCCACTGAACCTCATCCAGAGCAATTGTATTTTAGTATCAGCAATGCAACGTGCAAAAGAAAATGTTGATATATCCTTGCACTGAGACAAATTAGTAGAATCTGTTATGGAACAGAACAGGACAAAAAGTTCCATATGCACTGCTTTTAAAAAAGAGGCATGTAAGAATAACAAAATTCTTTCAGAGCTGTAGCCCTCCTCTAAAAAATGTTTCCCACAGATTGGAAAAGTCTGTTCTTGGGACCATGATAACTGAGCTTGTCAGTTCAAGAAAATGCAGCCGGCACACACAAAGAGCAGCAGAGCGAAATAATGGAGCCTTTACTAACTCTGCCCAGCTTGCCTATTAAGTATTAGATTACACCAAATTTTGCTGCCTTACTGTTAGAGGCTGTGCTGGTTATATCTAGAGCTCAATCTACTGAATGGCAGAGCTCATTCACACACCTATTCCAGCTGTGTATTTAAAAGAGCAAACTGTGGTGATCCTTCCGACTTCATTTCACGAGATTGTTTGGCACAGGAATTCTTTCATCTTGCTTCTCTTCTCCCATTCTTTAGAAAGCAGAAGGCTTCCTATGGTTAATATCTTAAAAGGATATTAAAAGGAATCATGCTTTTAGTAGCTGATCCTGATTCCTCATGAAGTGTCTTTGTGATTCCAGCAGTCCTGCTGCAAGTGTCTGTACTCACAGTAATGCCTGGCTGACTGGGTTTGACGTCACCCGTGTCCTGGTGCTGAATTTCAACGTCAGATGCCTTTATTAGACGTTTTACAGAATCATAGGATGTTTTGGGTTGGAAAGGACCTGAAAGCTCCTCCAGATCCAGCCCCCTGCCATGGGCAGGGACATCTCCCACTATCCCAGGTTGCTCAGAGCCCCATCCAACCTGGCCTGGAACACTGCCAGGGATGGAGCAGTCACAGCTTCTCTGGGCAACCTGTGCCAGGGCCTCACCGCCCTCACACGGAAGAATTGCTTCCTAATATCCAATACAAACCTGCTCTCTGTCAGTTTAGTTTTTCTGCTGGTGTGAGTCAGTGCAAACGTGCTGGTTTCAGAGCAGCTGCTGCATCAAGCCAAGTACGTTCTTATAGAGCTAAATGTGGAACTGAGTTTTTGTATAACAGGAAAGAATGGAATGAGTAATAGCACCCTATAAAATAACCAAATGTTTTTGTATTTAGGATATCCAAAAACCCTTGAGTTTTCAAACCATGCTAAATATAGCTTTTATGTGTTCTCTCTTCTGTAAGAGAGGAGCACAGATAGCAACTTAGTTGCTTAATGTCCGGATTTGCTTTCAGTGTGCTGCCAGTTCTGTCTTTAAATGATATTTATTTCTTAGATGATGGGATGATGCCTGTGAAGAAAATACTTGCAGTTAACTGGACTTGTAAGAGCCAGGTTGCTTTCACAGTGTTTCCACTTTTCACAGTTTAGATACAGTCAAGGGAAGCTGATCTAATTCTCCACCATTGTCTGTCTTGTGGGGCTATCTACAACGTGTTCAAAGCTATGTAAACACTGCTGTGGTCTAACAGTGTTTTTGCAATACCTTTTTCACCCACTGAAAAAGAGAGGTGAAGCACAAGAAAATGGAAAACCGTGCTCCCACTTGTTTATAGGTATAGCTTTTTTTGGTAGAGTTTTGGGGTTGCCATGTACTCATTTAGTATTGATATCGATATCATTATCTGAAAATAGGTGTCCACAAGCCAAGACTTATAAGTGCTATTTCTAATAAATTGTAAGTCCACAAATCATGAGCAACTAGGAAAAGGGCTATATAGAGGAAACAGCAATTATGAGAGGACAGCCAGGAGACTCTAAATATGAGACAACAGTAAAACATCTGTTCCTTCTTACTAGCAAAAAAAGGAGAAGCAGGAGGCTGAACCTGGGGCCACTATTTTAGAACAAAATCACCACGTCTATGAAGGACAAAAGCATTCAACTACATCATTGTAATATATTTCAAAATATCTTTTTCTACATATTGCTGGGGATCCTAGTTATTTCAGTAGCAGGCTAAACCTACCTCAGAATGCTCCACGGTGAATTAAGAGAGATGATGTCTTCAATGGGTATCAGCAGATATGGGCTCAATTCCACTCCCTGACAAGAATTTACCAGTGACTTTGGGCAATCTATGTTTTGTCTTTCTGTATTTTATTTTTAAAAGTCAGTAATTATTGTTCTCATGCTTTGCTTGAGTTCTTTCTTTAAAATTGGGCCTGAGGCTGTTTCGTAGTGCTTAATTTTAAAGGGTCTAGCATAATGGGATTCAAATATCAGTTGAAGCTTGTAAGTTACACAAATGTTTACCACAAGGCTTTGGATGTATAATTTTAAAAATTGTTTAATTTCTTTTAAAGCTACCATGTTCCTTGAACAATGGAAGCGTTTGCAGATGAGATTGAGTTACTTCTGGGATCTAACTGGACTGGAAGAAGAAGAAGTAAGTCTCCTCTCCCTGGGCTAATTTACTGTGTTAATTATTCTATAGATGCATATTATGTAAGCACTGATATATAGATTTCTCATGAGTGTTCTCCAGCTCAATGTGTTTTGTAGCTGTGTTTAGATAAAGGACTGTAACTGATACAGTTTTGAGTATCAATGTTTATTTAGGAAATTCTCACCTATATCCTACTGGTCAGCACTCTGAAGTGAGCAATGAATGTTGAAAAGGATTGTAAGGTAAGAGCAGATGGTGTTTTGCTGAGAATGCCCATATGCCATTGTACAGTGTGCAATAGCACAATGACACTGAATCAGTTCTTTGTCGTGTTACTTCATTATGGGTAACAACAATCCTCTCTGATGAAGACAGCCACAGGTCACAGTACCATCAGCAATTTTTGCATCCAGGTCTGGGTGACATCTGTGATGCATTAGGTAAATCATCCTGAGCTCTAGGTGCTCACCAACAGAGCTGTTTCAAAGCAATACATGGTGTGGGTTTCTTCAGAAAGAGCTTTTCCATGAGCCATGGGGTCTACAGCCATACCTGCATTGCCTGAAAATGAGACTTACTCGTTTATTGGTATTTACAGTGTCCCTAATTTTGTTTTTAGTTCTGTCCTTTGGTTTGCTCTAGTGACTGTCTCTCATTCAAGGATTCATTTCTAACCCTGACTAAAGAAAATGCAGTTACTAAAATAATAAATAAATATCATACTAAGAACAGGTAGACTTCGGACCTTCCGCTGGCAACAGGTGCTGAGCTGCCTCTAGAACAGGTAATATTCAGTAATTCAGAACTGTCTTTGCTTGCTGGGAGGATTTGAATCCATTTCTTCTCCTCATGTTCCAGCACAGTTCCTTAAACAACAGGCCACCTACAAGTCTTCAGCCCTGCTAGCTGAGCTCTGCTCAAACAGGACAGTGCAAATACCATAGGGGAAAAGCAAGCTGACATCACGGGCTTCATGATATAGCATGGTGGTGATGTTATTTCCCGATTTCCTACTTCCCAGATCAAAATATCTGGACAAAACAAAAAGACAACCCTGAGAACAGACAGCATGCTCCAGTATCCCTCTTCTTCCATCACTATCCTCTAATGCAGAAATAATCCTTCACTGGTGACTTGGCAACAACCTCCTCTCTTTTGTTTCTGTTTCTTAGCTTTTTCATTACTATCTCTGCTTTTATGATGTGGATGATGCTCACAGTACAGCCCAGTAGCCCCAGTCTGTGAGCTGTGATGCAAAGCCAGTGCACCAGTACATCAGAAATTACTGCTTGCCCCACATGGAATGCCAAACTGCTCCCTGCCAGAGCAGTGATCCTGTACCAACTACAAGGCAAACTGAGAGGCTGGAGAGCAAACTCTGGGCTCTGCGGCATATTTGATGAACCTGCCAGATTTTTCTGAATTTCAAGTTCGTCACCCACAGTAAACAACCCTCAGGTTTAGCTTAATAGCTAAATTTAATTGGTTTAGCTTTGCAAAATGCTGTGAAACGATCTATAGGTTTGTGAGGTCCTGTGATGAAGAGGCCTGAAGTGGTAAAAGTCTGTGGACAGGAACTGTGGGATCAGCAAGAATCCTTTATTTATGACAAGTGAAGGAGAGCCAGACAAATCTCAGCACAAGCTGAAAAATTAGGAACTTAGAATGATAAAATAAGACTGGAATGGACCTTGAGGGGCCATCCCTTGTGCGTTGTAGGATCAACTCTACTTAAACGTTTATGAAGAGATATTTGTCTAATTTGTTCTTAAATAAATCCAGCAGTGGAGATTTCAATTCCTCCCTAGGTAATCTACTCTAATGCTTCTCTATCTGTTCTGCTAACAAGCTTTTCCTAGTAGTTTTTAAATCTCCTTGTGACACGTTATTTTTTTTTTTTTCTTTTCTTTTCCTTATTTTATCTTTCAAAGATCAAGAGAGGGATTACTTCTGTCCTCTCTTCAGCATAATTCAACGCATCATCATATCTCAGTCACCCTTGTTTGTTAAAGATGAACAAGCCTCTGCTCTTTTGGTCTTAGTTCTTAAATATTTTCAGAGAATCATAGAACCACGGAATGCTTTGGGTTGGAAGGGACCTAAAAGATCATCTCGTTCCACCCTGCTGCCATGGGCAGGGACACCTTCCACTATCCCAGGTTGCTCCCAGCCCCATCCAGCCTGGCCTTCAACACTTCCGGGGATGGGGCAGCCACAGCTTCTCTGGGCAACCTGTGCCAGGGCCTCACCACCCTCACAGGGAACAAATTCTTCCCAATATCCAATGTAACCCTGCTCTCTGTCAGTATGAAGCCATTGCCCCTCGTCCTGTCACTCCAGGCCCTTGTCAAGAGTGTCTCTACACCTTTCTTGTAGGCTCCCTTAAGATACTGGAAGAATTTTCTATGTATCTTTTTATTCTTGTTCCTTTCTGGCCATTTTCTGGTTGATCCAGGTCTTTTCTGAAGAATAATGGATATGTCTCTTCACATGAACTCTTAAGCAGAAAATCATGCACCGTGTCATCTCCTGTCAGCTCTTGGTACTTCAACAAAAACCCAGAAGTTAGAGCAGATTTTGTTCACCTTTTATCCATAAGATCCATAAAGATGAGGATAAATCTGTCTGTAGAAAGTTACTGGCATCAGGTCCCAGTGGTAGTGAAGTCTTTACAAGTGTTGAAAATTATGTTGGAAAAGGGAGAATTGTGTCTGATCAGGTTAGGCCAGAAGAAACCAGAAGTGGATCACTTGAAAGAGCAAGAAAGGGACAAGGAAGAAGAGGTTTAACAGTTTTAAGACTGGATGGGGTTAAGCTATCCATTCCCAATTTCTTTAGCAAGGGAAGTTACAGAAGGAACTCAGGGACAAAAACAACCACAAATTTGAAGAGCTGAGAAGTACTTTGTGAGAACCATGAGAGCAGACAAAGCCTTGGGAACACTGTGCAGAAACACACATGGAAGGTCAGAATCGTTTAGGTTGGAAAGGACCTCCAAGGTCATCGAGTCCAACCTTTGGCCAATCTTCACCTTGTCACCCAGCCCAGAGCACTGAGTGCCATGTCCAGTCATTCCTCGGACACCTGCAGGGACGGTGACTCCACGCCTGCCTGGGCAGCCCATTCTAGTGCTTAACAACATTTCCAGTGAAGAAATTCTTCCTGAAATTCCTCCACTCAGTGTTCCTTGCCATAGACGTGTGACTGTGTAACCCAACCAAAGAGGTTGTGCATTTGATTCTAGTTCAGGGTGTGTAATAAGGAATACGGCCATCAATAAACCAGGAGGAGGGGTGGGAGAATCTATACCCTCTTCTGCTTGGTGAAGAATTACAGAGGGACTCCAATTAATGATGTGGGTGGTAGAAACTCTTGCCTTCCCATGAATCTTCAGAAACTGTATTTCCAGGATGTCCCTGCTTTCATTTTTTTTTTTGGGTGGAAGAGATTTTCCCTCATTTTGCCAACAATTCTGTGCAAACTGAAATAGGAATGCAATTATAAAAGATGAAATTTTAGAATTTGGGCAAGAACTTGGAAGTCAAATGGACAGAGAGTCTGCATTACGTGAAATTCCAAGGAGTCTCCACTCATTGGTCTTGGTATTACTCAAATAGTCCAGCTGTTAAACTGTTTCGTTATAACAGAGAGGAACTTGGATGTCTGTCTTCCTTAGGAACATTTAATTTCAAGTTAAAATCTTGTGCTTTGTAAAATGGTCGCCAACTATTTTAGTTTTTTTGCAAACTAATTCCCAAAGTCTGATTCTTCCTTTTACTATTTAAAGAGTTTAAAAAGCCCCCGTAATTATTGAAACCTTGAGGGAAGTTTTTGAGGTCACTGTGGATTACTGCTGAGTTAAGACAAATTAATGAAGAAGGCAGATTGAGTAAAAGAGAATTAAACAAAATTAAAAAGCAAGCTGACGTGGTGACATTAAATATGTTTACTGATACATTCCATTCTCACCTAACTCGGTCTTGGTTTAACTCTATCTTCTCTACTATGGTTTCAAAATTCATTTTGATCTGATCGATTTGATGGTTTCATTTTGTCTTCCGCCTTGCAAGTTATAGCAGCAGACTCCTTTTCTGAAGTTTTAATAGTGTCTACTAAACCACGAAGCACAAGATATTTTTGTTTGCTAAAATCCTGAAAGAGATTAAATAATAAAATAATGAAATACCTCTAATAAAATAACTATGTAGCCCTCTTGGGAAAAAATGTCCAGTTCTGGTAAAAGGGGAATTTGTAGCTACAATATTTTGTCTTGTCTCAAATCTCTCCTTTCATGCTCTCTGCATCCTCAAGTTTCTTGTGCCAATGAGATCCGCAGTTTGGATTATTTTCTCCAAATCCATTATCTCACATTTTTCCCATAGCTATTCTAATTTTCCTGTTGGGTCCACGTTTCCAAATATTTTTTTTAATTCTTCGTATGCTTTTTATTAACCTCTTTTGGGTTTCACTACTCTTTCCAGAGAATCTTCCCTGACCTTCACTAATTTCTCACTAACACTAATTATTTAATGATCCTTGGCTAGCCCTGTTCTTCTAAACAATTCCTTTCAACATTATATTTAAGTCCAATGTGTAAGAGGATGAGAGTTTCATTAGGATAGTTGGGGAAGGAATGATGAAGAACAAATGTTATCCTTCAGCTCTTCGGGGAAACTGTTTAGTACCAGTTATTGCTCCTCTAAAAGATTACACACGAAGGCACAGTTTAAACCTGCTTAAAGTGGTAAACTGTAAGAACAAAGTCAGGTGACAATTTCTTTGCTTTCCAATGAGTTGGTAAAGGTATATGATTATATTTTTCCACTCCCAGACTGTTGATCCAGAGACATGCCACAACATCCTGGGGCTTTAGTATATTTTCCTCTTCTGTTTCTCTCCTACCAGACATATCAACATACTCCCATTTATTTTTGTTTATCCCTTTTCCATCGTAATGACCTTCTCCATCCTTTCTAGAACTGAATTTTCTTCAAGGCTCAAAACTGTTCAATTTTTTATTGGTAGTCTTGGTTCCTTGGGGTGTTGGGATGGGCCACTCAAAGGCTGGGTCACTTGGGGTGGCACAGGTTCTTCCCTGCCCTGGGTTCAGAGAGGTTAAATCTGTTTTTATCCAGCACTACCCCACTAGGAACAGGGACCACCTCGAGGCCTTTCTTTGTTCCTCTCCTTTCCAGTGACTCAGGAGATCCAGGTAGGTAAACAGGGTTTGCCAGGGATGTGCTTCTTGGGGAACACACAAGATGTGGGATCAGGTGCTGTTTACCCTGTTTATCAGGTGCTGTTACTCCAGACCCTTTTCTGGAGTGACAGGACAAGGGGGAATGGCTTCACATTGACACAGACTAGGCTTAGGCTGGATATTGGGAACAAATTGTTCCCTGTGAGGGTGGGGAGGCCCTGGCACAGATTGCCCAGAGAAGATGTGGCTGCCCCACCCCTGGAAGATCATGTTGGATGGGGCAGCCTGTTCTAGTGGAAGGTGTCCCTGTCCATGGCAGGGGGTTGGAATGAGATGATCTCACAGGTTCTTTCTAACCCAGGCCATTCTGTGATTCTACAATTTACACAATTCCACTTATCAGTATAGGAGTATTTAAATGGGTTGGATTTGAATTGCATAATGAGCAAACATGAATGATGCTATATTCTGCTACAGTTACCCACAAAATATGTTATCTGCCATTGAAATGGCAGAATTCGGTTGTTTGGTCCTAGCTAAAGGGAGTTTCAGGACCTGAGACCATATTTCAGAATTCAGTTTTACAGGTACTCCCTCAAAGCACTACCACTGTTCTTGCTCAATAAAATCCCTCTGTCTGTTGGGCAGATACATTCCTATAACAGAACCTCTGAGTTTCTTTTAACTAATTCTCTTTTATGTTGCTCTAGAACATCTTTAATAACTGAGTTCCTGTATACTTGCTCAGTAGCTTTTAACACCCTTACACTTGTGTTCATGCTACATGACTTATTCAAACTTTTGCTTTAATTTTTCATTTATCAAATTTATTTTGAAAGTGATCTAGACTAAAAAGATTGTGAACATCTACCAGCGCCTCCAAGCTGAGATATAAAACTGTTTTTCCTTGGACAAGCATCCTGTTAATAGGGCAGTCTAAACAGATGTGATGTGAATGACAAACTCTTCTCTTGACTTCTCAGCCCCTGCCTCCAGTGCCACCATCATAAGAAATAGAAGGTTTAGTACTTGATTTCTGATAATTAACCTTTTTGCAACAGAGAATACCTGGGCTCTCTGTTCTGTTCATTCCACATTTCCATCTTGCTTTGGGCCAGCAGCTGGGTCATTCTAATTTTTATTTGTGGAAACCTTCCTTGCCATCAGCGTGCACTGCTTAGCTGCTCTGCTTCTGTTCAGGATGTTAGGATAAGGCTGTTCAAGAAATTTGCAGTGGGTCTTTGCCTGTACTTAGAGCACATGGCTTATTTTTTTGATGATAACTCCTTTGGTCTGTCAAATCTTGGGCAGTTGCTAAGGTTCCTATTATTTTTTTTTTCAATAAATTCAAGGTGTTTGTCACACATGCTTTATAAAATTCCATTATCACTTTCTTTCTAAATCAAAGGGAAATTAAGGAGAGATTGGTTCACATTATTTATTCTTATCAAACTCGATCATTATCTACAGATGCTTAATCTGATGGATGGTGGATACACATGTGTATGTTTGAGGCAAATCCTGGAGACCACTCTCAGGGAAAATTCCCGCTGACGTCAACATGAGTTTTGCCTGAGTAGAAATTTCATGTTTAGGCTCTTTGTTTTCAGAACGGGAATTTTCATTTTCTACTCGGAGCACTCATTTGGCCTCGCAGTACCTTGGCTCACATGGTTTTCAATAAGTGTCTGGCAGCTGTACTGGCAAATTTCCAGCATCCTGGGATGCAGATCTATCCCTACATGGACATTTTGCCTTTGTGAAGTCATCACAACTATTTCTAGCTTATTGTCCTTAGTGTGGAACTCTTCCCATTTTCAGATAAAGAATTGATTCTGAATCACACTCTTTTTACAGCTGAGTGGAATTGTCCCCTCACATCCACGGATGTATGGGTCAAACATCCCTAAGTCTGGATTGTAAAGAAATATTTAGTGCAAAATACTCATAAAAGGAATATATACAAAATGCATTCCAGGGAGCTCTGTGGTCTGTTCAGTCAAGGGTAAGATGACTTGGCAGATTCAGCAAAGACAGATAACTACTTTTCCCATCCAGATGTAGGTGTATGAAAAGCAGTTAAAGGGACATTGGAATGTTGTACTAGGAAAACTAAACATAACTTGGCCAAATTTGGACAGAATACTCACTCAGAGCAAAACTGTCAATAGCAAAATGTAAGTTGGAGTACAATGTTTTGCTTGGCATTTATTTTCTTTATTTCACCTTGTTTTCATTCAAATCAGTTTCCAAAAGTTGCTCTGACCTCTGGAGGCTGCCCCTGGTGTCTCAGAATGCTTTGTTTAGCAAAAGAAAGTAAGAGAGTTGAATTGTCTTGATGGCTTTGTTTATGTTAAGTGACCAAAACTTTTGGGGCTTTTTCTCTTAATCATAGTCATGTTTGGTTTTGGTTTTTTTTCAGGAGCATCCCAGACCAGAGTATGAAACCAAACTGCTGCAGAAAAAGCTGAAAAGTAAAAACATCACTACGGAAAATTCAAATGAGGTAAGATGCAGCTCCTTCTTTTCATTTATGAGGGATTTGTGTTTGTTATGTTGTGATTATATTTTTGTCAGTCTCTCAGAGGTTGCTAGAGGCACTTTTTGGTGCTCTTATCAGCCTTTTGAGTCGGTGATGGTGGTGGTGTGGTGAAATGCAGCCCTGCAGTGCCATTGCAGGGCTTTGAGGTCATGTGTTTCAAAGTAAAGCAATTTGCATAGAAATAGGGCTGACAGGTGGCTCAGGATCTAATCTGTAGATTCCTAAGATAATCACCCCAGAATTCTTAGAGCAATCACACAGAGTGTCAGTACTTTCTGCACAATGAAGAAAGCAGATTTTATTGTGGTGATTTCATTTGCAAAGGTAACATTGGTGTCTTTAGTTCTGTCACAGTTACACAGTTGAGAAGTTTTAATGACATTTCCAGGACAAATGGAGAAATAATTGGTAGATAATTTTCAGATTGAAGAGGGTTCAGGATTTTTATGGCTGTTTCAAACTTTTTTGAACAAACCCTTTTTTACCAATCTCCTCTTGTAAATTGTTGACTGAAGTCTATTTTCTAAACATTCACAAATTCTGTAGTCTTGGTCCATTAGGCTTGGATAACCATTGCTCATTCATGGCATTCTACTCGTGCCAGCAAAACCAAAACTTTCCAATACCATGTTCAGCTGCCAGGGAGACAAAACCAGTTTAATTTGCTTACAGGTTGAGAATCAGTACCTAAAGTGGGGAATTTTCAAGTTTTCAGGTTTGGCCCAACAAACGTAGCTTATGGAAGAACTTCATCATCCCTTTCTTCTGCTGACCACCACTGTAAAGTGTTTCCAGGGATTCTTTCATTTCAGTGAGTCTGCCTGTCACCTGTTGTGCCCAACCAAACTCCACAGAAGATCATGGAAAAATTCTCAAATTATTTTAGTGGGCTTTTGATCTTGCCCAATAAGCAGAGACTCACAGAACACTATGGAGAGTCTTTCCTTACACATTACACAGCTCTTTTGGCCTTCCAAGTGAGGGATCAAAGACTGTAAAAGACAGATAAAACAGTTGCTGTTCAGCTTTTTTTTTGGCTTAAAGTAAATGAGAACTGGAAACAAGTCAGCCATTGATGTTGAAGATTGTTATGATCATCTTGCTTACCTCAGATACAGAAATTATTATAATTTAGACATTAATTCAAGGTAAAACATAAAGAAACAGAGGAAAAAAAAAACAAAAAACCAAACCAAAACAAAACCTAAAAAACCAACCAAACAAAAAAAAAACCCACACCAAACCCCAAAAAATCACCTAAGAAGAAATGTTAGGAGAATAGGTGGAAAACAAGGAACAATGTAAAGATCCAGCACTACAAAAAATAGGAAGAGCTCCTTTCAGATATCAAGAATGAAAAGGCTAACAGGGAACATTTTTTTTTGTCAAATTACTTCCTGTGCCAGTGTGGATGGAAAAAATACTGAATTACTGAATCCTGAATTAGTGTTCCCTGAATTACTGAAATATATTCCAAGCAACTGAGCAGTTTTTTGGTCAACACTCTGCTTACTAATTCTGTCCTGCAAACAGCACATTAGTCTGGGTTTGGAAGATGTGTTGCTCAGGCCTTTGTACCTCAGTGTCTTACGAAATTATAAGAGCAATAGATGTTGATGTGAGAACTGCAGAAGAGGAAAAAAATACTAAACATAACAGCTCAGCTAAAGAACTGGCCTTGCTGTAGAAATGTACCATTGCATTCTGCTTTGGAAGACCCTGAAAAGTTAGACATTAAAAGTGATGAGTATTTAAGACCGCAATAATTCTTCAGCCTTATTTTTAGAGGTTTCAACCTTTTCTTTTTGCAAGGCCATTAGCTCAGAAGATTTTCTGTGGCAGGTTAATACTAAGGCACAGGTTTCTGTGAGGTCTCTGGCTCAATATTTCTCTCTTGTTGGGTGGAAGCCAGGGTACAGAACTTTGTCATCCTACCAGGGCAGATCTAGTAGCTGGACAGGCATCAAAGTAGAGATGTCTCTGTAGTTAAATTTTCCTCCTAATTTCTTGGTTTTGTGTGAATACACAGATGTCTGTGAGGTATCCACCTCTTCATCTCTGGGCTGACAGTCTAATTTCATGGCATAAGTCTCTGTGAAGTTTTCTCCTGAATATTTTTAGCTAACTAGTGTAAATTAAAGGCATATCTTTTTTGGTGTGGCTGGTCAACAACTGTAGTGTGCTGTGTTAAAATCAAAGGACTGGCTCTAGCACCGCTGCCTAAAACTTCTCCTTACTTATCTAACATGTAGTCAGAAGTCTCCAGTTCAGCAGCTGTGGCTTGTTGGGATAGAAATGATGCCAAAATGTGGCTATTGTGAGAATACTGGTCTAGAGCTTACTTAAAGTCATATATTTCTATAAAATTACTGGCTTTTTTCCAGTATGTTAATTCCTCTGTTCCAGTGAGGAAGTGACTGGTTTTATGGCAAGAAGCAGCTTTTATGTGCAAAGCTCTGTGTATGGTGCATTTTTTTCCTGCCTTACTCCAACATGGAGTTCCTGTGAAGCTAATTAGGTTATTTTTTGCAATGAAGGGAATAAGGGTTTGGTTAGGGGCTGCTTTTGTGATTGCAGAAGAAAGGTGACACCACTTACGTCCTCTCTTAAATGATAACTTGGGAATACACGTTCAGAGGAAATCAACAAATAGTTTTCCCTCTCTGCTGTTCAAGTCATTAACTTTAATGAGTGTGGAAGATGCCCAGCACCTGTCAGGGCCAGTAAACATATGAGTCACTCTACCCAGGCAGCAAATTCCAAATCAGCCTGATGAGCCTGGCAAGACAAAGTATGACACATCTAATGTATTACTTGCCCAGTGGGGTTTGTGTTCTAGAATACAGCTCTCATACAAAACACCACTTGGTGTATTTCTGCTACTGGAATAAGAAAAGAACAAAATTTCAGCCTCCACCGCCCTGTGTGGTTCAGGCTGTTTGAATAAATATTTTATTGGTTATTGGGAGAGTGCGAAAGAAACTGTGAGGGCTCAGAGTGCTTCACAAAAGATTGGTGTGAAGTTACTCTAACAATAACACCCTAAGGTTCTATTATTTCAGGAGAGAATCCATTTACAGCTAAAGGAGTTGAAACATTTGTGTGAAATGCCTCAGGTTAAGTAGCAAATTGATAAACAGGCAGTCCTAATGAATTACAACAATGATTTTAGAACATGACAAGTTCTAAGGGACTTGGGAAATCTGGAATGATCTGTCTTACAGTCAGTACTACTATTGAATTCTTTATGGTCACATGCTATTTACAAGGACACGTAGTGACAGGACGAGGGGCAATGGCTTCAAACTGACAGAGAGGAGGTTTAGATTAAATATTAGGATGAAATTCTTCCCTGTGAGAGTGGTGAGCCCCTGGCACAGAGTGCCCAGAGAAGCTGTGGCTGCCCCATCCCTGGAAGTGTTCCAGGCCAGGTTGGAGGGGGCTGTGAGCAACCTGGGATAGTGGAAGGTGTCCCTGCCCATGGCAGGGGGTTGGAACTGGCTGATCTTCAAGGACTCTTCCAACCCAAACCATTCTACGATTCTGTGATATAAAGGCTTGCAGTGTACAACTCCTTGATTCATGTACATCAAAAGGCATTTTTGTCCTTGCAGTAGAGATGAAGGGTTACACACTTGTGTGAATGCATGTTTCTGATAATACATTCATGCAAACATGGCAGATGCAGGCTTTGTAATAAAGTAATTAAAATTATATTTTTGTTGTTCTTTAATGCACTGTAACACTAAAGATGTGGATAGAAATATTTAATGAATAGGGTAAAGTTACTGTATGTGCAGAATATTAACTGAAAACATGGTGGATATTTGCAATCTTCTGATAAGTTGTTCCTCTCTGTCTGCAGTAGTGGCATCCTCAATGGAATTACACAGAGGTCAGGAAATGAAAATTGGTCTTGTGCCTGAAAACATGCAGATGGGGCTAGATCCAGCTCTCACTGGAGCTGGTGGAAAGCCTTCCAGTCTTTTCTGTGAGAGATGGATCAGGCCCTGACTCCTCTTCATTAAATGTCCAGCTGATCTGGCAAACGTGATTCCACATCATATATATATGTGTGTGTGTGTGTGTGTGTTCTTATCTTTCCTACTTGGCAGAAAAGCGAATAACTCATTCTACATATTTCTCAAGGAAAATTTTCTTTATAGAAAAAAAGGGCTTTTCTCTTGGCTTGTGTCCTGACTTGGAGCAAATCCTAGGAACAATAGAATCTATCATTCTGTCTTTCTTTTAATTCATTTTAAATATGAAAGTGGCAGAATGAATTATTTCAATTGTTAATTCAGCTGGTAATTGAAACAAAAAGAAATATTTCTTTCTGAAGCATTGTTTCAGTTAACAACTGAATTAAAGCAAGCTGGTTTGAAGAGAAAGGTCTCTGATGTAAAGGATGATAAAGATAAATATGAAGTAGAATTGTACATTACTAATACTTTATACCTCTATTTTAAAAATTTCAATGTTCTCAAACACGAAACAATAATTCTTGGTAGCAGTTGGTTCCTTACCAGTCTTCCAGAAGCAAATCTTCCACAAGGACTAAAAACCCTTTCAGATACTGGAGCCCATCTCTTCATTAAACTAGTGCTTGATAAGATTTACTAAAGAAAAAAAAAGTCTTTTATTATTTTATATATCAGCTGAAACTCTGTAGAAGGAACCAAGATAATTGGTCATAAATACCAATTTGAACAATCAGAATTATAAAAGAACTTTACATTTACCCAGAGCTCTTTAACCCCTAATATTTTAGCATCTATTGAACTATATTATTAGTATGATAAACCCATCAATTTGATACAGTATTTCTTAAATTGGCCAGTGTCTTTCTAGCCTCTTTCATTTCTTTACTTTGTGAAAAATCTTTCTAAGCATATGGGATAGTAAGATGAATATGTAATAAATGACTTTTTTTTCCTTTTCAACTTATTTATTGCATCATTAACTTTTGTAAATAAAAAAATGACTGAATGAAAATAAAATAATGGCTGAAGATGAATGAAGACAGTTATGATTATAATCATTTAAAGAGATTTCATCCTCTTTTTTGTACCTATATTTGCTCTAATTATGGTTACTTTAATGTTTATTTGAGTTCTAGGTTACGGAAGTTTCATACCAGAGTATTCATAAGCAGAAATTATGTCTTCAAAAGAGCACTGACCTGGTCTTTCAATGTGTTTTTTAGATGTGTGGGTACTTTGATTATAGAGTACATGACATGTATTCAAACTTCCTCACTGTTGCTGTCTTGGAATTTGGTTATCTTTGTCTGGAGTAGCGTAAGAAATGCAGCTAAAAATGTTCAATTTTCTCCCTGTTCCTCTGAAAATCTACTGTGGGATCTCCTCATTTATATCAGACAGATGAACCCAAGGTGTGGCCACAGTGCTCTGTTCCTGTGTTTACAGTTATATTCCAGCCAGACTTCAGTAGGAAATAGCTCTTCCTACACTCTCAATATGCAGTAATAAAATGCTTAAAAATGTACTATAGTAGAATATTCCAAGTTGGGAAGCCTTTCAGGATTTTATCTAGTCCGAATGACTACCCATGGCGCTCCTGTCCAAAGCTGTGATCTCAAACCCTGTTACTCAGGATATTGCCCATTCAGGTTATGAAAATCTCCAAGGATGGAGATGGCAACACCTTTCTGGACATGCCCTGTCCTCATTGTGTAAAAGTCTCTCATTATATCCAGCCTGAACTTCTCTGTTTCAGTTTAAGCCTGTTGTCTCTTATACTTCCAGCATGAGCCACTGTGAGGAGCCTGGCTCTGTCTTTCGATGAGCTTCCTAATTGTGCTGAGCAAGCCTCGTTCCTCAGTTTCCCTTCCTTGGACAAGTTCTCTGCCCTTGACTCACATAAGTAGTGCCATCTATTTTTTCTACTGGAAGACCCAAAATAATACTTTAGATGCAGGCTAATGAGTGCTGAAAAGCTGAGGTAATCACTTTCCTGAATCCACTCATTGACACAGCCCAGGGTGCCACTGGACTTCTCTGCCAGGGCACAGTCCTGGCCTCTTGTTCACCTCTTTGAGTGCAGACACCAAAGGGCCTTTTCAGTAGAGTCAGTTCTCCTGCAAGGAGCTTTCTGTTTCAAAGGCATTTCTCTTGATGAAGTTCAGGAGGTTAGTAGAGACCTGCTCCTTCAGTCAGTCCAGCTCCTCTGGATGGCAGCCATGTACTTAAGCACACCGACCATCTCTCGGTCCCACCCCAACCTGACGTCATCGTGCTGGAGCAAGCATTCCATCACCTCCTCCTGGTCCTTCTGTACAGCAGGGCAGTTCTAGGATGGGCACAGCAGTACTCCAGCTGTTACAGGTTTCCAGGCAGGCTTACTGGCTAACGCCCTCTGAGCCAGACCATGGAACTCACATTCTGCTGAAGTCAAGGCAACTGGCATGGACAAGTCTCCTCTTGCCCTCAGGTCCAGTCATTGTCCTCACAGAAAGCAGCCAAGCTGGTGTAGATCATGATTCACCTTCGGTAAATCCAGAACGACTCTTCACAAATACCGACTTCAATGGTTTTCTTCACTTTTCAAGAGACCAAAGTGAAACTTACTATGATTCCTTAATTATTATTTTGTCCTTTCTGTGAGGATGGATACAAGATTTTTCTTTCTCCTCTTGTCAAGGCCCTCCCCTGATCTCAGTGTCCTTACAGAGAAGACAGAGACCAACTTGCGATAACATCAGCCTGTTCCTCTATCTTCCATTCTTCTTTTTCAAAGTTACAAGTAAATGAAATCACTGCTTGTCTTCCCCAAAGCAATATTTTTGGGTTTTTTGCTTAGACAGCCAAAAGGTGTTTAATTAGGAATACTGAATGCTTTTTTATTCCACTGTTAGAGGCTAAACAGTGAAGATGAGAGCAAGGATCTTAAGAAAACGATGTCTTATGCTTGTGAGATTCTTCCCGTTAATAAAAAAAAAGGGAAAATAGTGGTCTTGGTCAGAAGGGAGTTTTGAACCTAGAAACAAGAGAAGGCCGGGCTGCTGTTTGCTCCTCTTATTTGTGTTACTTATTAAGATTTTGGCTAAAGGAAGCGTTCTTTCTAGGGCGGTGCTATAACTTGCATTGTTTAATTGTGGAACTCAGACCCAAGGATTTGATTAAAGTTAAGCAGAGGCTTCAGCGTCCTGGATACGGATACAATTAAATGCTTCTTCTGAATCGAGGCCTAAGCTCCTTATTGACCGCATTCAGGATGATGCAGATCTCTTTCCTATTAAACGGAGTGGAAAGACTCATTTCTATAGGTTATATTTATCAGTACTTGAAATTAAGGGGAGTTCTGCCTGAGTAAGTAATAAAGTCCTTAAGTCTGCACTTACAGACTTGCATTGTACCCTGTCTAATAACAGGTTAGAGGGCCACGGCAAAGTTTCAGGCTGAAAAATAAATCTCCAGAAGTCTGCTGGGTTTTGATTTAATGCATTAGAAAAACTAGAAAGAAAAAAAACCTAGAGTATTCTTCCTTCCCTGTGTGCTGGTGACAAACTCCTGTATCTTGAAGTATGTTTTTTACCTTCTGTTGAGCACATTTATGGGGTAAATTTCATGCTATTTATCTCCTACAGAAGCCTAGATTTGGGACAAAATTTACAGAAATTGGCTGTGGAAACAACAGGCAGTTTAGTTAGTTGCCAAGATTTTTTTATTTGATGCATACTGCAATCCTGTCTGCAATTTTAAAGAAATAAACTGCATTTACATTCAGTTCCTTTGGGCATCCATCCCATGAAGATTGAAATTCCACAAACTCCAAGCTTAAAGAGCTAAGGAACTCAGTTTGAACTGTTCAGTTTTTGCAGCTATTACCATGCTTAAGTGAAAAACACTTGTCTGCTGATCTGCTGATTTTTGTGATTGACTTGATTTAGGGATACATTGTGTCTGGAAGCCCCTTCACACTGTGGTATTTCATGTCGTAAATAAACTTGACACCAAGGGGAGCACAGGGATGGAGCAGCTCTGCTGGAAGGAAAGGCTGAGGGAATTGGGATTTTTGTGCCTGGAGAAGGGAAGGCTTTGGGGTGACCTCATTGTGGCCTTGCAGTGCCTGAAGGGAGCCCACAGGAAAGATGGAGAGAGACTCTTGACAAAGGCCTGGAGTGACAGGACAAAGGGGAATGGCTTCACACTGACAGAGAGCAGGTTTAGGTTGGATATTAGGAAGAAATTGTTCCCTGTGAGGGTGGTGAGGCCCTGGCACAGGTTGCCCAGAGAAGCTGTGGCTGCCCCATCCCTGGCAGTGTTCCAGGCCAGGTTGGATGGGGCTCTGAGCAACCTGGGATAGTGGGAGGTGTCCCTGACATGGCAGGGGGTTGGAATGAGGTGAGGTTTGAGGTCCCTTCCAACTCAAACCATCCTGTAATTCTATGATTGTAATTTACCCAGATATTTTGTGGAGTCTCCATTTCTAGAGATAAGTACAGCCTGACTGGACAGAGGCCTGAGAAACCGGCTCTAAATGACCCTGTGCTGAGCAGGACATTGGACTAAGATGATCTCCAGAGATCCCTTCCACCTCCAGTTGTGCAATTCTGTGAAATGCAGGAAAGAAATAATTCAAACGAGTGCAGACAAATTGGTTTGACCACAATAGGCATATTTTGAAAGAAAATATAATTTGAGCCTTACTAGAAGTACTTGAGCAATGGGACGAAATGTACCATGGGTTTGCTAAAGGCAGATTAATAACCATGCTGTCTAGAAGTGTGTATTTGATTAATGATACTGCGGATTCCCTACGGAAGAGAGATGTGGTGTACTTCAGTAAACACACACTGTATTATTCCACAGGGGAAATATCATGTATTTTGTAAGTTATTAATCAATATCTTTCACAGTGGCTGACTAGAAAAGTGTCTATAAGAATTTTGATTTCAAAGAAAAAGAGAAAAACCTGATTTTCAAATAGCTGATTTGGCAATGCAGCTACAGTGCCTTCTACCTGCTGCTGTTTGGTGCTTCATGGCTCATCCTCCTCTGCTGTCCTTCATGTCATGATTTTCTGTCATCCATATTTTTTTTCCAATTTTTTGAAAAGGTTTTACATAGTTGGGAATATCTTCCTCTAAGAAATATGATACATAGAATGTGGGAAACTTTGCAGATGATCTGTTCATTTTGTGTGGGTCTAAAGCTTTAGAACGTAGATTGACGAATTTTTGCTTCCCAATTCTATAACTAAATATATCAAAACATATTTGTTTCTTGGATATTCCTCCCCCAGGCTTGTTCAGTTATGGAAACAAATGCATCATGGCGGGGTTCTGCCACTTTGTTCTTCAGGATTTAGAAGGCTCCCATGTTAAAAAGAAAAATTTCCACCTACTTTCATTTATCCCAATATATAATCAGTCCCTTTTCCTCCTAAGTGCTAAACCAGGGAATAACCCAGACTTAAGACAACTTTTGCTGGTTGGTTTCTCCTCATGGAAAGGAAAATCTAGAGCAGGTTCAGAGAGACAAAACCCGAATCAGAACAAATGAAGCCAAGTAAAAATGTAACTAGGTTTCCAACAGTCTGAAGAAGAAAGAAAGCAGAAAATTGCTTCCAGAATTGCTAAGATTGGATAGCAAAGTGTACATCTAAAGTAAAATTTAAAAATTATATTTGGAAATTGTTTTAAAAAGTGTATTTTCCTAGGTTTGTACTACATGATGAGAGGTGATCTAAATGGTTTTACATGAGAGCTTGAGCATTGCCAGCTCAACAAATGCTGAGTTAGAAGCAGGGTTCAAATCCAAGGACAGAAAAACATATCATGAGAGAATAAAAACAATCACAGGCTTTTGAGAAAAGGAGTAATTATGAACAATTTACAGAACTTAGGAAACATAAGGCCACAAGCAATGCAGACTGAACTGTTCAAAACCAGTAGCTGTGTAAGTAGTGAAGAAAATTTGCTGTAGATGCCCCGTCCCTGGAAATGCCCAAGGCCAGGTTGGATGGGGCTCTGAGCAACCTGATCTGGTGGAAGGCGTCCCTGCCCATGGCAAGGGGTTGGAATGAGATGATCTTCAAGGTCCCTCCCAACCCAAACCCTTCCATGATTCTAGGATCCTGCTGTCACTCTCTTGGGTCTGTTGTATCTGAGTTTTGGGACACTCATTGCAGGAAAACAAAGGTAATGGGACGTGGTGTTTGAATGTATTTGATTTGCATGTTCAGCTGGATTTCTTGCAGTGTTAGTCTGACTGATGAAATGAGTCACTTCCATCTGTGTAAATATTTTGGTTTTTGGAAGCAGCATTTATGACATCCTGGAAGAAATCTGAGACAGAAGGACTTTAGGTGGTCAAATTGTTAGTGGTACACAGCTCTTCTAACTTGTATTCCCTCCAAGGTATGTCCAAAGCATACGAGGCATCAGCAAAGCTCTTCACATTGATGCTTCCTAGATGTTCAGCAGAGCAATCAGGATTGAGAGAAGCTCCTGGCTGTTGGTAAAGAGAATTATCATCCTTCCTGTGATACCTAATGGCAAGATCAGTTTGAATGGGAAATGGATCAGCCAGCTGCATTCAGAAGGGTTTGGGAGGGAAAAATGACCATATTGAGGTTTGGAAACTGTTTTAAACCCCTGTATGGCTTTTGGTGAAAGTAGAGAAAGTAGACGTTTCAGGCAAGCAAAATAAAATCCAGCCAGACAAAAGAAACTCCAACAAGGAACCCTGGCAAGGCTACACTGAAAATCTGGAGAGTCCCAAGTTTACAGCAAGCAGGTTTCTCTGCTTTTCCCATTTTTCTTCCGGAGCTTTGCTCAGAGACAGAGCCATTCCACATGAGCTCAAGCTAAACATGAAAAAGCCCTTAGGAATGTCCCAGTGCATTAATTTAGCAATGAAACTCACTAAAGATTATGCTCTATTTCAGCTGAAAAATAATTAGGGTCCATACCACATACCACAGCATTTCCCTGCCAAGCCAGACAAGTGTGTTGGCTGCAGTTTTATTAGGAAGAGAAACCTTGAGTCACTACCAGATGCCACTGTGCTGATGTTGGTGGAGAACAAGAATTCAGCACAGGTGGCTTAAGAGGTGGCTCACTCCTCCTAAAGTCTCAGAGGGTCTGTGTTTGGCCTGTTCTCAGGGAGGGATGCTGCTCACTGATTCACAGGCTTGAGGTATAAAATCAGTTACAGTGCCTGAATGAGGGCTGGGGGATAAATGGAATTAAATTAATTTTAATTTTATAGATGGCTATGCTTTCAAAAGAACTTAAGCATGTTTGTAAAAGGTGAACAAAGAGCTAAGGCTTATGCATGCCTTCATAGGCACAGACAGGACCAGGAAAGACATAGTCTGATGCTTTGAAGAAGGGAAAGGATACAGAAATAATATTATTCCAGGTACCTATTGCACGATGATTTCTTTGTCACAACATGACAATATTATATAAAGCTGGTTAAGTGGGAAAAGAGTTGCATCAACCACTTACTCTCTGTAATAAACCAGTAGCTAGTAATACTGATTTTCATCTAAAATTATTCAAGTTACAGCATTTTACATTATTATTTAACTTAGCTTTATTTATTGGATTGTTGCTATTGTTGTTCACATTGTTCACTTTCTTTTGCTTACCTGTTAAGGCAAAAGTATCTCTGGTTCTTTTAGGTCCCTCTTTTTCCAAGTCTCAAACAAAATGCTCACACACTGAAGTGTCTACAATTGACAATAACTGGCTATGTCAGTTGCAAGAAACCTTTTAAAGCAACAAGTTGATAAAGTTGGACCACATAGTTGTGAGCTGTTTCAGCTGAAATGAAATTAAATGGTAGGCTAAAGTTCCTTCAGGCTATAGCTGAGGTTTCTAATTTTAGTGACAATACTGAGAAATTTAGGAAACTTATTTTCAAAACTAACGAATCTGATGTGATCAGGGTCTAAATGTAGGCAAGGCTTCAGTTTTCTTGACATTCAGCTTATAGAAATACACTGAAAGCACTCATATAGAAGGATTTAATATGAATTAATGAATAAGATCACTGAGCTCATGTAGTGATAAGTTCCTTTATGGAGGATTTAAAAAGCAATCAGAATACCAAAATGCAGTGGATCAAAACAGATTATTCAGCAAAGAAAACTATACTTTGAGAGAAAGAATGAGAGCAGGAGTAAGCAATAAATGTTAAAAGTCCAGTTTTAACTAAATTTTGCAAAGGAGATTTTTTTAAAAGTGAAAAAAAAAAGAACAAAAACCAAACAAAGAATCCCAAAGAAACTGGAGGTGCACATACACAGAGAAGGAAAAAGGAACGGAGAAGTGTGGGCACTGTTCTGTAGGACTGGTTCTAAAGGTAATCTAGCTATGGTGTTGAAACTAATCAGAGCTGTAGCATGATATAGGTTAGGCAAGCTCTCTGGAAACCTTCCAGTCCACTCCCCTGATCAAAGCAAGGCCAGCTTGGGAACAGTTTGCTCAAGACCTTGTTCACTCACATTTTCACAGCTTCCAAGGATGGAGATTTCCAGCCTTTCTGAGTAATGTGCTGCAATGTTGGCCTGACCTCACTGTGAGGCGCTTCTGTGGTTTCTGATACCCGTGTTGCAGTGCTGGGTGTTGCTTAGCTGCTGCAGCTTTCCCTGGGAGCGCAGCGGGGGCTTCTTGGGACAAGGCAGGGATTCTCTGCCCTCCTGCAGTCCATCTCGGACGCCCCGCACCGCTGCTCCAGCTGCCAGCCTGCAATTTCAGTGATGGCAAAGGAGGTGGAGAAGGCTCTCCTCATGGCTCTGCAAAGGTCTTTATTCCATGCTGCCTCCCCAAAGCCTGGGGCCAGCACACGGGCTGGCCCCCCAAGGCAGAGGAAGAGGAATTGTGAGCCTGGGAGCCTGTTGGCAAGCTGCTCCCAGGGGCAGAGAGAGAGAGAGAGGGAGTCACACGCCCTGGAGCCTCAGTTTACCCGGGTACCAGGGGGGCAGGGAGAGCACCTGGGCAAATGGTTTCAGGGCATAGGGGGGGTACATGAGCAGAGTTGGGATACAGGAACCAATAGGGAGAACTCGAGGAGTGGCCAGGACTAGGGGCAGGGGAAGGAGAGAGACCCCATGGAGAGGGCAGGAAGTGATCAGTAAGAAGGGGTACAGCGCCACATACCTGACTGGAATTGCCCATTGCAACTTGTGTTTGTCGCTTCTCAACTCACCACTCTGCACTTCCAAGAAGATTCTGGCTCTGCCTTCCCTACACCCTCCTTCCAGACAGTTTTCTACATCAGTTGCATCTTCAGCCTCTGTTTTTTAAGGCTGAACAAGTCCATTTCTTTAAGCCTTTCCTTCTAGGTAGGGCTATATCCCCATAACCATTCAGATGGCTTTATTCTTAACTTGACCCTGTACGTACTTGTCTTTCTTTCATTTTTAGAGGTCTTTAGATGCAGTCTCAGAAGAGCTAAATACAGTCCCCAAATCCAGGCTGTTAATGAATGTTTTAAGCTGTATTTGTCTGAGTATCAGCCTTTGAAGCACAACAAGCTGTCATCCCAAGTAGGGATGTTATGCTCTGAAATGTGCCATACGTATCTGAAAGAGGCATGCTGGTAATGTTCAATGTATAGGTCTGGGGTTGGCACAATTAAAAGCTCTTGCATTGAAACAAAGCAGTTGAAACAAAGACCAGCAAGAAAAATTAGTTGACTCCATAACAACCCAAAATGCAAGATGATTAAGAAGCTCAGTATGTGTTGTTACTGTTTAATATCATAGAGGAAAATTCAAAACAGGGGGAAATACGTTTACCACTTGAGGGAAGTACTGTACCAGCAAATGTGATAAGAAAGACCCTACTTTTAGAAACTGGAGTGCCACAATATCGCTGTGGTTTTCACAACCTGACTAATAACAAGATGGAAAGTTGCTCGAAAGTTCTTCAGCCAATTAACATTATCTTTTCATTATTAAATCAGCCACAGCTTGTAGATTTAATTGCCCCATTTTCATTTCTAGGGCCTGTACTTCATACTGACAGACAGCAATGCTCACACTAAGTTTTATGTGGTGAGGAGGAAAGTGTTTTATAGGGAATGTAAAAAAGCTCTTATGGAACGGAGAGGTATTCCTTAATTGGGTTGTATATCATCAAGGTTTTAATAAATTTGATTAAGGGCCTGATTATGCAATCTCTTTCTCCAGAGCCGTTACTGAAGTCAAAGGGAGAGCTACAAATGGAAAGCTTGCAAGACAAAGTCCTGGCATGTGAGAGCATTAAGGAAAGCTTTAATCCTGGAAAGCAGACTCATAGCATCTCTATTTATCACTGCATTAAAATTAGCTATTTATAAAGAGTTTTCAGCATCTCAAACCCATCATTATCCATATATTAGAAGTTCCTGGCTTTGCCTTCATTGTTCAATAGAAATTACTTTGTGGCCAAAGCCTGTCAAAGTGGAGGGATGTTAGTTTATTTCACCTGACTTAGAGACAGGCTGTAAGAGCTGGTGATTGTACAGCTGTTAGAATGTTTGGAGGTTTTGATCCAAAAAAAAGGCTATGGACAAAGAATGCTAAAACTTGAAGTTTTTCATAAGCTTTTGCATTTACATGATTTTACCACCAGTACTAATCTTGCTAACTGGGGCCAGTCACAGCAGTAAAATTAACAGGATGTAGAAGGAGTAAGATCTGTGAGTCATAAGGATTGTGTCAAGACTCGAGAGCTTCGTGTAATTTACTGAGACAGTTTATTTTTGAAGAGGAACATGGCACAATCAATATGCATTTGATTTCAAGTGTATTGATTCCAGATTCTCCTTTAAAAGTTAGTTAAGTAAGCTTTTTACTCAATGGCCTATCTTTATAGGACTGTTTATGAGAATGTGGAGCTTTTCAGAAGAAGAAGGGTGGAAATAGTTCTCCTGATTAACATTGTATGTCTATATTTTAAAAGAGTTTATGTGAAAAGTAAGTTGGCAGTGAATTATCTTGAAGTGCATAATTATTTTTTTCTGTGCATGAACATTAACGAACAAGTTGGTAAGGATCATCTTCCATTTAGATCACGGTAGTTGGCACTAAAAGAAGACAAAGAATGCCTGATACTGTGAGCCTTGCTTTCCATTTCTGTTCAGAAATCTCCTTTAGGTGATTGTATACTTGGAAAGGTTAGGCAGTGTTAATACAAGGGTTTGTAGCATTGATGTTTTCCCACTGAATGGCTGCGTATTCCAGGCTTAAAAGCTATGTCAGGGCCTCAGAAATTTAAAGTAATCTGGGTTTATTCTGCATTCTAAGGCTGAATATTTAAACCTGCATTTAGTATTCAGTAAAGCTGAATATATGGCTTTACAGGATATAAAAACATTACTGATGGATGTTTACTCTTTTCTGAAACACCCAATGTCTCTTTTTTGTATCTCAATGAAGAACAAATGCCATGCCTTTCCGGGCTCCTAGGAATCTGGCTTGCATATTCGTATGCTGCAAAAGTCTGTTTTATCTCATAATAACCACACAAATGAAAATTTGAATATTTTCTTCTTAATTGTGGCCTTCCAGTACCTGAAGGGAACCCACAAGAATGATGGAGAGAGACTCTTGACAAGGGCCTGGAGTGACAGGACAAGGGGCAATGGCTTCACACTGACAGAGAGCAGGGTTAGATTGGATATGTGGAAGAAATTGTTCCCTATGAGGGTGATGAGGCACTGGAATCGGTTGCCCAGAGAACGGTGGCATGTTTAAGTTGCAGTTGGGACTGCTGTATTTTAAGTCTTCTCAGATGTGCCTATCTTCTTAAAATAACCCTTTCTTTTTCCCATGTACCCTGCTGGCTTCCATTATCATTATTAATGATGCGTGGGGGGATGTAAGCAGTGCTGATATTCCCCTTGTTACTGGAGGCAGAGGAGAAGGGCTGATGTCCTTCTACCCACACACAAATCTTTTTTGGGCTGTGGAAACTTGTTCATCTTGGTGAGTCTGAAGCTCTGCATGAGCTCGTAATTTGTGATGTTGACCTGCAATAGTTGCTCCATGACCCTGCTGCTAAGATTTGGCCAGCACGCCTCTCCTTAGTCAGATTTTCCTTAAGAAGAGGTAATTACTTTTTCTGTGTTTCTCTGCAGCCAGTAATGATTGGTAAATAGAAATAAACCTCTTTTTCTTGTATGTAACTGTAGGGCAATCTTGTGTAGCACCGGTGATCAGTCTCTGGTTTTGGGAAGGTGATAAGACCCTTATAAAATTTAATGAAGGACTGTTATTGTGTCGTGGGCTGGAACAGGAGAGTAAACTTTTGGAAAAATTTGAGGTGTTGGGGCTGAAACTGGCTAAGATGCTTCCAGTAAGGCGGGGATCTGTAGGATATAGCACAGCACTGTCTGATTATGTGGAACTGCAGAGGTGTTCCTATGTTCTCCACAAGCAGTGAACACAGGAATTTCACTGAGCAACACCACTGGAGAACCCTTGTTTGGTAGATTTGTACCTGCTCATATGTTCCTGTCTGTTTGGAGACAGGTCTGATAATTACTTTTTGGATTTGTTTATAATTTAAAGAAGAGGGACGTGGGGAAGTTATAGCTACGGGAGTCATTAAACTTAGGATGAGAAATGGGGATTTATATAATAACTGTAGTAGAAGGACGAGAAGAATTTGGCTTAGAGGTAGGGGTGATGAAAAGCAGATTGAAAGACAAGGTACAAATGAGCCAAAACATGACAAATCTGTACTCAGGTGCAACTTCAAGATGTCATTTTCAGAAACAACAGTGTGCTTTCATACAGCTCTAATTTCCTGGTGTTATTGTGAATTTAACAGCAGAAAAATTATGATGAAAATAGGAGGAACTTCACTCATGACTTAATCTGCCTCTTGCTTTCTGTAAGTAAGAAGTTTTCATTTAATAATGGAGGGAACACTTCTTTTAATCTCCTTTAAGTCTATGGGTGATTTCAGTGTGAACTGAGCCTCAGGTGACAAGTATTCAAGACTGTTTTGCCCAACCTCGTGCCTGGTAGCTGGAGTGAACTTATGTTAGAAGGAATATAGAGAGATCCTGGTTTTTAGCTATGAATTTGTTTCCCTGAGGTTCAACCATTCCTGCTGTTACAGCAGGCCTACACGTGCTGGTCTGAATGTCGATGCTGCCTCCAGATCCTTGCTTCTGGAAAATGGAGTTTGTATTTCACACATACTCCAACACATACTTAGTACACTTAGGCTTATGTATTTTGTCTTTAGCCTCACTCTGCTTGTCAAAAAGGTGATCACTTCACCACAAGGTTCTGTGCTGAACATAAACTCCGTTAGGAATGAAGGTTGGAATTATGTGAGGAATATACTGGCTTTCCTGAACTTGCCAGTTCCCATCATCATAGGTGCGTGCAAACTGGAATTGTCCCAATAATTCTAATGGTGCCAGCCTGTTCCTGGCTTATATGAGACATCTTTTCTAAACAAGATCTTGATCTCTACAGTGTAAATCTGGAGTAATACACAAGGTCTAACTGAGGTTGAACAAGACCAAGTGTTGGGTCCTGCCCTTGGGTCACAACAGCACCCTGCATCAGTTTTCTTTATAAAACCTCCAAACAAAATTTAAAGCCCCATGATTCTGAATTTTCAAAGGCTTTTTATGCATGCTAGAGAGAACTTTGAATTGTGATCTCTTGCTAGTAGAATATTATAATAACTTGCATTAAATATTTTTGTTTGTTTCCTAATTAAACTGGTACTGCCCATATTAACCCTTTCACTAATAAAAATCCAGTCAAGCAAGTCATGCATCTACCAGTCCAAAGCACCACAAAAGATGCTCCTGATCCACATGGTGCATTTTAATGATACATTTTATATTTCTGTCTAACTAGCAGGCATTTGCCAAATACAGATACATCTGTAATTTTCTATTCAGGGACAAGTCTGTCATACATAATCCTGAAAAATTAGAAAATAGTGTCACTTTAATAATTGTTTCTCAATGCATTAAATTAAGGAAGAAGAAGAGGTCTATGAAATATTTGATTCTGTACTAATTTATCCCTTAGTGCATTTTCCTAGCTCATTTCTGTGCTTATTTTGTGTCTGGGCTGTTCTTTTCTAGTGCTCTTATAAAGTGAGCAAATATGTCTGGTTACTGGTACTTAGAGTGAGAACTGTGGTCCCACTATCTGAGTTTGTGGCAACCCCTTGTGGTTTTTTGTACCAGGACCTGATTTTTAATAAATGTGGCCTTTGCTCTACTCAGTCACATTAACTCCAGGCAATACATACTTCAATAGATACTGGCATATGTCAACATTTCTGGAATATATTGAATCAGTGTCACGAAATATGATGAATGACTGACAGGTTTTTCTTATATTCACCAACAGTAACTACATCTATTATGAAATCATGTCCTTCACTTCATCGCAAGGAAGGATCCAGTGTTTTCTGAGGAACTTTATTTCTGCTGATCTTATGTGCATAGGAAAGTTCCATATTTCTGCTGTTTTTCTCCTGCTAATTGCTTTACATGGCTGCAGTATTACATGGGATACTTAGATCTCCATAGGGCACCTGGGCCTGGATCTGAACTGTGGGACCAGGAGATTTCCAGTACCATTAAGCAGCTCCTTGCAGTGACTGCTGCGCTGAGATGTTTCTATTTTAGGTAACTGTTTTGATGGTCCATGCCTGTTATTCCAGAGGGTCTTGCCCTGCCTCTTCCCACATGGCAACATTCCTGGGAGAGAATCATGGTTTCTTTCTCCTGATTTATAATCAATGGAACGGAAATTCAAGGGTCAGAAAGAGGTTTTGCCTTTAGAAGGAAATAGAGAAACACCCAATCTGTCAGCATAAAAGTATACATACTTGAGGACTAGAGATTTATTTTTTCCAAGCAGGATAAAACAGTTTTAAACAAAAAACAAGAACCTTCTTTCATTCTAATTATAATTATATATCTTCACTTTCACTACTGCTTTCAGATACTCAAGGAGAAGCACAAACCAACTCTAACTCCATATTCAGCGGCATTCAGCTCCAGTTTCAGCTCTTAGACAAACCAAATTTATGATAAGTTGGAATAACTGAAATTTCCTCCCAAGCCCTGATGAGTTTGAAAACTAAATGAAATTCTTAAATCACATATTTTGGCATGAAAATGCCAGCCCCCTCCCCCAGTAATTTTCCATTCTCTTTTGGTATATGTTCACAAAGAAAATGTAAACCAATTTCAGGTGCTTTCCTTAGACTAGTTGGCTCCTGCAGTGACAAAGATAAAGACTTTGAAAGCAGCTTTTGGCAAAATGGAAGAAAGATATGGAAAACAGAGAATGCATGGCCCAGGTTTTTTTCCACGTGAAAGAAACCTTAGCGAATAATTTGAATTTCTTGTGTGCTACTTCCCTTTATTAAAGTAGAAAGGGTGAACATATTTAGAACAAATTCAGGTGTATTTAGAAGCACGGCTTTGAACTTTGGCACACATGTGGAAAAGTGTCAGAGGTCTTTTCCCACTGTCCATAATTCAGGGGAGTATGTGGTTATTTGGGTATTGAACTTCAAGTCTAAGAAGCTGAAGTTCTATCAGTCTGTAAGCTAATTTCTGCTTTGCCCAAGTTTGTGAATGCAGGCTGAGAGAAAGAAACTGGAATGAAAATTTCCCTGCTCTGCAGCTCTGATTTGAGGTGACAGCTGTATTTCCTTCACTTGTATTCCTAAAGCACAAGGGACCTCCCTGTCTCCCAGCAGTTCATCTCATTGAGAGTCACCTCCTTAGGTCAGGCTCAGTCTTTTCTGAAGAAGCCTTTTAAAAGTATCATCTGAAACACACAGACAAAATCAAGTTGAAATGTAGAGTCCGGTAACACCAGTACAGCAATGAAACACACTCACAGAATGAGCTTTCTGTTCCAGACTTTGGGTTGAAAGGAAGATCTCCAGTGACCTGGCTCTGTTCCCAGGACTCTGTAAAGTCATAGTCCAGGTTCAAGTCTTGAAGGAAGAGAGGAGTGTATTGGACACGACAGCACTAAGTCACCTGCACCGTTACTGTGACCCACAGGCTGTTAAAGATGGTGTGGTGGAATGGGCTGCTGGGTCAGCAGCAACATGAGACCCAAAGCATATTCTAATCTTTCCACGAATATTCAACATCTTCAAAATCTTCCAGTAAATTTCCAGTTTTATGACCCTTGAAGTTTTATTTCATACCTCAGAATATCTAATACTTTTAAAAAAACCTTGTTTCTTGAAGTTGTGTGAATAGCTAAGAAGCATCATGTTATTTCATTAAATTATTGTTTTTAGATAACACAGAATCATAGAATGGCTGGGTTGGAAAGAATATTAAAGATCAACCAGTTCCAACGCCCACGAAAAGGGCAGGGACACCTTCCACAAGACCAGGTTGCTGAGACTCCCATCCAGCCTGGCCTTGAACACTTCCAGGGATGGGGTGGCCACAGCTTCTCTGGGCAGGGGGGTTGGAATGCATGATCTCCAGAGGTCCCCTCCAACCCTAAGGATGCTGTGAGTCTGTGATCTCAAAGGTGGCTGCCTGGCACTTGCTTCATTCTACTTAAATTTTTTTGGCTTGCTCACGTTTTTATGAGGCCACACACCTCTTAGCCCTTTCTATCCCTTCTCACCTTTTCCCCAGGATGTGGTGCTGCTGTGGGCATTTTGCCTGAGCACTCTGTGTGTTTATTTGCCTAAAGCAAACACTTCTGCATGGGTGTTAACCAGCCCAAGACTCTGGCTCATGCCCTAGAGCTCAGCTTTTACACATTTCTGTGTGGAAGAAGCAGGAAAAAATGTAGTACAGTTGAGAAGTGGGACAATTAGGCAGATTGATGTGCAACCAGCTGATACTGTAAAAATTATTATTACTATTAAAATTAACATTTTGCTGACTCTACACCATTCCTATGTCAAGCATTAGACGTAGGGTACATTTCTTTTTCAACACAAGTGTTATCAAACTATGAAGCACAGCCTAAAACTTTGCTTCAGCTGAGGTATGACATCATGGTTCACAGCACTCTTTTCCAAAGGTCAGGAAATGTATCAATTACTGTGATGCATAGGAGATCTGCAGCAGAGGTTCTTCAGAGGGTTAATTGTTACTTTAGGCTGCAGATTTTGCGAACTCTGAAAACAGAAAGAATAAAAACTAAGGCCCTGCTTTCAGAGTAGTGATATTATTCCATGGCTATCTGTCTGTATAGCGGTGAACCTCCTGTGTGGGGGGAATCCGAGAGGAGTTCAAATCTCACAAGCAGTAGCAGAACAGGATCTGATACCAAGGATTCAATAAACCGAAAGAGGACTGAAAGAGCCTTGCAGGAAACTGAAAGAGCCAGAGGACTTGCCATGCCTTTGTGCTTTTCTGGATTGTAACACATGGAGAGGAGTATGACAGCAACACAAAGGAGTTCTTTGCATATCCTCTTATAGAATAGCATGGTGCATCCCTCCAGGTAAAGGATCTGTCCCAATGTACTCCTTTTGAGCTGAAATTGAAAGCAGCTTTATCTGAGGTGAGCTGCTGAATGTTCAGGACTCTCTGAGCTCAATGACAACTTGCATTAACAGATTGAGTGCTAAATTATTAAATTGTGCGTGAAGCACCTACAAATTTAAAACAACTGGAGTTAAACACAGGAGTTCTCTCAAAACAGGGCTATAGGTTGGAATTTAACTGTAATGACAGGCCCACCCCTGGCAGTGCTCCAGGCCAGGCTGGATGGGGCTCTGAGCAACCCGGGATAGTGGAAGGTGTCCCTGCCCATGGCAGGGGGTTGGAACTGGCTGATCTTCAAGGTCCCTTCGAACTCAAACCATTCCATGATTCTACTGCTCCTCTATTCAAGAGGATAATGAATTTCAGCCACAGTGGAGCCTTCGCAGTACTATTTTTAATATAATATTGAATTTTGAGTCCACAGAACTTGGAGATCAGCATTGTCACTGTATGTTTCCTCTCTCTGTAATTACAAGCATTTGGCAAGATGTTTCTTCTTAATATGCTCATGATAAAACCATATTTCTTAGTATTTTATTACTATTACATGAAGTAGGCTTTCTGCTGCTTTTCTCCCAAGCTTCCCTATACAAATATGGTGGTGCAGAGATTACTTTTCTATTCTGATAAAAGTTACAAAAGATTTTCTGATAAAATATGTCTCTATTTGCAAATGCTGAGTTTTTGCTCAGTATGTTTCCCCTGTACATTGAAACTCCCCTACACTAAATACGGAGTGCTGTAGTTATTTTTTTAGTAAAAGATGTTTTGATTTTAATAAAATATCTCAGTTCAACGTTCATAGAGTGAGGAGTTTCCAACTGTTGTTTTTAAATTACTTCTTATTTCAAAATGGAATTTATGTTAGAGGGGTTTTAAAAATAGAAGAAATCAAAACAAAATATTGTAAGTTGTTGACGTAAAACATTTCGTTCACAGTAATTAAAAACATTTTGGAAAACAAACACTTTAGCTTTCCATCCTAATTTGGGACACATCTCCCTCCTTCTGTTTTTTCCTTTTTCTGAAATGCAATGAAACTTTCATTGGAGAGGAAAAAAAAACATTTATTGCCCTTCTTATCTTGCTTAAATGCCTATGAAAACTAACTTTTCATTGCCACCTGTTTGTAACAGACCTATTGACTCTTTTTTTAGATTGTGAAGGACTCTTTGGTTCATTTTCTTCATTATATTTATCCTTATGATCTCACAGAAGGATAAAAGGAACAGATTTGCTACCATCAGTAAGAGTCACTCTAACAGATATTTTGAAAATAAACAGAATATTTTACAGAACTCTGTGCCAAAGTACCATCTCCGTCAATGAGACATTCCAGTCTAAGATGAAAGTTTGAACAGGGAGCAGGTGAACAACATAAACATGCGAAGAGAAGCATTGAGACCGAAATAGCAGAATTCCAGTGTATTGCAGTGGAACCGGTGATTCTGTGGTTCTCTGGGTAGAATTGGAAGACTGGGAAAAAGAGGGATCAAAGACAGAGACTTTTGCCAAGAGAAACAGTGGCCAATGTCTTCAAGTGAAATAGGATTTCATATGAATGAGTTCTGTGCTGGAGATTCTTTAAGGTGAAGCCACATACATACATGGAGAAATCATAGAACCACAGGATGGCCTGGGTGGGAAGGGACTTTAGATCTCACCTCGTTCTGGCCCCCTGCAGGGACACCTCCCACTATCCCAGGTTGCTCAAAGCTACATCCAGCCTGGCCTGGAACACTTCCAGGGATGGGGCAGCCACAGCTTCTCTGGGCAGCCTGTGCCAGGGCCTCACCACCCTCACAGGGAACAGTTTCTTCCCAATATCCAATCTAAACCTGCTCTCTGTCAGTGTGAGGCCATTGCCCCTTGTCCTGTCACTCCAGGCCCTTGCCAAGAGTCTCTCTCCATCTTCCCTGTGGGCTCCCTTCAGGCACTGCAAGGCCACAATGAGGTCACCCCAAAGCCTTCCCTTCTCCAGGCTGAACAATCCCAATTCCCTCAGCCTTTCCTCACAGCAGAGCTGCTCCATCCCTCTGGTCTCCTTGGCGTCCCTGTGCTGGACTGGCTCCAACAGGTCTGTGTGGGACTCTAGAAGAGGAATGCTAAGAGAGGAACGATGTAGACAGTACCATGAGCAGATTTTTTGTGAGGCACCAATGGACAGATGCCTGTTCCTCACTCCAGAGAAGATTTCTGGTGGGAGGCAGCACAAAGGAAATAGCTATCTTGCTGAAGAATGAGGCAAGAATGGAAAAATGTGCACTCCAGAAGTTCTGAGACAAAGGGGCCTTAGGATGTCTGGGTTATTTCTAGAGAAGAAGAAATCGACAGGGCTAGAAATTGTGACAGAGCTTCTTATGTGGTTGCTGGGGAAACATCCCACCCTCTCCTTGTCCCCAGAGGACATTCTGGATTCAAAGCTGGCAATCCATACCAAATAGCATCTCTGAAGAGCTTGTTTTCATGAAGAAAAGCCACCTGGCATCCCTGGGGGTACTGGCAATGGGATAATTCAGGAAAAGAGAAACGGGTGGATGTGGGTGGTATTTGTGTAGTTTCTCTGAAGATCATCTCCCTTAGATATGCCAGGTTCCATGTCATGGGATAGCAGTAAAAAAAAATGGGAGCTGAAATTTCTTGGTGGGCCTTTGAAGGCCCCAAAGTGCAATGTTGGAAGTTTGGACTTGGGAATTTGGAGTGTTTGAGTGTACCGAGCTGTCAAATCTCATTTGAACCTGCCAGTGTTGCATCACTTCCAGACCTTTGTAAACCAGATCTCAGGGTTCAGCTGACCAGCCACACAGAGGCCATGCCTGGCAGGACTATCACAGTGTTAGTTTTCACCTCCTTTAAAATACTGAGCAAATAAGCAAACTGTTTTCTTTTGGCTGTTCCTCCTACTGCCTGATGAAGCTCATCTGCGGGGAAATAAGTATTAGACATAAATCCCAATAGAAAAAACACACATCTTTTCTTCATAACATTGCACATTTAGTCAAATTATTTAAAATATTCCAGATGTTTAATCTGCTGTTAATATGTTCAATCTTGTTTGGACATAAATGAAATTGCTTTGTTTCTGCAGGAATGATTCCATCTTATTACTCCCATGAATAGATAATCGTAGCTCTGTTATAATTCTACAGGTTGATGGGCATTTTTACAGACATGAGAATTGAGGCAGTTTAAGCAATGGGTGATGCAGGAGCCGATGTCTGAGACATCAGACATTTCATTTATGCCCTCAGCCATTGCCAGGTAACAATGTTTTGTGAGCTGCTGATTTGGTTGGATTGTTGGGCCGATATCAATGAGCCTGAACCTCTGGGTATTCAGGATTGTGTTTAGACCACGGAGCTCTGAGGGATCTGAGCAATCCTTTCGTTAGAGTGGTGTCTTGGCTGCGAGACTTTGTAGGGTTAACACCAATTTTGGCCCCGATACCAAGTGACACGATGCCTTTGGTCCCTGATTTAGGATTTTGGCTTATTGAAAGGCACATTTGCTTGTCTGTAAGGTCTGCAGGTGATCTCTTTTTGTCTTTTTGTGTCAAGGACAATAGGTCTGTTGGCTCAGGACGTCACACTTCCCAGCTGCAGGTCAAGGATACAGGTCTCTGTTGGGTTTGCTACTTTTGTCATGGCAAGACAGAATATTCCGGTGGGAATGCAAGGGTTGGCAGCTCTGTTGGATTGCCTTTGCTCTGGACAAGTGAAAAATACCTTTGTGAGTTTTTTGCTCTTTAACTCCTTGGCTTTGTGCCAAGGTGTTGGCTGCCATGAAGCCATTGGTCTGGCACATCCAAATTTCCTGGTTACATTCTGGGGAATGGATTTCTGTGAGGTGGTCACTATACATTAAACACCCTCTTTCATCTAATAAGGAACACGTTTTCAGTGGCCCCTGAAGTGGTGTAAAATGGTTGTATTTGCTCACAGGATTTAGGTGAGTGGATATGTGATGAGAGAATCATCTATGTGTGACCACACCTCTACTCACATCCTACCAGGAATTGTTGACTAGAACTACTTAAATCTTTAATTTCTTTTACTAGTGGTTTGAGGAAAATGCATGAGATTTATCAGCATTTTATACTTTTCTGAACAGGAGAAAGAAACAGAAAGAGTTTGCAGCAATTTGAATGGTTTTCAGGCCACAAAGGTCATAGGCATTACAGAAAAAAATTAAAATATGCAGGAATTTAGCTTAGAAGGGTACATTCAGTTCCTGCACTGTGCTCCAAAGCAGGACCAGCTATACCCAGTGCCATATTTCCCAGGTATTTCTTTAAGCTGTTGTTAAAAATCTTCAGTAACGAAGATACATGGACTTGCTATGGAGCTTTTCTCATGCGTTACCTGTATCTGTTTGAAGGATCAAAGGATTTACTGTTCCAAGAGTTTTCTTCATGCTCAATCTAAATTTCTTGTTGGTAATTTAATCCCCTATTCTTTACCCATACCAGCAACAGGCACGAAGACTGTTTATCTATTTTCTTTACATACATTTCTTTCAAAATACTTGTTTTCTTTAATTTTGATATAACCTTTTTTCCTCTATTACCCAAGTTACAGAATGTCACTAAATGAATCCTTCAACAAATCCATAAGAACTATCAAGATAAAACAAAAAATTACAGAAAAGCAGATGGCCTTGATTTCAAAGTGGAAGTAATGGAGAATTCTTCAGCAATTCCTTAGATTTCAAAGATCTTTCTTCCTCCATCCCTTGTCTCTGCAGCTGTACCAGTGACCATGTTCTATCAAGGGTGAAAAGCAAACATGTCTTTTCCTTTTTGATGAAGGTTGCCCATGTAAAATAAACATGAGTGGGAGGTCCCTACAAAAGTTCTTTCTGTCCTGGCACTGCCTTTCCTCCCACTTAGTCACGGCTGATGGGAAGTTCAGAGCCTGACTGTCCTACACAACTATACTACGAGGGCCTGGAGTGACAGGACAAGGGGCAATGGCTTCACACTGACAGAGAGCAGGTTTAGGTTGGATATTAGGAAGAAATTGTGCCCTGTGAGAGTGGTGAGGCCCTGGCACAGGTTACCCAGAAAAGTTGTGGCTGCCCCATCCCTGGCAGTGTTCCAGGCCAGGCTGGATGAGGCTGGGAGCAACCTGGGATAGTGGAAGGTGTCCCTGCCCATAGCAGGGGGTTGGAATGAGATGATCTTTAAGGTCTCTTCCAATCCAGGCTATTCTATGTAATAGAAACTTTTAGATCAGATTTGTGCCAACAGAGGACGCCCAACAAACCCCTACTATCTTCCCTTGGATAGAGTCAACCTTGAAAGTCTTCCAGCAGTCGAGTGCAAAAAACTGTAGCAAATGAGAGGATCCATCTGCATATCTTTGGGAACTTTGAGGAAATACTGCATTGAGGACTTCACACTGTAAGCTGTTTTCTGGGAAAAAACCCTTTCTTCTCATAATTTTTGCTGAAATTTGATTTTAAGAGAGGGTTTAAATGCAAGATTCCATATCACTGTTTTCTGTGACAACACCAGAAGTTCTGAAATTCTTCAGCTTGGTATGAGGACTTGGAGCAAGTCTCTGGGGGGAGGTAGAGCATCACAAATCACTCTATTTGACTATGGCTCCTTCCAGAGATCCTCTCAGTGTATCCTCCTCATATCCAGGCATTTTCGTGATCCTTTCTGTAATTCTGTTAATAACCGGGGTAGGGTCAGTTCAGGTCTGTGCTCATCCAGTGGAATCTATGAGGCCATACTCTACTTGCTCTCTCCCATGTATAAAGAGGTGGGAGAAACACAATCTCACCCCTTGCTAGAGGTGAATGCGGAGTTTTTGGGATTTCCAGTGCATTAGAAGGCTGATTTTGTGCATACCACTGCCCAGTTCACTCCATATTGTACACGAATGTTAAATTTACACCCACGCAGGTTGTGCATGCTTTAAAACATTCATCTCTTCAGTACCTCTGAGGATGACCCAAGTATAAATTACCAGCTTTTCTATCCTCTCCAGATTTGATTTTCACACAGTAACTCACTGCCCTCCAAGAATATCTGATACCGCTTTTTACTTTGCTGAGCATTATTGCTGTTTCAAATTATGCTCCTTATTGGATCAGCCTTAATTTGTCCTCCTTGAATCTCATTCTATTTCACGCTCGTATTTCTGCTTTCTTAACAACCTGGTATTTAATCTCTCCCCCTTCACTATTCACAACCTTTCCTAATTTAGTATCCTCTGCAAATCCAATTGACACGGCCTGGAGAGTTGTTGCTATGTCAAATGTAGGATAAACAGTGATCTCTGCCTAGATACCACCTCACAGTTTCATGTACATGTTGCCACTACTTCCACCACTTTTTTTGGTTTGGGATTAGACATTTGTTTTGTTGATAGACCCACCTCACCTTTATTTTGTTAACAGTAGGAAAGACAGAGAAACACTTTTGAGAAAATGAGATGTGAAGCTCACTGTTTCCCATTTTGCCAACTTGCTTTGTAATAAATCCAACTGAGGCTTTTCAAAGCATCTTTCAGTAGATCTTCATTTTACTGCCAGTTGCCAACATAACTGTTTCTTCAGAAAGAAAAAAATAAGAGCTGGGATGCTGGTAGGAAGTAGCTCCCTGGAGAGCTTTGTGTGTTTCCTACACAGTTTTAGCACATATATACAACTGGAGTAAATATTACCTAATTCAGCCCAGTGTAGGAGCAGTTATCATTTCCCTGCTTGGAAATTGGAAAGGATTTGCCATTAGGTTGCTATGGACCAGGGGAAGTTCAGGTTGGACATCAGGAAGAATTTCTTCACATAGAGGGTGATTAGATGCTGGAATGGAATGCCCAGAGAGGCAGTGGAGTCATCATCTCTGGAGATGTTTAAGGAAAGACTGGACTCAGTCCTGTGGCACTCAGTGCTCCGGATTAGTTGACAAGATGGTGTTTGGTCAAAGCTCGGACTTGCTTATCTTAGAGGTCTTTTCCAACCTGATGGGTTCTGTGATTCATGAGGAAGTCACTGTCAATTTTATACCATCAGAAATGTGTATATACACATATATAGATATATAATTTACCAAAATAAACTAAGATTTGAATAAATATTTTTGAAAAATGAGAATTGACACAAACAACAATGCTTGTAAATTCTCTGAAATCACAGTTCTCAAAAGTCTGAAGATAATGCTCATAGTACCAAAATGTGTGTATTTCATTACTCTTCCACCTCCATTAATAGAATTTTTATTTTTGTCTTTGTCTTCCAGTGTTTTAGTGACACCTCTAACTTACTCTTCCATACTCCTCCACTCTTGTTGGGTTTTGGGGGGAGGCTGGGTGTATGTGAAGATACAGCGGTGCTTGTTATGGACTTCTACTTACTATAGACTTTCTCCATGATTAGCCAAACAAAATATTTTCCCTGGACATGGGCTCAGAGCGAGAGGCAGTGCCAGTGACAGACAAAGCAGAGGCAGGACTCTTGTAACTCCAAAATGTGTCTTTTTTGGAGCAAAATGGAGAGAGGTGAAGGCCCCTTGCTCTTGTATCCTTTCCCATGCTTCCAGTTTTCCTTTGCTGTTTATCCAGAACTCTTCGCACGTCATGTCTCTGTTATTGGCAAAAGTTTGCCTCTGTAGATTGTTTTCTGCAACTGCGTTTCAAATTTTATAGCAAAATCAAATGTAAGAATACAAACTTAATTAATACTTTACAGCTGGTAATAAACGCTCTGGAGCCAGGGAAAGAGTTTTGCATAGCCACATCCCCCTTTTAATCCTTTCTCTGCTTCTCCAGCTTTTCATTACCAGCTTAAAAACATTGCTAAAATTTACACCATGGTGCTCTCCTCTGGTGCTGGTGTGATCATTCACGGTTTGTGTAAGCTAAATTTGAAATTGCAACCCAAGGAAGCCGATAATGTGTTGCATGTCTTTGTCTCCCACTTTGTGTGGGGATAAGTGGCTTCACATGGTGTAAGACAACGGAGAATCATGTTTTAAGTAGGCAATGCCAAAGCCTTAGAGTGAGATTTTGCTTCACTAGGAATTCCGTGATGATTTCACTGCAGCAAGATGTTCAGTCCAGATTCTTCCAGCTAGGACACCGACACAGAATTAGGCCAGACAAGCTTCAAGGGAACATGGAAAGCACATCTTTCCTCAGAGCCTAGCACTAAATGCATCCCTTCCAGAACTGAAATCATAAGCTCAGTTGAATTTAATTCACAGAACTGTAATTCGTGCTTTGCAAATCGCAGAATTGCCTACTGCCTTAGTTCCACTGGGCTCAAATTGCTTATGTTAAAGTGTGTAATAAGATTAAACAAGTGATTTTAAAGATAAAATTCGGGTAAACTGTTATCTACCTGAGACAAATAGACTTGCAGTTATAAAAGATAACATAATTTTGGACCTTATTGTATTTTAAGAAGAGATACTGAAACTAGTTGGCATCTGATTGTATAACCAATGGACTTACACAGAGCTGTTAATCCTATGCTTAAAATAATTTACAGAGGGAAACTCTTAAATCACTTCCAGTAATTTAAATGGTGCTGAGTTATGGGAACTACTAAAAGGTAATTTTTTTTTTTGGAAAAGTTATGCTTGATAAATTGTTTCAAAATGGGTTGTGTTCATTATTCCATTAACTTCTTCATCGGATGTCCACAGTTTACGTGAGAAAGTGTGGAACCAGACTGGCTATTACAATTGTGGTGGTCTGGATTTCAGGGTACAAAGTGGAGGTTGGAAATCCAGTGAACCCTAGGACAACGAAATCCGTTTTTTTTCTAAAGCCACTCTTTGAAACTCACCTTTTTCTCCCTCACAGTTACAAGTCTAGTCAGTATCAAAGCATATTAAATTGATTTAATCATGGAAAGTAAAGTAGGCACATGTCTAGCTCAGAATCTGTCTTCCTTATGCTTGACTATATCTATTTAAGAGTATTTTAAAGCCACATGTGGTATTTCACTACATTCTTTGAGACTTGTCAGGAGATACACTAAAAAACAAAAGCTGAGTAGGTGACAGGGTGTCCCTCCGTGCCCTGAGCTGAATTTGTGACATTCCAGTACCACCTTCTCTACTATGGCAGGCCTAGGTACCACTGTCAGCCAAGGGCTTTGAAAATCCCACCAGATGTATTTGTACAGCTGGCCCTTTTCCTTCTCAGGATCAGCCTCATTATGATTTATTAATCATCTACAAAGAGCATTGACAAACAATGAATATTTATGACTACAGATGTAACCCTATTGTTTGTGCAAATTATAGTGTTTTCCTGGTAATATTCTGAATGGCTTCAAGTTGACATAAATAATTCATACTTGTAAAGCCATATGTTAAACTGTCATTGTAAAAGACTAAGTGCTGCCAGTTTTCACTTGAAACATATGTAAATATCAAGCACTTGATATTAAACAGTGACATAAAGTCTAAGCACCTTAATGCCACTTACACAATAAAGATTGCAATATGCCACAATGCATTGAGTGTCAGTGGCAGAAGAAACTTTAACTGCAGCAAAGGAACCATTTTTATTCCTGAGTAAACTACAGCATATTAATTTAACCAAGTCTGGCTTTACAGATTTAAATTACAGTGAGAGCAGACCTCCAGCCTTTGTCATTATTACTGTGTGAAGGAAGCAGCTTGAAATATTTCCACGAATCTACTGCAAGTAGCTAGTTTTCATCAAGGTACTCGTTGCATGCATGTGACATACGTATACATACATTTAATATGTGTGTGCATATAAATGTGCTTGTGTCAAAGGCTGTGCATATGTCACAGAATCATGCAATAGCCTGGGTTGGAAGGGACCTTAAAGACCACCCAGTTCCAAGCCACTGCCGTGGGCAGGGACACTTTCCACTGGACCAGGTTGCTCAGAGCCCCATCCAACCTGGACTGGCATGGGGCAGCCACAGCTTCTCCCTTTTATTTTTCATTAGGAATTTCAGAATGTAGTGTTAAGACTCATAAGGAGTAGAAAGCACTTGGATTCATGGATCCTTCCCTCCATTCTGCCAGTACCTGCACTGACAGAGATAAGGCTGGTATCCTCTTTCCTGCCAGGCTCCACGGCTGGAAGCACAACTCTCACCCACCACAACATAAGATATTTCTGGTCCTGTGGGAGGGCTGGGAGTCTCCTGAGGCACAGAGACTTGGCTACTCATGCTTTCATGAGCCCTGATATGTGAAGGGCCAAGTCAGTTGCCTGTGTAAGGGCTGTAGCCTGTGGGAGATTTACTTCCAATCCCGTTACAGGAGAAGAAACGCAGCTGTGGCCTTGGCTGATCGTTCTCATTCTGAGGGAGTGGTCTCAGCCAGATTAAAAGCCAAGAGGTGGCTTGATCACAGTTCATAAGAACCCACAGCCAGCCCCCAAAAATCTGCCAGTAGATGCTCTTAACTGACAAATTTGCAGCAAAATGCCAAGGCTGGAGGATGCAGATAGGCAAATGCAGCCTGGAAATAAGCCATACACTTTCAACAGCTAAGGTAATTAGCAATTGGAATGACCTAATAAGGCTTGTAACTGACTTCATCACAGAAATACTCAAGCTGTGATTACAGGTTTTTCTAAAAAAAATTAGTTAAATCACATTTATCATCCTTATAGCAAAAATCATCTCAAGGAAGTTGTGTGGTTACAAAGGAGACTGAGACTGGCTGTTTAAAAATAACATTAATTTCCACGATTCCAGTACTAAGCCTTGCACACACTTCTCACAGCTCTCTGTTCTGCATTGCTTCCACAATTTAGATTTAGAGTGTGTACGCTAAGCTCCACTGAAAGCTAATGGTGTGTCTGTGCTATTCTGCACGTTTCAAAGACAGGAAAAATTTTTAATTAAAGGTTTTGCAGTCCTTCGTCTGTCTCCAAATGAGTCCTGGCAGTTTTTCCATGTGCAGTCCTGAGACAGAGCATTGCTCGCAAAACACAACCACATTTGCCGTTAAAATGCCATTGCTGCTTGAGTGAGAAGAACAGAAAATTAAGTTCTCTCTTTAAATGGGTTTTAAACCTAAAGCTCTTTCTTTCAGCTTCTGTGAGAGTGTGAAGGTAGAACTTCTAAATTCAGACAGGGAAAGATACAGACTTTGCAGATACTCGTGCATGGCAGCAGTTTTTTCTTTCCTCGCAAGAGTCTGAGGGCTAATACAAGCCCACAAAAAATTTGAGTCTCAAATACAGGCTGAAAGAATCCCATGAACTTGTCCAAAATTTCTCAATTGTAATGACCACTGTGGCCACTACAACATCCCAGAAATACTGATGGTCCTTGATTGTGCCTCTTTTTGTGTCATCACCCTGGAATTGATTGTTTTCCAAAGCTGCCCATTCTGCAGGCTTTTTCCGGCTCACAATTTCCAAATAGCTCTGAAGGATCCTTTTCTCCTTGTCTTAAACTCATTTCAAAGCCAAAGTAAAATTACAGGGACCCCTTATTTCAGAAGCAGCTCATTTCATGCCTTGTCTTGAGCCTGTAGTGCACAGGCAATGTTTTGGGTGTCACACAAATACAGAAGAGCTGTATTTGATGCCACAATTTGTATTTCTAGATGCTCATTTGGACAGTGCAGTTTTTACACAAACGAAAGCTTTTGTATTGGAGTAGAAATTAAAGTAGAAATCTACTAAGAAATGTGCAGTTATAAAAATGGCAAATACTTATTTGAAGCTTCCTGGGCATACTTAAAGATGAGTTTCTGGATTTTGTGATTGGAAAAATTACTTTGCAGCTTTTTTTTTGTTGCTAGCAGTGTAAGACTAAGTGTAAGAGAGGGGTCCTGGATTCTGTTCTTCTTTGAGCATCCTTTACTGTGTTCCAGTCAATTATTACAGCTCTGTGGGAGTCCAGTGAAATCATTGGGATTGCCCAGGTGCAACCACAGCGAAGAGCCCGAATTTCAGCACTGGAGCTACAAAGCAGGATGGAGAAGAGAGAAAATCTCTTGCTGTGCTCCCCAACTGCAGGTTGAGCTGGCATTGCTGATTGTTAGAAACACCTGCTTGGAGGAGGTGTTGTCTTGAGGGAAAATACCAATAAATAACTGAAATACTTGTGATCTGAGCGAAGTGGCTGTGGTTTAATTCACAGAGAAGTGTAGAACTTTTTTCAAAAGCTGCCTGGTGCTGTCCAAGGGCAAGGGACTTCCAGGTTTCCACAGCTCAGAGGCCCACCCACCTGAGGATGCAGAGCTGGATCTTTGCCGTGTGAGGTAACTCATGTGGAATTAAACCATCCAGAAAAATATAAAAGGAATTTAATTTTATCTTTCTTTCTTTTTTGAATGTTTTTAAAATTTCATGTTTTGTTTTTTTAATAAGAAAAGAATTCAATAATTCAAGAATCCAAAGAATTCATTCCTATTTTGATAGAAAGAATTCAAGTATCTCTTCAAGGAACACATTCAACACACCATTAAACATTAAAACAGGAACACATCACTGCACACAGACCAAAATCTGCTTTTTCCTCCACTAGCATTGCAAATCCATCATTGCATTGAAAGAAAATGAAAGTAAGAATTTTAAAGCAAATCTTGCAGTTTGCCTTTGGCACAAAACTGAACAATTTCTACTGTGAGGTTTTCTGTCTGCATATAAATATTCCCCTGCAGCACAGTTCATCTTGGGGAATGTTCCCCAGTGTAACATATCTGTCACTGAGATTGCTCTTCAGCTGATCCATTTCATCTTGTTACGTCAATAAATGCTTACACTTTTTGGGCTGCTCCAGATAGAGGATTATCCAGTTGAGCTCCTGGCTCTGCACAATCCCACCCTGTGCCTGAGAGCATTGTCCAAACTCCTGGAGCTCTGGCAGCCTTGGGGCTGTGCCCATTCCCTGGGGAGCCTGTTCAGTGCCCCAGCACCCTCTGGGGGAAGAAGCTTTCCCTGATATCCAGCCTAACCTTCCCTGACTCAACTTCATCCTGTTTCCTCGAGTCCTGTCTCTGATGACAGGAACAGAAGGTAGCTTTTCACTGCCTGGATTCACTGGGAGCTCTGGGATGGATGAGGATGAATTGGGAAAAACAGAGATGAACTGGGAGCTCTGGGAGTCACCAGGGGAAGCTGAGACTTCTGGGATGAACTGGGAGCTCTGGGATATTGAGTTAAATGTCCGAATTTGGTTTTGGCCACGTGTGCTAAGTAACTCAGTTACTTCATCCAGCATTTCCTTTCTTCTCATGCTGGCTTAGCAACTCCTGACATTGTACAGATCTCCCTTTGGCTGCGTGCTACAGACCATGATAAACTCACAGAAAAGTAAGGTTCAAGGAAGCACATGTGTAGAAGAGCAAGCTGAGAAGATGGCCTGCTGACCATCCTGGTGTAACCCCAGCCAGCAGCTGCTCACTCACTCCCCAACAGCAGGATCAGGGGGAGAATGTGAAAGGTGAAAGGGTGAAAATCTTCCCTTGGGATAAAGGCAGCTTTATAGCAAAGCAAAACAAGGAATTTATTCCCTGCTTGCCATGGTTGGGCAGGTGTTCAGCCATCCCCAGGGGAGCAGGGCCTCATCACATGCAATGGTTACTCAGGAAGAAAAATGCCATCACTCCAAACATCCCTCTCTTCCTCTTTCTTTCCCCCCTCACTTTATGCACTGATCACGATGACATAAGGTCTGGAATGTCTCTTTGGTAAAATGGGGTCACCTGTCCTGGCTGTGTCTCCTCCTAAATTCCTTCAGCAAAGTGGCAGCAAAAGAGCAGAAAAGGCCTTGGCTCTGTGTAAGCTCTGCTCAGCAATAACAAACCCATCTCTGTGTTATCACCCCTGTGTTCAGCACAAGTACAAAGCACAGCCCCACACCAGCCAAAGGCCCATACAGCCCCTAGTGAAATTGTAAAATGTGGTGTCCTTCAGGCCTTCTGAGAGTATGATCCCCCAGAACTTCTTCACGTCCTGTAGAATTGCTGACTGGTAACAGCCAAAATGCAATGAAATGCATCTGTGCATTCACAGGAATGCTTTTTCAAGAGGCCTTCCAGCTACATGCTGGACTTTGTGTATGAGCTGTAATGAGTATTTATGTGCTGCACACACAGGGCTGAATTCCTGGTGCTTCTGGTTGGGTTTGCTGTGCCCCAGTGCTGCCAGGACTGTCCTGAAGGAGACGAGGTCACAAGAGGGGCTGCTGAGTACTGCTCCTTCCCACAGAGTCTGAGGCACCACCACCATGGCAATGGATGTGTAGACAGGATCGTGTCCTAGGTCTAATTCCGCATCCCGGTTAAAAAATCCACGGCTGCATTTCTGTGCTTATATACTGCATTCCTAGTTCTGCTTTGGGAAAGCTTCTTACAAAGGCACAGTTCTCCCAGACTTTTATGTTTATCTGAGGGCAATTGTGCCTCAGAAATGGTTTATTGGAAACCTTCGACCTGAGTTCTAATCTGATTTAAATTCGTCTGAATTCAGAATAACTCTGGGCTAACTCCAGTGTAAGGGTAGTACTGATCCACGGGGCAGCAATGGTGCTTCACAGAAATACCAACAGCAGCTGGCTTTGTGTCCTTAGTTAATTCGATTATATAGTTTCAGTTTAACTTAAACAAAGCAGTGACCTTGTTAAAAGGTTAAGAAACCTATTTTGAGAGGAGGGAATCATATTTCTCACATAAATCCATCTTCAAATGTCTTCTTTAGATGTACATGTGGCTGGGGCTGGAGTTGAGTTTGTGTGGGGAGGGGAAAAGCGTACTGGATTTCAGTGATCACAGTTGCTTTAAATTATGCAGGGAAGAGAGAGATGCTGTTTATGCATGAAGAAAACAAGGCTGGCAGCAGAGATCAGAAGGGCCTTGCTTTTGTAGTTTCCCTCTGCTATAAAACAAGTACCAGGAGAAGGATTGGGGTGTCTTGCAATTATCTGAGGGGTCACATTTTGTGCTTGTGGCCATTAGACAAAAAATCTGGGTTCAATGGTAGTCAGCATTCTTACCATGATTTCTGTCTCAAGCACTGTTTTCTGTAGTTTTACAAGAAGCAATTCAGAATAAATGCTTGAATCTTGCTTTGCCTAAATGTAAATCAAGGTCAATCTCAGGGATTTCTCCTGATATGAACTTTAGTAGGAGTTGAATAAATGCTTTCAAATACTAAAATTGTAGTTGCATAGGATATTTTCTGATTTTTGCAGACATTTTCTACGTGTCTTATTTACTCTCACACTCTTTTATCTCAAATTAAAATCAACTTTAAAATATCAGTATTCTAAATAGCGTAATAGACTTCAAAATCACAGCAGGAGAATTGAGAATGGCTCTCAATAGCAAATCTTATTAATTCTAATATTTCCTGTTGTAGAGTTCTGTCGTGTCTGTTATTTTGTTTATGTGTTTTGCCTACAGAATGAAAAGGAGAAGCTGACATGGAGTGACCGCATGCCCGGATACGCCGCGAACTTCGGACTGATTTTATTTATGGTAACATAAGCTGCATTTCTGCTCATTTATTAGGTGTGAGAAACTTTGCCATGAGTGTCTAGTGGGAAACCCTTGAACTGATGTTCTCAAATATGTTGAAAATCTGAAGGTAAGGTCAGTTTGAGGGAAATCCTAGGAAGGTTCATGGAGCTCAATGCCTGCCTCCAGCTTTATTCTCTTTTTCCAAAGGCTGCTTGTGGAAGGGCTGACTTGCTGTAATGCCAGCAGCATCATTACACAAATTCTGCCTCTCCCCCAGGGTTTCTGCTCCATCCTCTGTTATCTGGTGAAAGGATAACACTGTATATTTAGTTGTGAGCACAGTATTGCAAATCTTGGTCATGGTGACATTTGGGAAAGTTAAGCCTCAGAACAGGCGATATCCCAGTGAAATAAATCAGTTGCTGAGAAATATTTGTCCAAGACACATTCAGGGATGGACTGTACAGTAGCTGAGGAAGATCATGGTACACTGTCCTCCTTTGGGAACAAGAATCAGGCGTGCAGGTCAGCCTGTAAAGTGGGGACATCACCGTCCAAGTCAAATTTCCAGCAAAACATAATCACATCTTGAATCTGCTGGACTTTGTAAACAGCAAGAGGAAAGCCTGGCTAACAAACCCTAAATAACATTGTAAAGGATCCCATTATCCCTCTGGTTACAGCAATTACTGACTGAAAGCTTGTGTTCATGTATACAGCCACTATAAAATAGCAATGAAAGAGGCCTCTTTACACCGCTGCAGCATCTAACGTGGGAAGCTCTCTTGGCGCCTAAACTATTTTAAGATATCTGAGTGTATTGCTAATTTACTCAAATTTGCATATACTGCACCAGATGTCCTGTGAAGACTTCATTTCTTTTGCTGACAATCAAATGCTCACATTGAAGGTAATGTCTACACCCTAATACAAATGTTTATACATTTATGAAGATGTATGCATTGCATATTCAGTATATTTTCTGTACATATTAGGTGTGTCACATATGGATGTACTTGCAGCATTTTGAGTGAGTTTACCATCCTGAGGCCATACCAAGTATTTGCTTTTTAGACAGAACCTTTAAGTGTCATCAGTCATGACTTCCCTTAGAGCAGGGTACACTGAGTCTGACTAAGCACACAGCCCTGATTTAGCTTTTACAAGTCATTCCTTTGCAGACAAGGTGCTTACACATGCTCTTGACTTTCACCACATGTTTAAATCTCCCCTAAGCATGAGCTTAGAGTGCTTTCCTGACTCATAGCCTAGGTATTACCCTCCCCGCTTACTGTAATATCTCGGGGAGATTTATAAAGGGTTGTTACCTACAGTTTGTGAGATGTAAAATATAGAGCTCCAATTCTTCAACTTCTGTTCGTGGCTAGTGGAACTAGGCTGACTTTCACCCTCTGGCAAAGTGACCACAATGATTTTTTTTCAATGTTTTGAGCATTATTTATATATAAATACCTACAGGAGCCAACTTGCAAACCATCCATGAAATTCAAGCCAGGTCTTGATGAGGGAGGGCACGCTCTGCTATCCTACATGGATATTGCAATCTGCTCTTTACTGTATGGGATATTTCCCTTTTTCCTGCTGGATTAGTTAAACAGGAATTGGAAACATCAGCCTGAAGTCTTGTTGTCAGTCCGTGAAATAGAATTGTACTGAGAAAACCTTGTTGGTCTGGTTAACCTCTGTTATTATTATTCACACAGATTAGTTATTTTAACTATAAGGGCTAAGTACAAAATAAGTAATGAAATCTTGAATTTATGTGTGCGTGTGTGCAGGGATACATGACTCAGATGCTGACCTGCACACAAGTGCATAGCGATTTCTGGTGCTGCAGAAGTGACTGTTGAGTTTTTAATGCTACCTTTTCCAGGCCAAAAGGGTCTGGTGGCCCAGATCTTTGGGTGTTTTCTATGAAGATTTACATTGCTATAGAATGGTGCTGTTTTGTCCTGTCCCTCCTTCCCCCAGCTTTACATCCCATACTTTCCCTGACGATTTTTGAAACCGGTAATGGTTTTTTTAGCGTAAAAGCTTTCCTCTTTTTTTATTTTTTCCCTTAATTTTTGTATTTCCTTTGTGTACTTCACTTTTGTGAATCCTCTTTCAAGAATTGTGTCATGATCTTTTCCTTTCTTTCTGGCTTTTCCTCTCTCTGTATTAAGCTAGGCATGATTGGTTTTTTGTTCAAAATGCAGGTTGAAAAAAACCATTTGCTTTTCTTCTCTTGCCCAGTCTTACATCACCAAATAATTCCAAGGATTAATTCACGCATTTATGGATGCTTTAAAATCTGGTCACAGTCTTTTTTTCTGTATACAAAGCCTCACTGGACTGCAGAGGGGGCAGAAGATCCAAGCTTGATTTAAGCTATGCGTTTTGCAGGGATTTTAGGACAGAAGTTCAAAAGCCTCATTTTTGCAGAGTAAGGTCAATGGTAGCAGGAGATCTGGGCTCAGCTGGGCATCTGCAAGTTTTGCTTGAGTGTGATTAACAATAACGTGTCACAGCTTTTGAAGTCCACATTTAGAAAGAACATGTTGTGGCAGAGATTTCTGAGTTGGTGATGAAAACTCTGGTGGTGTTGGAAGAGAGCAGAGTGGCATGGAGCAGTGCATCAGTGGGGCTTTTCTTTGTTTGGCTCAGTCAGAGGAAGGAAGAAAATCAATTTGAGTCGTGGCAGAAGAATTTAGCCTCTTCCACCCTATTCTCACTCACATGGTGTAATACTTGACTCTACAATAGCTGTACTGGGGAGCCAGAGAACTATTTGGACATTAAATTGTTATCCTACTTGGATGGAGGTAGCAGCCTAGCCCACGGGGTTTTATAGCTTCCTTCTCAGATCTAGTTTGCTTTCCTGTTTGTCTTCATTCATACCAGGCTCAGTAGGTGACCTTTTCTGCAGCCAATTTTCACATCTGTTTCTAAGCAGTTCGGTCCTGGATGGACTAGTTCAGATATTCAGGGAAGAAACTGCCATAACGGAGGGGAAGAATGGCCAGAGGGAATGTTGGCAATCACAACAAACCCCAAAGTGGGCACCTGAACAAATGGTGGCTGCCTGGTCTGGGATTTGGGCAGAAGGGGTATTTTCAGGAATGAGAGAAATGCTGTGAAGTTACAGGAACCATTCCCCCTCAGTGACTGTCTGGGGAGTGAGAACTATGCTCACAGTCACTGTGCAGTCCTACAGGCGCTCCTCAATTTTCTCTTCTTGCTGGATGCACAGATAATGAAGACTCCTAAAGGAGTGTTTTTCCATCTGTGTCTAAGCAGATGTCTAAAAACAGCTGAGCAACTGGAGTTTCTGAAGCCCTGGTGCTTTTGCGAAGCAAATATTTTTGTTCTTTAAACAAATAAAACATTTTTTTTTCAGTAACTTTGTGTACCTTGCTAGGGCACTGCATGGATTGAAAAGGCTGCTACTCTCTCATCCTCCAGTAATATTCCTCCAGGCAAGGGATCCCTAAAATCCTTTGGTCAGGTTTAAGAGTTTGCTATTGAACTTTCATGGTCTGAAATTTCCTCTCTCTCTATTTAGTGAGGACTGTCCTCGACTCTTCTTCCTGTACTGTTAAGATATCATTCTTAAGTGGGGATTTGTGATGGAGAGAGGTGTCTGTGGAGGCCCAGGGATCTCATCATCTCCAGAATGAGGCATCCAAGTTTGCTTTGCTGGTTTTCTTTGTCCACCACCATAGTGAAAAAAATTGCTAAGAAATCTGCAGGGAAAAGAAACAGGAAAAGAGTATTAGGAAGGTGATTAAGAAGAAGGAATCTGTGACTCACATTAAGAAAAATAAAAGGGATTAAGGTGGCTGTAGAGGTGGAAGGTGGAGTGAATTAATACCAGGTGGTGCTGTTTTGTTTTCTTCCTTTATTGGGGATTTTGCTCTCTGCTGTGGTGATTGAACGGGGAAGTGAGAAAAAAGTTAAGGTCCTTGTGTTCCTGCACCCCTTCTGTCACAGCAAGGTAGCTCAGCATGAATGTGATCTTTTTGTCTGTACGTTCGGTAGGTAAGTCAAAAGAGATATAGATATAAAAACTAGAAATGATTGCTTAACACAATGAAAACTACAAAACCAAAGGAAATAATGCTGTATGCCATTTGAAAAGCTTTTATATTTTAAAATAAGCTGTTGAAAAGATTTCATTTAAACTGTTTCAGGTTCAGGCTTTTATCATTTACCCATTTAGTTTAAAATTAATGAAACAGTTCTTTAAAAAGTAAAAAATGTATGTTTTACTAGGTCTAACATTTTATTACTATTTGCTGACAAAACATATTTGACAATTTCATCTGAAATCTCCAGGAGTTTCTCCAAATAATTAACTTTTAGTATGTTTACTAGTTCTTCATAAAAACAAAATGCACCGAGTTTTCACCTTCAACTTTTAACAATTTAACTCTGATTCTTGTGGTTCTTTTGCAATTATTCCTTTTCATGCAACAACCTTCCTCTGCATACAGGAATTCAATAAACTATTGCTGGATCATTAAAATGAACTGTTAAATTTCCTTAAACCCATGTTGTGAATCTGGGCCTCTAGGCCCTTTTTAATAATTGCAGTAGTCTAGTCTTTCACATTGATTTAGTGTCTTTCATCTGAGGATCTCAAGATGTTTTACCTAAAATAATGAATGTACACTGGAATTCTTGCCAAAGGCAAAAATGAAAGGGAAAAATGCACCTTGTCCCCCTTTTGTGGAGTGATGATGAAAATTTGCTATTTTTTATTGTTGTTTTATTGATTTTTTTTTTCATTTTGTATTGGTTTAGATTTTTTTTTCTGAAACCAGAATACCACAACCCTGTGAATTCCAAATTCTTCTTGTGGGAACTTGACCTTAAGTAGCAGGGCTGACTTTCCTCATCTCATGGGTCAAAGCCAGCCCATGAAGGATGCCAGGGATACCAAGTGATTTCTGGGACACAAATGAAAATGAAGCCCTGATAACCCTGCTTAGGTCAGCCTTAAAGGAATAATAGCAGGGGAAACTTTTTGGGTTTTAGTTTGCAAGTTGGCACTTCTGCTGTGCACAGGTGAAGCTGCTTGAGCCAGTAAAGCCCATTTACCTGACTGCATATAAATACAGACCCTTCAGTCCAAGCCATCTGAACCAGATAAAAACACTTGCTTAATTCCTGCTTTTGAACCCAAACTGCCCAAATTTCACTGCATGAATGAAATGTGTAGCTTTCATCAGAACAGACATGCCCATCTTCAGGAATTCATGGAATCAGTATAAAAGAATCACAGATTGGTTTGGGTTAAAAGGGACCTTAAAGGTTACCTAATTCTAACTCCCTGCCATGGGCAGGGATGCCACTCTCTGGATCGAGGCACTCAGGATCCCATGCAATCTGGCCTTGGACACTTCCAGGGATGGGGCAGCCACAGCTTCTCTGGGCAACCTGTGCCAGGGCCTCACCACCCTCACAGGGAATAATTTCTTCCTAATATCTAACCAAAAACCTCCTCTTTTGGTTTAAAACCACCCTCCCTTTTTCTACCACTACCTGCCCATGTAAAAAGTCACTTTCCCACTTTTTTATAAGCCTTCTCTAGATACAGAAAGGTGGTGTGAGATCTCCCTGGAGCCTTCTCTTCTCCACGCTGGACAATCCGAACTCTCTCAGCCTGTCATCACAGGAGAGGTGCTCCAGCCCTCTGAGCATCTTGTGCCAATTGAATTGTTGTGCCAGTTTGGAGTCATGCATCTATTTTCTTATTTATGTCCCTGTTTGTTGGAGAGCTTTGAATTCTTGCCTTTTAATTTGATCATCTTCGTGTTATTACCTTGCTCTGAGAAATAACCCCGTGATGCCAATTCATGGAACAAACCCAACCTCCCAACCAAAGCTTCTGTTTCCAAGAGGAGCTAATCCATGTGTTCATTTGTTTGCAGATTATGCTGACGTTTTCAGCAGTGTTTGGTGTCATCGTGTACCGAATCACCACAGCAGCGGCCTTGTCCTTCAGCACAAACGAGACAACCAGGTCCAACGTTCGAGTGACCGTGACTGCCACTGCTGTCATCCTTAACCTCGTCGTGGTCCTTATCCTCGATGAAATTTATGGAGCTGTGGCCAAATGGCTGACAGAAATTGGTAAAACTGTCTTGCCATATTCCTCATTAATCCATGTGTTGACATGACGGTGTGCAAGGAGTATTCCTCCTGGACAGGGCCAGTGAAAACATTCAGGCCTGTGAATGTACCTCTTTACAGCTAAGAGCTGCAGAAAGTCAGTGGGTTGTTTCAAAAATGTTGATGGCTCTGACAAAATTACACTGATTTTGTTACCTAGATGAAAGTTTTAACCATTTCCTTGCTGCTCAAGTGATTTTTTTGTTCCATTTTAGGGGCATGTCTGGGCTGGACTTTTTAATAACGATTTCTATTGCAGTTAGTGATCGGACTTTCAAATTTTTTTTTAAACATCAAAATATTGTATCAAGCCTGACTATTTATTTCTTTTAAAGACAAGTCATTCTTTTGTCTACTATAGAAGTTTAGGCCTAAAGGATTGTTTTGTTATATAAGTTAGGCTAAAGATTTTTACTGACAGGGGTTTAGGCTGTGGCTTTGTTTTGTTATATAAATTAGACCAAGGATGTTGACTGATAGTGCCTTTACATGAGATTACTCTTAAGATTTCTGTTTCTTCTCAATTTGTCAGAACACTTTTAAATTCACAAATGAAGATGTCTCTTTTAACCCTATTTTTGGAAGAACAGTACAAGCTACACTTTTGTAGTTGTTATAATAGAGGTTCAATCCTGAATTTTGGAAGTATGGTCCAGTTATTTTAGATTAAATTCCTAAAGCATTTGAAAGAAATGAAGAAAAAACAATTCATTTTCACAAATTGCCACTTTAATGGGTTAATTTGTTTGTTTATTTCTGTTTTGCACCCAGATTTGGGCAGATTGTAACAGGGTTAACACAGATGGGCTGTTCTAGTGGCATAAATGAGCTCAGGCACACTGTCCGGGCCAAAATTGTACTCAGATTTTCAGCTTTCACATAAGTGACAGGCTGCTAACTGTGTGTGACCTGATCAATTCTGCACCTGTCCAGGTAAGAAAGGACACAAATGTTAAGGGGTGACAGAGGTGTGTGGGAAGAGTAGGAAAAGATTAAGGTGAGAATTCTCCAGCAGTTTCTAGGCAGAAGGTGGGAAGTGCAAGGCACTGCCATGGCCTCTCTTTGGGAAGCACAGAAGGAAAATCTCTCCCTTTGAAATGTGCACCAGTCTGAACAGTGAAAGCAACAATTTCTTACTTGCTGATTATGGTGCCCCTGTCACTTTGCATTTAATTCTAATCCTATCTTTATTAGGGCAGCATTCCTAATAGACCGTCAGATGTTTTGTTTAAGAAGGATCCAGTCAGAATAATCTCTAGTGCTACAAATTACATGAGTTAGAAAGTTCACTCAGGCAGCTTTCTTCAGCACTAGGCTCAGATGCCAATGTAATCAAAATGTTTTAAAAAATTACAATACATGGATAGTGATAAATGGTGCTTAACTCGTGAACTCTCATTTTGCTGAGAGGCGCAAAACATACTCAATTCTCTCTTCACACTGTACTGAATCCACAAGCTGAAGAACGCACTTCTTGGGCTAAAGAAGTAGCTCTTGACAGCATAAGTTTCTGTTCCAACCCCAAGTACACTTGAATCTCTGTTCAGGTGAAAAATTACATCTGTAAGCACAAGAATAGCTCTGATAGCAACTGTGTTAATCGTAGGATCACAGTCATTGGTATGCTTCAGTACCTCCTCAGTCAGTGCCTGCAGGAAAAGAGTAGGAGTTTTGTTTCTATCAGTACAGAGAGCTCGTACAGGATGGAGCAGGACTCCTGTGGGCACAGCAGTGCGGGGCACTGGTGCCTCTTTATCACAGATGAGACCAGCCAAACTGCAGATGGCATCCTGCTATTCCCAGGAAGAATAGATCATCTTCAGTACTCGGGTGGTGCCAGACAAGACTTACCGCTCACTTGTGACTCAGAATCACAAAATGGTTTGGGTTGAAAGGGACCTTAAAGCTCACCTCGTTCTAACTAACCGCCTGCCATGGGCAGGGACACCTCCCACTATCCCAGGCTGCTCAGAGCCCCATCCAGCCTGGCCTGGAACACTGCCAGGGATGGGGCAGCCACAGGTCCACTGGGCAGCCTGTGCCCAGGCCTCCCCACCCTCACAGGGAACAATTCTCTGAGGCCAAGAACCAGAGAAACAGGGACAAAATCAAAACTACCTGTGTTTGTCTCTTGCACAGTTAGCAGCTCCTTCAGTGAGCTAAGCCCCATTCCACCCTTAGCTCAGCTCATTCTCCACCTGCAAAGTTCCAGCTGCCCCATTTTGGCATAATAAGCCACCACTGAGTGTTTCATATTCTGGGGGTGAGGGAGTTTTCTCTGTTACTAATGCACCTATTCTGGCTGAACGCATTTCTCATGCAGCACACCCGATGAGCTGGAGGACAAATTCTACACATGCCTCTACAGCTATGGTATAGGATGTCTGAGGGAGCCTCTGGGACCATATATGGTGTGCAAATGTTCATCCAGAGGCTGAGCTCACCCATGGGGGGGTTCTCTGTAAGGCAGAGTTTAGGATTTTTCTCCCTCAAATGAAAAGCTGCACTGCTGTCATTCGGTATTCTTGCTGCCCTGAGCTGTTGTCCTGTGGATCTATTCAGTGTATGGCATCACCTACAAATTATCTGAAGGTTTAATTAAGCTTTTTTATACATATAGGTGGGTTATGCCTTAGGGCTCATCAGGTTGTGCACTGATCTTTTATGAAAATGTGGTTGAAAGTACGACAAAGAAAGCCAGGCAGTGAGGGCTCATTAGGCTTTGCTATTCCTTAGCTAAAATAATCATGTTGCTTTCTTAAGGAAAAAAAAAACAAACCAAAACAACAGCAAAGCAAACAGAACACCCAAACTGTAGTCAAAACAAAACCGTACAGCAGTATTTTTTATGAAGTCTTTAAACCCGGAGCTCCGGATCTCCTTATTATTCCACACTTTTATTGTGCCACACAAATACAGCCAAGAATGATAAATTTCATCATAAAATTATCTTCTCTCACATTAGATACAGCTCAAGATGAGCAGCGAAGCACAAGGGTTTCACCCATACAAAATCTTTAAAAGAGCATCCTACTGTCAGGTTTAAAAGCCTCTGTCTTATACCTGTGTTTTCTGCTGCTAGAAAATTTCCACAGAAATTGAAAATAAACCTGGGAACAGATAAATGAGTACTGAAAATATTTAAACCAAGAAATCTTGAAATACAGAACATATATAGTGAAGTGTTAACAAAAATATGCCTTTATTTTGCACTAAATTCACTTACTACCTCATTCAAAAATGTATTTAGTCTTGTGTTTAGCATCAAACATATCAACAATCTCACCACAGAAAAGAGGGCTTGTGAACTATGAGTTAAGGATGCTTTTAAGGTGTTTTTTTGGGTTGAAAGTCTTAGTACTTTGCTTTCAATATCCCTGAATTGAGAATATTAATGCTTTATTATTTTAGTTGTGTGACTGATACACTCATGTATGTTAATATCCATACATACAGCAAAGTAATTTATACTGCTTTTGCTTTGTGGAATTGGAGATCTCTGGAAATCAGGATTCGGTGACAGACCTAGTGGGCTTTGGTACAAATTAGAGGTATGAAAGAAAAATCAGTATAAGCCCAAAGTTTGAAGTTTGGTTTGGGTTTTTTTGTACGTGTTTGGGGATTCAGGGATTTTTATATATTTAGTGATTCAGTTCTCTGGTTTGCTTTTTTTTCGCCCCCAGAAATACCAAAAACAGAGAAAACTTTCGAGGAAAGATTGATTTTGAAGGCATTCCTACTGAAGTTTGTGAATTCTTATGCATCAATTTTTTATGTTGCCTTTTTTAAAGGAAGGTAGGATAAATATAATTTACATATAGGCATTTCTGTATATATTTTAATATATGTGTGTGTATTAGTGGATCTATGTTATAAAATGGGCACAAAGGCCTGGGACTGGTCATCTTCCCCAGCTCTGAAAAAATATCATTGACAGGGTTATTTAAAGTTAATAATTCCTTTTAGTTTTTAAAAAGGGTGTTGTTTCAATAGTGAATGGTGGTGCTTACAGGCCTTCACTTTCCACAGTTCAACAAATTTTTCTTGAAGCATCATTCAGGAAAGAAAGGTTTTCCTGTTTCATTTAAAATTGCAGAACTTTTTTCTGTATACTTTCTCATCATTTTGCACTATTCTCCCATATTGAGTTAAATTAAGAAATAATTACAGTCAACTGGCAAATGAAGTGATTGACCAAAAAGCTAATTCAGCTGTCCTGCTAAATAAGTGTGACTTCCTATGGGCTCAGGATCCTTGCCTTTTGGGACCCAGTCATACACATGCTTTTGAATGGGAAGCTTAAAATGATTCTTTGCTAAAACTTTGGCAAAAAAATGTTTGAAACATCCTCTGCATTCTGTTTCCTACCATTTTGCTCTTCCTTTTGGGGGCTGTAAAGTTTGTTAATCTCTGCTCTTCACTAATCCTATCCAGTACCTTTGATTTGAGGATTAGTGGTGCATTTTGTCAGAGGTTGCAAATATTGAAAGACACCACTGAAAAAAAAAAATCACTAAATTATCTCTTTTTTGACCATATTTTTGTGTTGTATGATTAGAATAAAGTCAATATCATTGTTTCTCCTGGTGTAGCTGGAAGAGTCGTAGTTGTGCATAGGTGTGTAAATAATTCCATTCAGGGCATTACTCACATGTAAGAGAATCTGAATAAAGATATGCACCCTCAGGTTTACTTGTGATCTCTAATCAAGTGAGGGAGTTTATTATTATTTTGTTTTAGCATAGAAAAAGATTTTATTTAAATTATTTTATCCAGATGTAGTAGAAAACCATTTGTAGAGCCTATTGCTTTGAAATAATCGAAGCTGAATAGGTGCTGAGCCTTTGAAAATTCATGTTGAAGAAGCTACTTCTGAAATATTTCGGCTAATATGAATGAATAATCTTGATTTCAAAGTTAAGTTATTTTTGTGTTTTTAAATTAAATCATGGTGTCAAATTAGCTTATTTTTCTATTTTTATACTACTTTATCTGTTATTATTACTTTCAGGTTTGTTGGCCGTCCTGGTCGTTACGTGTACGTATTTGAAGGTTATAGGATGGAAGAGGTAAGGATGTATGGAATTAAAATTAGCAAAAAAATCCTTTACACGAAGAAATATGTCTACAGTATTCAGTGGGCTACAGACAACAGGGGAAAAATAGAAAAAAAATGTTAAAATGGGAGGTTAAATCTTCAACTTGAATAGGCAAATCCCAGGGTTTCCGTCTAAGGCATCTTTATACTCTTTCTTCCTGCAGTTTAGACTATTTCATGGTCTTTCTTAGGTAAAGCTTCACCATTTCTGTGCTTTACAGCTGGGCACTAAGGCACAGACATTTCATGATTTGGTTGAGGCCCTCGGGAAACGTGAATCCGGCTTCCCATTCTGCAGATCGCTGGAAGCTTGGCAATTTTAACAGCTTAAAAACCTGGAGCCATTTTGTGCTAAACCTGTAAACACCTCTTTTTTTTTGCCAAATTCCCTCATGAAAGGGAGTGTTGTGGGTATTCCCATGAAAACAGAGATGTACTCAAGGTTTGACAATAAAGCTGACATAAAGGTCTTTCCAAGATTGAAGGTTTTCTTCCCCCCCTGGGAGATATCAGGTTGGGAGAGTATTGGTGATACTGCATTATGTTTATTACATTGATTATATAGTAAATATTTTTAAAGGAAATATAGGAGCCCCAGGTCACAGTGAGTTATTTGAGAGCTCTGCATATTTTCCATAATGCAGTTTTATGAGTGGAGATGAAATACCTTGCCAAGCATAGATTTGCAGTGATCGATGAGCTCCATGATCCCACACAAATTGGTGGCAGGGACAGTGGGCACGTGGAGACACTGAGAGCTCTCCCAAGTGGGTATTTTTAAATTAGTTCCCTTAATCCCTTCACACTCTCTGGCTTTGTTTAATTGCAGTGTGCTCCAGGAGGGTGTCTGATGGAACTGTGCATTCAGCTGAGCATCATCATGCTTGGAAAGCAACTGATTCAAAACAATCTCTTTGAAATTGGAATCCCGTATGTATCCCAGCCTTTTCCATTATGTGTTATTCTTATGGCCCAGTAAATCAAAGGCTTGATCCTTATTCAGCTGAATGGGACTTTTGCCACTGCCTTCAGTGAGTTCTAATTGAATGTGATGATAAATCACATTTTTGGTTGTGGTGAAATGATCTGGTTGTATTTTATGTTGAATAATTGGCTATATCTTCACTAAATGGCTTAAAGAAAGTGATGGAATATATGAAATAATTGATTTAAATTAATTTTAGAAACCAGAGAAAACAGGCAAGGTATGATAGATCTCCTGGGAAGTTTCAGAGAAGCTCTCAGGACAGCAGTATTGAATACAAATTAGCACAAAGTGGAGGGGAGATGGTGTGGGGGAAAGCAATAACCCATAAAAGATGTTACAATCTATTACTTGATCTATGACTATTTTACGGGTTTAGGGATGAAATCCACACGTTTCCAAGGTGCCTTTATGTCAGCCTGTGATGATGCAGGAGCAAGCAGAGACACTGACACGCTGCTCAGTGCCTTTCTGCCACAGGCTGTGTCAGTGCTCAGTCCCCTGCTCCAAATACAGCAGGAAAATCTCCCCGTCTGTCACTGGTGCCAAGGGGATCTTCAGGCACTGGGGAGCCACTGAGAAAGTCCTGCTCCTGCCTCTTGGGAGGTTTGCTTCGTGGTGGCAGTGGCCTGTGAAATGTTGGAGGGGAAGAGTCTGGTTTAGACATCTCAGCTCCACTGAAATGAGGCAGAATCTTCCAGCTCTGGTGTCAGCAGCTTTTAGGTCACATCCATAAGGCTGTGAAGATGCTAACTAGAAATCAAGAGGAATGATTCTTAAAATATATGAAATATATTTCAAATGAGCCCTTTTCCTTCCTTTTCGCAGAAAGAACTTTTTTTTTTTTTTCTTGCAAGGAATTTAAATAGAGAGAGAAAAAAAAACCCTCCCAAACAAATCAGATGTGGATTATGGATGGTTTCATTATTCTTGTGTCAAAGTTCAATAGGGAGGCCTGTTTTCTGTCTGCATCTCATTGAGTTTACATTTTATTTTGAGAAAAGGGTGGTAAATCATTCCCAAAATATCTGACATGTTGAAGGCTTAAAGCTTTCCCAGTGTAAACCTGCTGTAATTTGTTTCTTGTCTTCCAAAAACTTACTGCTACTGGACTTTTTTAATGGGGGTTTTATGATGTTAAAAATACTGTATTTATTATTTTTGACTCTTGAAAGCATGGGCTGATCCAGTCCAAACAGAAAGTCATGTCCAATTATTTTTCATTTCCCTCCCTTTGGTGCAAGAATGCGATAATTTCATCCCACTTTTCTCCCTCAGATCTGCTCCCCCACCCTTCAGCCAACAAACTGTGGTGGCCTCAATTTTTAAAACTGTTTAAAAACAAGCATACTTTCATCCTCCCCTTCCTAGATAAATACCTCATTTCAGTCACAATGCTATCTTGTCATCCTGGAATAAACATATCTGCTTTTCCTTTCCTTGTCTGCATTCCCAGGAAAATCGTGTGCGTATCTGTAGGGCTAGGCCCTTCTCCCCAGACATGTTTCCACCAGGAGAATCACTAAACACTTAATTAAATCAGAGTTAGCCTTCTATTCCTGCATGGACCACTCTACTGGTTTGGGCTGGATCCTTAATGGTACCAGCAGCTTCATTTTTCATCCCCTCTTGCCTCATGCCTCTTTGGAGGCAGTGAGAGTCAGGGTGAATAACACAGCTTCTTCCATTGGCTCCCTGTATTTTCCCTGTGGGCAGAGTCCAGGTGCTGCCACCAACCTTCTCCATATGGAGAGGCAGAAGGGGATGTCATAAATGGTGATTTGCTCCCCAGAATCTGGTCCCTGTGCAGGGAATCTGTCCCCTGCACATCTGTAACATGGGAGCACCTCTCTGCTGAGTTATCTGATGACCCCTGTCGAAAGGGTTTTCTTCCTCATTGAAATCTCAGGATTTCAAGATTTATATTCAGGAAACATTTTGATTTCATTCACCAGAAAACCCAAGGCATTTTAGTTGATTTGCAGAAGATCACAAAGCTGTCTCATTTGCTCTATCCCCTCAACAAATACTGCTGAGTAGATGATAGACTGACTTTGCAAGCAACAGTCATAATTTATGTTTCTAGAACCATAAATGTTGCTAGAATTGGGAAGTGTCTTTTAATGTTTTCATTGGGCTTCATCCACAATCAGTGCTGGATGAAGAGGGAAACTTCAGCTGGCAGCCCTGCAATTTTTAGGGTCATGGAGGACACATCCTTGCTTTTTCCTTCGATTTTTCTGCACAAACTGCTGCCACAGCTGTAAAAGATGTAATTGCTGGTCTCCTAAACCTTGTGTGATTTCTGGTTTTAGTTTCTGCATCCAACAATATCAAACCAGCTAGGTAAATGCAGCAAGATTTGAATTATAGAAAACTAAGCCCTCTTGAACTGAAGTGTGTGTTCTGTGGGGCTGGAATTCACAAGTTTAACAGATGTAAATATGCCACAGTTCACTCAGATGTGTCACATACCATCATTCTTTTACTGTTGCCACAGGAATTGACCCTAAAAGGCTGCAGGGCTTGAAAGCCTTAACCCAGAGTTCCTTTAAGACCCCTTTTATTCAGTTCTTTTTTTTTTTTCCTGAACTTATTAAAAAAAAAAATCCATGTGGTTATTTTATTACTCTCTGTCTTTGACCTTGGTGCTAAACCCTTAGGGTGAAATCCTGGCCCCATTGAAGTGAACAGCAAAACTCCTATTGAATTTAGTGAGGCCATGGTTTTGGCCCTTTTATTCAGCATCAATTTCCATCACTTCCTTCAAAACGCACTTAACTGTGCTGGATGAGAATACCAAGAGTTAATAAAATCCATTTAAAGACATGCCTTCATAGCTGTTATCTCTTATGTTGTTTTTCACCTTTACTAAATTATTCTGAATTAAAGGTTTGGGTGGGGTTTTTTGACTTTTTTATTTTCCTTTCCTATTTTTGGTTGTTGTTGTTTTCTTCTAGTTAAGAAACCAATAAACTCCGAACACAACTGAATCTCCTGTACAATCCAGGATATCTGAGTGTGCCAAGGAAGCATGGCTGTACCATAAATTTGCAGAACAGAACAAGCAATTTAGATCCTTTTGTTCTCCCCCTGCCTCCCTCTTGCACCTGTGAATGTGAGAAGATGTTTCTCTATGTGAGCAGACTGTAGGAATACGACTGAAGGAAAGCCTGGATCTTCCGAAAAGTACTCCTTCCCAAAAAACGGGAAACAAAATTATCAGCAAGGATGCAACAGTGTGGGTCACAGCTCTTCCTTTCCAGACACAAGTGCTCCAGCTACTCAGCCGGAGAATCTTTTCTGTTTAGCTTTCTCTCTGTACCTTTTTCCATCATGCTGCAACTTAAAAAGCATCAGCTGGAAGGAGAGCCTTAAAAAACCCCATCTGGTATAAATAATTTGCTCCTGGCCGCTGGATTCTAGGCATTTTCTGTCTTTTCATGTAAAGCCTCCACATGCCTCTCTGTTCTGGTATTCAGGGTATCATGGGAATCATGGAATTATAGAATGCCCTGGGTTGGAAGAGACCTGAAAGATCATCCAATCTCGACCCCCGGCCATGGGCAAGGACTCCTCCCACTATCCCAGGGTGCTCTCAGCCCCATCCAGCCTGGCCTGGAACACTTCCAGGGATGGGGCAGCCACAGCTTCTCTGGGCAACCTGTGCCAGGGCCTCACCACCCTCACAGGGAACAATTTCTTCCTGACATCCAATCTAAACCTCCCCTCTGTCAGTGAGCAGACATTGCCCCTTGTCCTGTCACTCCAGGCCCTTGTCAAGAGTCTCTCCATCTTTCCTGTGGGCTCCCTTCAGGCACTGGAAGGTTCAATGAGGTCACCTTGGAGCCTTCTCTTTTCCAGGCTGAACAATCCCAGTTGTACAGCCATTGAAGACACAAACACTTGTGCCAACAAAGTAATTTTCCTGCATCTGTCCTCTTTCAACTTCCCCTCCAGATGCCCTACTTCTTCAGCCGCTATCTATTCCACTGTGTCTCACTCCACAAATTTCTCATTTCTCCCAAGTCATCCTCATGCTTTCCCCTCGATCCCCCAAATCCAGCTGCTCCTTCTTACTGTATAAATAGAGAAACTGTTGAATCATCTCTTTGTTTTTTGAAAAGGAACCTTCATCTAATCACCATGTGCTTACAGCCCAGCCAGGATCACTTGGAGCTTGATTCCTCTCTTTTCATCGTATTTTTTCTCAAGAGCTTGAGGGTTATTGACAGGTGGGGCTGTAGTGATTTTATGCTCACTTCAGATGCTCGTTAACGTGCATAATGCAATGCTTGATGGTTATACTGGGAATTACAATCAGCATTATTCAACCATGTTCCCACCTCTTACCTAAAGCAATAATTTGGTGCCAATCTCCTGTGAGAAGCTGCAGTGTCATTTTTTACTGCTCTAGACACAGCCTGACAAAAACCTGTTCATCTTCTTTGCCTCTCATCCTGCTTTCATTCATCTCACAGGCTGGTCAGTCTCCTTAGGGATGCACCTTGCTTTTTGATATTGGCTGGCAGAAGGACCAGAAATAATGGCTATTCTACAGCTCTACAATTTTCCCTCTTTGCCCAGGTTTGTGTGGAGTCACGAAACTTTGCTGCATGAGCTTCTTCAGCACAAAGCTTCTGCAACACTCATCCTGAATGGGCAGACCTACCTCTTCCTCTCTGTGGGGGGCTGCCTGGCAGGAGCAAACCAGAAGCTAAAAGGACTCTTTTATTGTCAAATGTTCTTTAAAAACGTTGATCTGGGTAATTAAGAAACAGGCTTCAAACAAAGGCATTTAAAAGGCGTACTCAGTTTTAGCATCCCAATCATAAGTACAGATATAGGGTTCTGCAAAACTCATTTTCATTGCCCTACTGCCGTATAGCTGGAGAATAACACCCTGCCAATCCTCCTTCTCTGTTCCTTTAACTTTCTGACGCATTTCTGCTTGGTCTCAAACATCACATGCTTGGATATGACACAAAGGTACCTTTTTTTTTGGCAGAAAATTTGAAATAATTAGTTTGGCTTGCTTTCAGTCAGACAATCTTTTAAAAAAATACTTAAGAAGAAGCATACAGACACTCTTCAAAGCTGAACTATAAATGGTTAAAGGTGCTGTTACTCGTGCCTGGCTTAGAGATAGCCAGATGAAAAATTAAAAATTATTCTGAGCAACTGAGTCCTGGATTTGGGGTATTCCCAAATAAACATTAAGAACAACAACTGTTGTTTTAGTTACCGGGCTCTCGTGGGAGGTGTGTGTATGCATCAAACTCCAGACCTGGATTCCGTGGTGCTGTAGCTGAAGGATTAGATCACACGTGCACAGAATTCACAGATAAACACACCCAAATTTTATCTCAGCTGCTGCTGAGCTGTGACAAGGAGATGATCTTCACTCTCATCTGCCCACGGAAGTGTGAGGGACATTTATAGCTCAAATCATTTCATTGGAACAGAAATCAGCACCGTCTTGAGCTTATTGTTCACAGTCCTCTGAGAGTCCCTCACATTAGGAAATTAATTGGGATGTGTTGGAAGAGCATCCTGGGAATTCTTCGATTGTTTTAAATCCTGCCCCAGCCTCCTGCCCTCTGAATGCTTCATCACCTCTGTCACAGACACGTTCCCTTGGCTGACGTAAAGGCAGAGCAGGAGGAAGGGAATTTCAGTGTCTTGAAATGGCTGAGTTTGCATGCTGTAGGAGGTAAAAGCCTTTGTAAGGATTAATCTAATTCTGTCTTGTGAAGCTTTTTAAATTTCCCCTCAGCCTTTTATTAAAACTGTGTAATCTGAGTGTCCTGAGTGCCAGTATTGCCAAAGTACTGATGAAGTTACCATCAGACTCGTGAGCTACATCTTCATTCCATCTCAAACAGAAGCTGGAGTTGTCCTGTTGATTTTTGAAGCTTTGTGATCCGGGGTCTGAGAGGGCCTGATGCAATCTAGACCTGTTTAAAGAGTGTCTTCCAATCCCCAATTCCTCCATACTGGTGATGAAATGGGATGGGTCCTGTAAACACCAGGGGGTGCAGGAATTCCTCAGCCACTGTGGCTGCATTCCAGGCTGCTACAGAGCCTCATGTGATGCTGGGACACAGCGATCCCGTGGCTCAGTGTAAATTTGGGAGTGAAGCAATAAACCCACACAGCAAAGCCTTTATTGTGTTTGCCAGCTTTTGTTCCCCAGCCTTGCCCTGCTACTGAAGTCAGGGTCCGGGAAAGCGGTTCTGCTTCACTGGAGGTCCAGAGGAAAACCCCTTCCCCCAAATATTCCTGTCTCCAGGCCACACACCTGCAGTTCAAAGGGTTTATCACAAGCTGTGGGAGAGCCCTGCTTACACTACTGGCAAAACATCACTGGAATTAGTCTGGATTTTCACTCATGGCACGTATGTGAAGCACTGTAAAATAGTGCCGTATGTTTTTGTGGAAGATAAATATCATCTGCAAGAGAAAGACCAGCAATAAGCATAAATCTGGCTATTTTATGCTAATTCAACTGTATTCTGCTGCCTTGATTTTGAAGAAATACCTCATTCTACTGTGGTTTTCCATGGGAATTTCTCAGTGTGTAAAATAGCGTGGAGCTGTTGATGCATATGTATTTAAAATATCGTGGTGGGGAGGCATCAGGAAAACTTTACTCTTCATTTAGAAATGGATTCATTTTACTCTAATTTATTTGTCAGTATCATGAAATTTGTGTCCCCATCTCAGTGGGACAGTGTTTGATACTTCTATTCATGCTGTCAGGACATTCTTGCACCCTCTTTGTTCGGAAATATCACATAATCACAAAATGGTTTGGGTTGGAAGGGACCTTGAAGACCATCTAGTTCCAACCCTCTGCCATGGGCATGGACCCCTCCCACTATCCCAGGTTGCTCAGAGCTCCACCCAGCCTGGCACTGAACACTTCCAGGGATGGGGCAGAGACAGCTTCTCTGGGCAGCCCATGAATGTCTGGTAATTCTTTTACCTTAAAATTCTATTATACTGGAAGTTCCTGATTTTTATAGTGGGAGAAAAGTGCACCAGTGGTAGATATGTTGTATGAAGCTATCACATTTTGTATTTTGTTAAAGGACAGGTGCTCACTGTGTTGTTCTTGAGAGCACTGATTACTAATATTATTTAGGTCCAAAGATCTTCAAGAGGATTAGCTTGGAATATACTCTAGAGAGAAAATTATTATAAAGTACTGGATTCATCTCCAGCAGCTTGTACCTGTCAATGGATTCATCTCCAGCAGCTTGTACCTGTCCATTAAACAGCATCAGAACTACACAGGGTGATGTAAACTCACCCTGTGATCCACCAAAGTAACACAAGATTAATTTTGTGCTGCTGCACAAAGACTTGGGCCAAATCTTGTAGGGAAAAAAATGATAAAGAAAAAAAGATTTGGTTCAATCTGAACTTCTGTTCCTCAGGAAGCTCAAGAAGCTCTTGAGGAAGCTGAAGGATGAAAGAACTGAGCTAAAGGAAATGGACACCAACCAATCAAAGGATCCTCAGCAATGGGATCTCGACTACATCTTGGAACCTTTCACCGGGCTGACTCCAGAATACATGGAAATGAGTAAGCTTTTGGAATTTCCTTTCCCTTTCTGCAATAACCATGGCTTTACATAGGACTGTATGTTGGAAGTGGTCACGAGAAAGGGGGAAAAAACCCCAACACAGCCCTGTAGCTGCCTCATGAGTAGACCCTGGAGAGGCAGGGAAGGAAAAGGCAGGAATGCTATGGGTGGGGGAGTAGAAAGGAGAGAAATAATCCAGAAAAACCCAAGCTTTAGGACATAAAAGAATTCAGGGACAAGCATGATGGGCATGGTATTGAAAGCCAGACATCTCTTAAATATTGAATGTGGCAACTCCTTTTTTAACAAGTCACTACTCTCAAAATATCTGAATGAGAATGCATTTTATGGCAAAAAAATTAAATACCATATATGGTTTATCTCTATATACAGAAATAATCTTAGTTTTTATATATATTTTATAATCTAAATATAAATGCATATATGAAAATTTATAGAATGGTAGATTTATATAAATCTATAAATATGAAAGGTATTTTACATGATGGCAGATTTGGGGATGTCTTATTAATATGTTTAGGATCCAAACCTTGTCCTCTGTAGTGCCATCAAGAATCCCTCACCTCCCATTATCTCCCTCTCAATTGTTCCAACTCACCTTTGGATCAGTCTGTGTTGCAGCTTCTGTTGCCTTATCCTCTTCTGCACATGATGACACTTCGTTGAAAAATTATCCTTTAGGATTGATTTTTTCCCAAGATGATTCTTCTTCCTGTGAACTTCAAGCAAGCTTCTTTGTAATTTTTGAAATTAAGCGATGGTGAAAAAAGTATAGATTTTTTTTCCTTATAAAAATTTTCTATGCTCAGGAATAACTCAGAAATATCTGTATTTTAACAACCCAAATTTCTTGGTTTGCTAGTTCTGTCTAAGGACAAGGACCTTTAGTTACCAGTAACAGATATGTACTGGTGTGATGTTTGTCAGCATCACTTGGGCTGGCTGTCAGTGGCATTGATTCTGCTGTGGGAAAATGCTCTGTTGAGTGCTCCAATGCTACGAGTTTGAAAGTGATTTCCAAAATGTCAGGTTTGTTTTATGGGTTCATTTAAGGCCCCCTGTTCAGAAAGGAAGCAGGTCAGTAGTCTGTCCTTCAATGAAGAAAAACTACAGTGGGGTTTTCCTTACTTGTGTTTTGACTTTAGAGTACCTCTTGGAGCTCCCATGTTTAGCCATTTGTTATGCTGTCCTTTAGGGAACTGTTTTGGTTTTCCTAATTTTAGGAGCAGTTTCTAGAAATTGCCAAGATGAGTCAAATCATGGCCACTGAAATGAGTAGCTTAATGTGTTTGGTTTTTTTTTTTTTTTTAAGAAAAGAAGGTAAATGCAGAAGTACCATCATAGTCTGTTAAGTTTTGGGGGTTTCTGTTCCAGGGAGGTGGTCCCAGCCCCAAGCCTGCCAGAGTTTGGACAATGCTCTCAGGAACACGGAATTCTTGGGCTGTCCTGTGCAGGCCAGGAGTTGGACTTTGATGGTTCCCTTCCAGCTCAGGATATTCTATGATTCTGTTCCACGGTTCTGACTTGTAGGGTTTAAGCTACTGATGTTATAAATCACTGGACTTAATCACTACTTAACAGGGTTTAAGCTACTGATGTTATAAATCACTGGACACTAAGCCTGTAACTTAGATTAGTCCCTTGTGCCAAGATCATGAACCATGGCGAGCGCCTCAGCCCTCAGCCACTCAGGGATGATTCAGGGAAAATGAATGGATGAATTATTGATCCAAACATTTGTTTACAACAGGAGGATGAGCCTCCCAAGTGGAGAAGCTGTGCCCTGCCTGAGGGATGGCAGACAAATGTGCGGCTGATGAAAGCCAAGCTGCACCTCCCCAGCCCTGGTTGCTGCCCCAGGTCCATGTCCCTGCTCTCAGCTGTCAGATCCACTGCTCAGACCACCCACGCTGGCAGGAAGCACTTGGTGCAGCTCAGCACTGAACCTGTCAGCTGGGATTGTTGTCAAGGGCAATCACACTGCAAAGGGCAGCTCAACAGCTTATTTATCTATTTCTCTGATTTTGAATTGGGAGTGGTGGGAAGGGAAGCAATGCAGAAGCCCAGAGGAAGATTTTTTCCCCCCCGAATTGCTTAAAAAGGCAGAGTTACTGGAATGTAAGAAGAGGTGTGATATTAAGGAAAAGAGAGAAATCTGGCTGCTGTTTCAGAACTTCTTTCTTAGTTTTCACACTGATTCACTCAGGCAACCTCCCTCAGGCATCTGTGGCAATCTAGAACGAAGCAGCTGAAGGAGGAACTGCAGACAGGACTTGCTGCAGCCTTTGGGTTTCCCCATGCAGATGGTGATGGGGTTTCGTGCAGAAGCAGGCAGATTATGTATCCAAGTGTGAATGGTCACTACATTCAGGTTTGTCCTGCCAGGATGCTTCTACTTTTAAGGATGGGTGACATCCTTAGCTAAGACTCCTGCCTCCAGGTCTGCTGTTTGCTAGGCTGTACCCTAATCACAGGCAGTCCTTGCTTTTTTCATCCATGTATCCACTCTCTTTTACTGATTTCTGTCAAAAGGATTGACATGTGCCCTTTCTGATGGAAACCTGGAGTCTGGCCCACTCCCCACATGGCAAATGATGCATTCTCTTTGCACTTCATTAGGAGGCAGATTAACCCTGTTAAGGCAGCACTTCACTGAGGGACAGTGCTTGGAGCAGTCTCAGGATGTGTTTTTCGGTACAACACACCACAGCTAAAGGAGTTTTTTTTATGAAAACTACCCCGCTAAAATTTTGGGATGCTTATTTCCAAGCTGCTTTCTTTTTGTTCTGATTTCTCACTCCAGGAAGCCTGAAGCCTTGGAGAGACTTCCCCCTTCTCATCCTCCTGCCCCTACCCTTGTTTAAATGTAGGTAGGTTTGCAGAAACAGCAGGATTTACTGGTTATTTTTTAATCTCCTGTATTTTCCTGTTTGGGAAAGGTGACTCTGTTCACTGGAATTTGTTTCTACAAAGTATCAGTCACTCTAGGCCATGCCAGCAAATCAGACTAGCTGTAAGAAGGAGTTTTTTTACAATGAGGAGGGTGAAACACTGGCACAGGTTGCCCAGAGAGGTGGTGGATGCCCCATCCCTGGAAACATTCCAGGTCAGGTTGGATGAAGCTCTAAACAACAGGATCTAGTTGAAAATCCCTGCTCATTGCACAGCTTTGGACTAGATGACGTTTCAAGGTCCCTTCCAACCCAAGCGATTCTATGAATAATAAGATTAATTTTTTAGGGTAAAAGCCTTTGAATCTGATTTCACCAGAAGACTGTGCTGAGCTTTTTTGTTGTGCAGGCCTTGGCTGTCAATAGCAAATCTGCACAAAGATTTGATTTGCACCAGTGACCTTTCTAATGACTGTTTGTTTTGATATTATTAACTGATATATTCCTGCATTTCATAGTGGAGACACTCTTAAAACGCTTGAGTGATCAGAAAATTTTGCTCAAGTAATCCTGAAACATAAATTTTCACTGTCAACATGTGTCAAATTTGTCATTAGCACTTCCTGTTTCCAAAACTGTGCAAAGACTTCTGACCCAGCCCCATATACCATACCACGTGCATTCCCAAAGTAGGTAGCATGTAGAGCAATTTCCTCTTCCACATGGCAGCAAGTTTGCAACATGTGTAAATGGCCTGCAGTGATAGGAGTTGGCAAGTAATCGATGTTTAGAGTAGCAATAAATATTGCTAATGAAAGAAACTTTATTAAGCTGGCTCCAAGAGCAAAATGATGTACGTGAATGTCTGAAATTTATACCACTTGTGTTTCTTTGAGAAGAAACTGAAATCAGCAATGATTTTCAGATTCCTGTTTCATTTTGTCTTGCCTTCTCTAGTCTAACTCCTCTAGGATTCCAAGCTTCATGTGGCAATTGATTAAAAACATTTTTCCTCAAGGAGAAGTAATAGTAAAAGGTTTCATCATCCAACTCCTGTTAAAAAACAATGGCACAAGAAGAAAATGATCGGATCCAATGCCTGTAGCTACTGATTACTATAAGGATTAATCTGAGAGGTTTGGAAGAATTTCCCCTAAAGCAGGAAAAGCCATCAAAAAGGCAATGTGTGAGGCAGAAAAAGAAAAAAAGAAATCACTGAAGAGAAACCTTCATTTTTCTATAATCTCTATAATGAGGATGGTTTTGAAAATACCATTGGTGGTTGTGTGTAGGCTTGTTGCATACACTTATTGCAGAAGAGTTATAAATTACACCTTTTCCTTGGTTTTTAAGCCAGGCCTGGCTGTATATCGAAAAGTTTCTTGTTAGGATTTGGAAAGTTCCTTAGCATAGAAGTGATTTTTCCACTGTTACTTTGAGTACCACATGATCCTATGACAGATACTATTGATAAAGAAGACAGAAAAAAAAGCAGCAGAATTGTAAATAAATACCTTGTCTCAGTTGAGGACTTGAGGTAAAAGATACTTGGGTTACTCACACTACTCAGTGTATAAATCTTGTAGAACCTGAGTGATCCACACCATGGAAGGTTTTGTGCTGGAGACTGATTCTCTGTCCCTTACACAACAGCAGCCACCACCCTCCAGATCCGTAATTTAAAAGCTCTGACTTGTGCTCTTATGTCATAACTTGGAGGCCAGACTTAGGGGCACAGGGTGTGTTATTGTTGGGCTCGGGTTCTGCTCAGGCCCTGCACAGCTTCTGTGAAGAGTGAACTTCTGAGAAGGGCTGTGACCTGAGACACTTCTTTTGATGCTGTTTGTCCTTCAGAGTTTTTGTCTCAGGGCCTGAGGCTGGATGAGGTGTTGCAGATGTGGCATCAGCTGTTGAGAAACTCAAGGGCTGGCTCTGAGCCCTTGGCCTCTTTCCTGCTCAACTCAGGCAGCAAAGGCACCACCAGCGTATGGTTTGGGCTTTTTCCCTGGTCAGAAGAAGGCTCTGTGTCAGTGACAGCACATCCAGGGTGCTGCTTGGGTGCCTCAGGAGAAGATGTTCCGCATGTCCTTGACTTTCCACTATACCCAGCCTTCAGTCATTTTATTTCCCAGCTTGTGCCATGAGCCTGGGGAATGTCCATCTCTCTTTTCTCCAGGCTGGCCTACCAGGGGAGTAGGAAACTATGAAACAGGCTGGAAGTCCAGAGGTCCTGGCACAGGTCTCTTTAGCCTTCTCCCTGTACATGAACACATTAAGAGCTTTGTATGGAGACCTTGTGGCATAAACATGAACGTAAAAATGTTATTTAAGGGTTGCCATCAAGTTTTCCAGCCAAAAAAAGGGATGTCTTGGTGTCAACAATCCTTGATGGAACAATGTGAACTTCCTAGAAGTGTAGTAAATATTTCTGGAGTGACCGGGCAGGCATCCACAGAACTCCAGCAAGCTGAGACGAGATTCCTTCTGGGATCTGGACAGAGATTCTTCTCTTTGTAATCTATTCAGGTTTGTTTCTAGAAACACTGATCACACTCAACAAGTACCTGTGAATTGCTGAGGCTGTTCAAAGACTCCTCCATTTAATGACTGTTTGCTAGTTTGTTACACAAGACCATCTAAATCCTGGGTTTGGCTTAGGGATTACTTTTTTTTGCCTGCTTTTTGCATCATTTACACTTTCATAAGAGGGAGTTTAGAAGGTTGAAGAGATTTCAAGATGGCCACACAAACACTTCTGGCGCAGAGTTTTCTATGAAGACGTATTTACACAATTATGCAGAAGTCCTCTGCATACCTTGAACATTTTTTCATGAACTTGAAAAAAAATTAAACTGCACTTTCCCAGGCAATGAATAAAGTGGTTACAAACAACATCAAAGCAAATGCGTGTGTGGTTTATTCTTGAAGGGCTGCAAATAATTTTTTTATTTTTCTTTTTATTTTACTTTTTTACAGAGTCTTCCCAGCTGTACCCCTGCTAATTTCACTTAAAACCAAATAAGGCGTATTTTGGGGCTATGTATTTTTCTAAGCATTTCACAGTTTTTGGGGGACATTACTGTAACATCTGTTTTTATTTCCTTGTTAATTCCTTTTCCTGACTCTGAACATAAAATAGTCAGGAAAGTATGATTTTAAGGATAGGGTATTTGTATGCTTTGGAAAAGCTCCGTCTTAGCGTGTACACTTTATCTCAGAGCAAAGCAATGAGAATGAAACTCTTAAGGCCATAAAATTGGTATACAGAGATTTTACTTTCCTGTGCAAATATATTGTTTCTGAGATGAGAAAGGGGAAATATCAGAAGACTTGCAAGCTGTACACAAAAAAAGATGTACGTGGGAGAAGGTCCTGGGGAAAACTGTTTCAAGAGTAAGTTGTAGGTTGTGACAACAGTGCTGAAGGAAAAGATTTTAAAGTATAATATTGTGCTATGTACGCAGAATATTGTGCTATTGTCACAGAAAAGTGCAATTCCTCCCTCAGTGGAGAGAGAACTTATACATGGGTTTGCCAAGAAAAAAGCCACGGTAAATATGGCCTCATACCCACCAACACTTTTTCTATACTACTATTGTCTTAATTCCAAGATGTAGATCACAGTCAGATTTATGAGTTTAATATATATATTATATATATTTATATAAAATTCACTTTTGTTAGTATTTAAAGAGGGACATTTCTAAACTTGGAAGATATCAGTGACATTAGGAGGGATGGAAGTGCTGCAAAACACCACCAGCTCCTGCATCCACAAAGATGCTTCTGTTCCTGCTTTTCACAGGCTGCCACCAGGTTTTTCAAAGGAAGCTGGGAAGAAATAGTGGCACCTTGTAGGTTTTCTCCTATTGCTTCACTGTGTATCATTCTCCTTACAGGGAAAAGGATGGGGAAGAAACAGCATGGACTAATCTGTTAATTACTTATAAATGCAGAAAAATAGACTCTGAACCCTTTGTCCTTTATTAAATTTATTATTTTCTTTGGCTTGTGCTTATGCTAGCAACTTGAAACTTTATTGGAAACATTCATAAAGCGTAGTGACAAACCTTTGTCTCTTCATAGCCCTACTCTGGGATATTTATTCCTGGACCAAACTGAGAAGTGGAATTTTGTGGGGTTGGTAACACACAAAGCTCACCAACAATTTACTGTCAGCTGATCCTTTCAGAAGCTATCAAAAAACATTGCTCTTTTTTTTTTTTCCAGTTATCCAGTTTGGCTTTGTCACACTCTTTGTTGCCTCCTTCCCTCTGGCCCCTCTCTTTGCTCTTCTGAACAACATCATTGAGGTCCGTCTTGATGCAAAGAAATTTGTTACTGAGCTGAGGAGGCCAGACACAGTAAGAGCAAAGGATATAGGTGAGTAATGAAAGAACATTGCAGTGAAGATAAGACCAAAAATGCAATCAAGAAAGAAGAAAATTTATAAAGAACCCATTAATAAGTTCTTTTTTTTTTTTTCACTTACAGGTATTTGGTATAACATTTTGAGTTGTATTGGAAAGCTTTCAGTGATCATTAATGTAAGTGTTTGGTTACACCAGTTTCTAACCATGATCTTGGGAGCTTATACTGTTCCTTCAATGTAATTTAAAATAGTTTATAATTGGTTACAATTGAGTGTCCCTTCAACATAATTTAAAAGCAAAGTCTAATTTTCTCAATTGCCTAAACACAACAGAATACAGATATATTATGTTTATTGTGCTATGAGTACTCCCTAAGTAAAATTTTCATGTATATTCTTTAAGATAAAAAATCTCATGCCATAGGAGTTTAATCCTAATAGTTACTAGTGGGTTTTTAACCTACAGATCATTAATTCATAGAATCATTTAGGTTGGAAAAGACCTTTAAGATCATGGACTGATACCATAAATATTAAAGATATCAAAGCCCTTTAGAAAGGGAGGTGATTTTCACTAGTGAAGGGAGAACTTGTGGGGAGGTGTTATGTAATTTCTTTAGTAAAATAGCTCCCAGCACAACAGCACAGCACTCTAATGCCTCCAGAGGAGCAGTGTTGCTTCACTTGGGTGGAGCATTGTTCCCTTATGGCTCAGCAGTTTCCAGGATTTAAGGTAGGAAATCTATGGAAGTCTGTACATCCCCGTAATCTCACTGTCAGGCACAGTTTTCAGCTATCCAACACTGAGCTGTGCTGGAGGAGAAAAACTCTGCAGTCTCTTGTTTTTATCTGAATACTTTGCAGAGTTATGATCCTTGATTATTTCCCATGTCAATCAAACTCTGGAAATGTTTCTTTCCTGGGGATTCCATTAAAGTATCAGTTAGATACCTTTTCTTGAAATAAATGTAAATATGTGTATACCTATTTGAAAAAAAAAAAAATACTGAATGCCCAGTTCTGCTTCTCCATCTGGATAATATTGATGCAGGAAATTAGTATTTAGCAAAATGTAGTTTTAAGTCATCATTGGATCACAGAACGGTCGGGGCTGGATGGGACCTTAAAGCCCATCTCATTCCAAGGCCTTGCCAATGGGCAGGGACACCTTCCACTATCCCAGGGTGCTCCCAGCCCCATCCAACCTGGCCTTCAAGACTTCCAGGGATGGGGCAGCCACAGCTTCTCTGGGCAACCTGTGCCAGGGCCTCACCACCCTCACAGGGAAGAATTTCTTCCTAATATCCAACTTAAACCTGCTCCCTGTCAGTGTGAAGCCATTGCTCCTTGTCCTGTCACTCCAGGCCTCCGTAAAAAGTCCCTTTCCAGGTCTCTTGAAGTCTCTTCAGGCACTGGAAGGGGCTCTAAGGCCTCCTCCCAAACCCTTCACCTTTCCAGGCTGAACAATCCCGATTCTCTCAACCTATCTCCACAGCACAGGGGCTCCAGCCCTCTGATCATCTTCACGGCCTCCTCTGCTACCGTGTGTCAGCCAGTGAGTCCAGAGGAGAAATCAAAGGGATTCTTATTGAGATGATCTAGAGACTTCTGTAACTGATTGCCTGTACAATTACACCAGTTTTACGGGATACCAGTCTCATAAGAGTTTAATACCAGCATGAGATCCCCCCGTGTGAGATGTGTGAATCCTGATGCAGAGTGGAAAATGGACCCTTACACTTCTGGTGTAACTGCACCAAAATATAGCCCAGATTATAGCCCAACTGGCTATTAGGTCTTGTGGGCTTTTCTGAAAACTAGTGATAACCCTCCTAGTGGCTTCAGAGATGAGAATAATTGGAGTAATGGACAGTCCATTAATTGCTTTTGCTACTTCCCTAACTCAGCCTTCACCTGGAGAGACAGAGCAGGTTACTGTGCATTTATATGCAAATATTCTGTACCAATTCTGGCCATACGACTCTCCTTTCATCACCACTCTAAATTCACCTGAACACGAAAATTTTCCCCTGCATTAATTAACCTGGAGACACAGATTCACGATGCTGTTCTTTGGTTTTCTGTTTTGTTTTTCCATCTCTCAGGCTTTCGTCATCGCTGTCACCTCCGATTTCATCCCACGCCTCATGTATCAATACGCGTACAGCCAGAATGGAACCATGCATGGCTTCATCAATCACACCCTCTCATACTTCAACGTCAGTCAGCTCAAGGCTGGCACACAGCCAGAGAACTCCCTGTTTGCACAGGAGGTTTCCTTCTGCAGGTAAAGTGAGGGCAGTTTACATGGTCGAGGGAATCTCCTTGGCTCTTATGTCGTTTTTCAAGGTGGGAATTGATAAAATTCAGTTGAATGGCCACATACTCAGCAATATTCATGTGCCTTTGAAAAGGTGGTTTTGGAAGTACAGCCTTTAGAGTATTCTCACTACGTTATGAGGTGTTTAAAAGGGCTTTTTTCAGGGCATTAAAAGGCAAAACAAACAATTTACAAAACAAACAAAAACTTTATTGAAAGACATAGCTTTAATTAGAAATAATTTTTTTTTTTAAATGGACACCCAGTAATTAGAACCAGGCTTTCTCTGTCTTTTTTAAATTCAGTTCTTACTTGCTGAGATCCAAGTTTTCAATATATTATTCCCATCTTTAAAACTTGCACCAGTCGCCATCTACATGTCTTATATATCAGATTCATCTTTTCAGACCAGGGAACGAAGGTTCAACTTCCTTTAAAATATGTCCCAAATAGCAGATACCTATGGAGTAGTTCCATTTTGCATGAGAAATCACTAATGTGGCTCCTGCTTTCAATAACTTTGTTTTATTTATAATAATATGCAGAAATTCAAAGAGCTGGTTTAAGGCATTACAACCCCAGGCTGTCCAAAACTGAGCTTCTTTGGGTCAGTGCTATATTCAGCAGCCTGTCTCACCTTCCTTTCCGACTCCCTTGAAATCACCCTGTGCTTGGTCCCTGCAATGGCACAAAATCATTATAAAAGTTCCTCTTCTGTTTATTTAAGGAGAGCTTTAATTTAGAGCGGTTTTCCCTCCCTTGCTTTGATGTGCAATATACTTCACACTGATTTTAAGCCAGGTATATATCTTGCCCTACTATAACCCACTCAAATGACACATCCCAGTTTCTTCCTTGGAAGCAGGGTAAACAGGGAGAGAAATCTGTCCCTCTGTCTCTGGCACTGCTGTTGGGATTGCCTTTGGGGGGTACCTACCCTCTCACCTTGGCTACAGCACAGGACAGATGAGTGCACTCCTAACTTTAAAGCAGCTTATCAGCATCTGAGCTCTTCTATTCCCCATTCCTCTTGCCAGGAGTTGTCTGTTAGCAAAATATTCCTTGTGAGAGTATGCAGCATCTCTGGACTTCCTGACAGATTTGTAAGTCTATGAAGGGCTTTTCCACCCTCAGTTCCTAGCACTTTGTCCTTAAAATAGCCTATGTTTTCCTTTAACAAGCATCTTGATGCACTTCACTGTGATTTTGTTGTTTTCACTATGCTGCTTTCTACCGTGTGTCAGCCACTGGCCTCTGTTTCTGGTGTCTGAGTGCCGATGTGTTTGGAAATGTGTGCATTAACAACAGGGGTGAAAGGCACTCCTCACGTTAGTATGGCTGTCAACAGCCAAATACTCAACAGAGCCCAAACACAGGGAGGAGGGAATAACCTACACTGGGTATAAAAGCGGTCCCTGCCTGATGATATCACCTCAGAGACTGAGAAGAAGGAAAAATTAATGTTTGACCATGTGTTAGTCTGAGTGAGACAGAGCTATGGGAGCATTTCTCTTCTGTTATCAGGAAACAATTGGGAAAAGATGCCAGCATCCACAAACATTGTTTTTCATTATCAACTGCCTCGTTTGAATCTTATCAGAATCTCAGCTTTGGACAGAACTACCACTATGATAAAGTATGGGGTCTCCAACTTGTGTCCCAAGAGACAGGCAACCAAACACTGCCCCTCAAGCTGGAAATAAAATCTGTGGTTCTGTTTCTGGCAAATGCATTGGGAACAAGCTGACCTCTCTTATTCTTAGATTTCTGTGACCTCTGGAGATAAATATGCTTGCAATGAGGCTGCATTTCACTGCTTACGGGCATTGCCAGAGATTAAGGTATCTTTAAAATAACCTTAACAAGCCAGAAACAACTCTGCCACTGAACATACAGAATACATTCTTCAAATATTTACAGCAGCATTTTCTCCAGTGCTGTGAACTCTTTGGCACTGCTTCCAAATAAACGTTGCTGAAACGCTGTTCTGATGCACAGTATTAGTTGTATTTTTTTTTTGTTTTTCAGAGAAAAATGGCATTTGTGTAGCTGAAGGCAAATTGAAAGCAAGTCTTGCTAGGATATGGGATATTTTTATTGGTTTGTCCCTTTTAGTCCTTGTAGCCTTGTAAGATAATGGAGTACATAAAAACCTGCTGGTCACACTGAAAAGAAGGAAGCAGCAGATATGGAGTCATTAAAGGGACTTTTACTTTAACATGGGTCTGCTCCAACATTCAGCAAATTTATAAAGTGTCTTTGAAAATATTTTCTTAATGTCATGGGATTCATCTCATCTACTCGTAATGATCAGTGGTGGATGCTAACATTTTTCCCTGACTAATTTTTATATACTCCTGCACTGCTGATTCTGTGATTCTAGATGGTTTCTCCAATTTCTTCTGAAAGACCAGCTAAAGAAGGAAATTAAACAGATTAGCTTCTTTGGACTGATTTGCAGTTCCACCTACACACATAGAGTTTGATTTTCTTTTTTTACCCGTCTTTTTTTTCCCCCCCACACAATAGACTTCTGAAATACATTAACATCTTTCTATAGCTCTTTTTTAAGTTCCCATTTGTCCAAGTATTGGGTGGGTCTCTCCACCCAGCCTCTCTTCCCCCTTTTCTATTTTTCTATTCTCCCTCAAAATTTTTCTGTGCTATATTCTTCAACCATGTTGACTACTTCAAGTTCTTGTCCTTTACAGTGGAATTACAATTGCTTGCTATTTTGGAAACACAATAGTCTTTGCAGCACTGGTTGGTTGCTGTTCCTACCATACCTGCTGAATCAAATATTTTAAGAGTGAAGCATTGAAGACGTGAAGGATTCATAGAGTTGTGGGATATCCTGAGTCGGAAGGGATGCACAAGGATCATCAAACCCTGGCCCTTCACAGAACACCCCAAAAATCACGCCTGAGGGTACTGTGCAAATGCTTCTTGAGCTGAAAAGATGGTCTTTGTAAAAAAGAAACTACCTGTAGAATATAGGGGTTAGAAAAGGCCCTTTGGAGTCCCATATGCCAGAGAATAATTAAAAAGGGAGGTGGGAGGGAGGCCCAGCTGCCTCATGTGTAGCTCTGGCAACATTTTCCTTCACCATGAATCATTTGCTCGTGTTCTGTTGAGTGTAGGTTCAGGCACCACAAGCAGTGTGATTCCCAGCTGAGCCAGGCGAAATTTCCAAGGGGTCTCATGTCCTGCAACACTTACATAGTTTGTGAAGCTCTGAATGCATTAAATGGAAAACCCACCATGGTTGGTGACCCTTCCAGGTGAACCTGGGCTCCGTTTCAAGACTGGGATTGATTAATAGTGGTCCGCAAAGTCCACAAGAAGCTCAGTGGTTTTCCTTAGCTTTGATGTTCAAGCAGATTAAATTCAGGGGAACTGACTTTGGCTCTTGATGCAGCACTTGTACAGATTTGAGCAACATGTGGGAGTCCACAATGTCCAGAAAGGTACCAGGGGGAGGATCTGGCAGTGCAGGAAGAGCACAAGAATCCCAAGACAGGACCTGTGAACTCACCACTGAACAAACCCATCAAGGGGCTGACACAGCCAAGGGAGCTCTTCCCTAAATTAACACAGCCCCCAGTTTAAAGTGGCTTTCTCCTCCCTGTGGGCTGTACCTTGTGTCCTTTGTCTCCAGAAGCTGCAGTGCAGAGTCACATCCAGCGTTTCAGACTCAGTTTCTTGGGGGTAGGGAGCGGCAGGATGAAGGGCATGCATGGATTGCAAATGTGTGATTTAACATGCAAATCCATGTGGGTAGAACCTGAAGGTAATTTTGGCAAGTGCACCTGCAAACTGGAGCTGACAGATTTTATATATGAACCTTCTCCATTATCCCCCAACGGAGGCTTTTGCACAGTCTAATGAATCTTACTGTCAGGACGGGTTTTGTGGTATTCAAAACAGATTTTCCCTTTCTTAATTTCATCCCATTACTCCTAGTCAAACACTGGGAACAGCACTAAATTATCCCTTTCAGTCCTAAGGGCACAATTTGTGCATGGTTATCATGTCCAACTGTGGCTGTTACTTACCAAAGTGGTGCAATACATGTGCTGCTCTTTAATCTTCCCGGTGAGTCAGTCTCCTCAGCCCTTGTACTGTTCTCCTGAGCTGACTTCAATTTGTTGCTATATTTTTCTTTGGTTTCCTCTTTTTTTTTTGCTCTTCTTTTTTTTTTTTGCTCTTCTTTTTTTTTTTTGCTCTTCTTTTTTTTTTTTGCTCTTCTTTTTTTTTTCCCCCTTTGGAATCTGCACAGTTGAATGGCTGAATGAAGAATTCCAGGTGTGGATTTACCTGGGCTGTTCAGAGAAAGGCTAATTCCCCTCCCAGCACCATCATGACTTTTGTTGATACACCCACAAGTCATACGCTATCCTGCTGCCATATTTCAAACTTGTGCTAACTTGCTGGCCGCTGCAAGCTCCAGGTTATTTCCACTTTCAAACACTATCCCTTCAAAGATCCTTCAAGTGTTTTATTTTTAATTATTTTCCATTTCCCCATAATATTCTCATTGTGCTTCCTGTCTCCATTTCTTATTGCTCTGTGTTTCCTGCTATTTGCAAAACTTTCCAATTTAGAAGCATCTGTGATTTTTATTAGCCTGTTGTTTACTTCCATATGATTGATGATAATACTAAAAGCAACAGTCTTTACACCAAACCACTAAGGCTCTGTTTTATCCTGTCCAAGGCTAGACAGTTAATTTAGGAAGTGCCTTTCCCCTGGCTCCCCCTTTCGTTAATGCAAAGACAGGAATCACCAGAGCGTGAGTCACATTTTATGTGGGCTGAATTATTCCCTAAATTAATCAAGGTTTAGGTGAAATGAAAGCAGGTTTATCTCCTTCAGTCTGAAAATGCCGTGGACTATCTCTCTGCTTTCATTTCAGCATTTTATTCCCTGTACATTGATGTCAATTTACATTAAGAAAATAATCCTCTAAAATCTAGACATTTCCAATGTTAAAACAGTGTTCTGATTTTGGTTACAACTGTGAAAACCAGACTGAGCAAATTAAATTCAGTGGAGGTAGCCTAGCTCTAATTCTAAAGTTGTATTTCATAATAAGGCTTGAAGTAGGAACATCTGGAGGATTTGATTCTTTAGGTTTTGGGATCGGAAAATCACGTTAATCACAGCAATTGGTGCTGGAGGAAATTGCTGGAACTGTGATAACTGAGCTGTCTCTGTTTCCAGGTTCAAAGACTACAGAGAACCACCCTGGTCCCCACACCAGTACGAGTTTTCTAAGCAGTACTGGGCGGTCTTATCGGCTCGCTTGGCTTTTGTGATTCTGTTTCAAGTAAGTCTGCTGAGTTGCTTCACTTTCAGTCACAGAAGTATCATCATAAATGGATCCAAATGCGTGTTCCAAAGCAGCCTATGTCCTATAGACATGGAAGGCAAGACCCACAGCTTCCCTTAGCCCTTGGTGCTAGCAGTGATCCCCAAAATACTCCAGGTTGTAGAATGTTTAAGTGGACTCTGTCAACTTTTATACTCTCAGAGGCACCACTCGTAAAAAGCACATAAATGCTGTGTAGGCTTGTTAACTGCTGATCTTTACTCAAAGCAAGAAATAAACTGAAGTAATAAATCCTCCAAGGTTTTTCGCTACTTTCTTGAATTGAACGCAGTAAATCGTCCCCAGTGTGGAGATTTCGTTAGCAAGGGATTTGCTATCATGGCTTGCCTTCTGAATGGCTTCCTTCTGCTCTCCTCCATGATCCGGGATCCTTCCACAGCCAAATTGGGCCCATCCCTCATTTTGAAGTCTGCCTTTCTTTTGTCCTCACCTGCCAAGTGTTCCCAAGTGTTTCTGTGAATCTTGCCTGGTTTGTATTGCCCTCTTCTGCTTCTTTGCTGTGCCTTCAGTAATTTTCCACCACTGGCTGCAAAGCAGTTGAAAGCAACTGGTTCTGCTGGGCTTCAAACCCTCTGCTTGCTCTGCCAGAGAACATTCCCTGGTTAATTAGCTCCATTGTCTCTGATGGGGACAGAGAGTTCATGCTAGCAGCCCTGTCAGCAAAGTGTTCTCCCACATTTGGAGGCATTACACAACACAGCACTTCTCAAAGCATTATCATGACAATAGAAACCCCCAAAGCATCGCTTATCTGTAGATTTCACAAGCAAGCAAAACTTTTTGCCCAGTCTGCTTCCTGCTTGATGTTATGAGCACCACCTGTAATCACCTTGACACCTGAGGTCTGGGGTTGTGACTTGCACTCTGTGGTAGTGTAAAAACAATCCTGCTTGTCAGCAGACAGAAGGATTTGAGGACAGAACGGCCATGAAAGTTGTCTGCTGTGTGCTCAGGCCACACTGGGAACACAAGAGTATCTTTGTCTTGTGTTGTAGGATTTTTGATGGTATTGCAGGATGTCCTTACATTAATGGATTCTGAACTCATTATCAAGGAATTGGATGTTGAGAAGTGGGCACCTTTGGATGCCTGTAAAGAATGCTGATGGTTTAGCTACTGAGGCCAGAAATTATTTGGTGATTCCAAGTCCTTTCCCGTTTCAAACCTAACTGAAGAACGTGTTTAATTCGGCCTCTACACTGAGGGGTAGCTGTGTACAAGCCTGAGCTGTTTCTTGAAATAAAGCCTTACTCAGCTGCTTACTACTACACACCACCAGCAAAATGTGCTTGACATCTGTCTCGTAGCTACAACAAAGATTTGGTTTTGCTCCAGTGCAACTATTTTGGATTTTTCATGCTTGCTTCCCGTCTGTTGCTGTGTTTGCAGAACTTGGTGATGTTCCTCAGTGTTCTGGTTGACTGGATGATCCCTGACATCCCCAAGGACATCAGTGAACAGATCAAAAAGGAGAAGACCGTGCTTGTTGACTTCTTCCTGAAGGAAGAGCACGAGAAGCTGAAGCTGATCGAAAGTTTTATCACACGCGACAAGCGGAAACGCAGGAGTGGGACCAAAAGCAAAAGGACCAGGGCTGCCAGCTTCTCCCAGGGTCACCACAGCCCCAAGGGCAGCTTCACCTCCTTCAGCTCACAGCACACCGTGGTGTGACTCCTGGGGGAAGGGAACAGCCTGTGCTTACCTCTGCTTACTGCGTGATGTGATTCTGAACCTGGAGTGAGGGAGGGAGACACGAGCGACAGGGAGTAGAAGGAGGCTCTTTTGCTTCCTTAGAAACTCCAGGTGTGAGGGTCTCTGTTAGAATTTAAATGCTCTCTGGGCTGCAGCGTTTCCAGATTTCATCAGTGCGACATAAGGGCTATATTGTGGCTGTAGCTGGTTCTTGTGGTGATAATGCATGCGAGCTGGGGAGGCATACAGGAATACTCCTGGCAGGAGTTCTCCTGGCAGCCATCCCTCCTCCTGCAGACACCCAGTGGGGCACAGGGACACTCCTGCTTTAGTCTCTATCCTTGGGCAGGTTGGCCTGACCATGGAGAAGGACTGACCCTGGGAAGGATTGACCTTGGAGAAGGACTGACCATGGAGAGGTACGCACAGCTCATTGTCTGTGGCTGCCAGAGGAGAGTTTGCAAACATGGAGTCTCAAGGAGTCTTTGTGCCTTCCTAACCTACGCTGACACGTGGTGCCACATCTGGAGGGCACGCAGGGCTCTGGGAGATGTGGGAACGAAAGGAATTTAAATCACTGGGCACTTGCATCTGGTTGTATATATTGGATATATTGTGTTTTGCTGGAAAATGTTTGGAATGGATGTGCTGGTGAGCAGGGAGGCCACAACGTGTGCATCAGAATGGCTGAAGCTGCCAGAACCAGGGAAGCTCCTTGGCATTCATCGTCCTGAACAAAAAACTGAAAACCAAACCTTGCATGTTTGATTCTCCTCTCACTTAGACTTGGAATTCAGCCAGTGTCAAGAGGAATCACGCCACTGAACCAGCAGTGTGAAGCTGAGGAGTGAGAATGGAATCAAGCCCTGTAAATCATGTGGCGTCTCCATGTACACTGCACGTAAAGTAACAAAAATTGCTGCTCTTGTGATTTACTGTAAACTACAATATTTTGCAGAACTGCATTTCATTGGAAGATAAACATATTCACTAATCAAGCTTTTACCTACAAGCATTTAAGGAATAACTTTATTCTGTCATGAATGAAAATTAAACTTTCTTAAAAAAATCTGTTTCTTTTCCTGTAGATTCTGTCTCTAACACAGCTTGAAATCCAGGGTCTGGATAAAAGATTTTCTTCTCATTTTGTCTTCTCAACAATACTTTCAAAACCATGAAAAATACAAACCAAAAGAAGTACTTTAGTTTCAGGCATTCTATTCAGGATTACTCTTTAACATAATAATCTTATTTTATGTATTTCTGAAGCCTAAGGTTTTACTAATGTCTTAGATGAAAAGATTTTTCTCTGTGACAATTTTTGGTAACATAATGCGAGATGCAAAAATAATTTCTTTTTTCATTCAGTGCCCAAACTAAGGCAAATCAAAATGAGAGAGCTGTTTCAGCATGGGTTGAAATGAAAAAAAAAAAAATATTTTGGAGTTTCATTTTTAAAATTTACATTTGGGTTATTTATCCCTTCTATATCGTGATGAAATTTGAAAAGATAATGTCGTCTTGAATAAAGTTTCAAATGTTTAACTTTGTAGAAAAAAGAGTCAGTCCTCTCCAAATGCTTTCCTCTTTTTCCCCTGTCAAAACTCATTGCTTTGTTTTGTTTTAATTTTGTTAGGTGATTGAAAGATTAATTTTTCTTTCATTTGCTTTTTAAAACTTTGGCTCCTTCATGGAAGTCTGTGACTGGGCTGAGACATAACCTTTGATTTCCGCCCTCTAAGATCAACATTTAAATAACGGAATGGTATCTCCTCGAAAAGAAATGGTCTCATTTTACTTTCAAAAGACCAAGCCCTGTTGGTGATTCCACGGCCTAATGTATTAAGGCAGTCAATATTCATAACATCTATTCCCTCTTTTATACCAAGAGGATGCTCTGCTGGTGGATCTGGGGATTTGAAACTGTTGGGGCATTGGAAGTGTCTGTGTTTGTTTTTTGTGACTCTAGTTAATTGAAATTCAATCAATTTTCTTCACTCCAAGAAGCCTCTGATGGAGAGAAAACCTGTTGCTAAATATGTAGAAATATCAATCTTGCCAGACCTTTAGATTGTCATAATTCTTCCTCTCCTTTTTCCGGGAATGTGGGAGGGCACGCAGAAACGGATTTAGAAAGAGATTGCACGCAGGTTGCATGGCACCCTCCTTACCAGTGGCTTGTTTGATGGAGGATATTCAGAGCTAAGGGTTTCCTTAAAATAGCACCATTTTGTACACCCTCCATCCACCCAGGAAATACCTTTTCAAAAACTGTGAGTCACTCCGAAGCAGTCAGAAAAATGTTATCCCAAAGTCGAGTGCATTTAGGCTGTTCTTACACAGGATTTCCATAACAAGCAACTGAAATGTTTGCTGCGGTCCAAAAATGATAAAGTTTTTCTAGATTTCCCAGCACATGGAACTAGAGAAGCCAGCAGATGTACACTGATGCTCTGCAAGTTCTCCTGAGGTTTATATATTTCACCCAAACAAGGCTGGGAAAGAGGCACGGCAGCAATCCCGGCTGATGTCCAGATGGGATCTCCCCTGATATCACAAACAGGACAGACAGCTCAATTATTTTTATCTCTGATACGCTTGCTGTTTTCCCCTTAAACCTGAGAGTTTCATTCACTGAGGATTCCTGCATGTTTGGTACCTGACTCAGGTGCACTCCCTGAGGATTGCAGCCTTTGTTGCATTTCTATGGCAACCTCTGGATTCTCCTGACACCGCTTCCCATCAGCTGCTGTAATTGTAGATCACTGGTCAGGTATACGGTCGTTCTCAGTTTCCAGCTTATCTTTTTTGGACAAAGCCAGACTTTATCTGCCCTCTTTTTATCAGCAGGATAATTGTAAGTCTACCCACAGAGCTCCCCCTTGCCACAAGTTGTGCCTCAGAAGCAGAGAATGGCTGTTCCAAGAGATGTACATGGAGAACTCTCCGTGGGGACCAAGGGAATTAGGGATGCAAGTAGAGGCACAAAGGTAATAAAACCTGTGGGCTATTGTCACTCCTTGCTTTAGTAATGGAAACCAGCTAAAATCTCTGCAGGGGAAAGAGGAAAAAGTAAGCAGAGGAGGAATTGTGTAGAAATTTAGTGCAGAATTTCACAGCCGTTTTGGACCTCTCCAGATAGAAAGTGCAAACCCCAATTAAACAAGCAAATGAATGAAAATCAACATGTCTGTGTGTGTGAGTAGCTAACACCACACTGGGTACTGCACCTAGTCCCAAACCTCCAAATCCACACTCTAGGACTGATGGAGCCTCATCAACAGGAACATTTGTGCCTGCACATCTAATCGTAACAGTGCAAATAGGAAGCAACAAAAGGGGGGAATGGAATGGCTTTGATAAAACCTTGCCAGCTCCAACTGGATGTGACCCTGTCCGGTCAGGCAATGCAAGGTGTGTTCACCTTCTGTCCAGCAGAAGCTCCATGGAGTTTGCTGCTCCATTTACCACAACTTCTCCCAGGGACTGTCGGTGCAGGGCAGTTTCAGGCAGCTTTCAGGAGTCATTCGGGGGAAGAAATGTCCCCAGATGGAAGGAGGTCCCTGATCCAGAGTCACTCCATGCTCAAATGCCACCAGTTAGAGGATCCGTCTGATCCACGCAGCCACGTGAACACTCTCACTGTGCTTATCTCTAGTTTTAAAGGGGGCTTTCAGGAACTCAGTGAAGCTGTGTGAATGGTGCCCTTTTCTGTCATGTCTTCTTCATGCAGACCTGCCTACTTCTTTAATCATCAGCTCTAGATACCTCCTTTTGTGATGGGTATCACTGGCTTTTCAGTCCTCATCTCAGGATACGGAAAACTTTGCTATCTAGACCTCTCCTGCAACTCCAGCATTCATGGCACTCAAACCCTTCCTTTTTCCAGGAAGAAAAGGGTGACCTCTGTGGAAGTCTGCCTGTCAAATCATTACTTGGAAATACCCAGTTCACCATGCACAATATTCACCGCTGCTAGCAATAAACTCCTCTGACTACAGCAATATAACATCTGTTGCTGCTCTGCAGTCTCACCCTTTAATTAACCACAGATGGTCTCTCTGTTCCCCGTCTGGTCTAATTATTTTGCTTTTGAAAAGAAAATATAAACCAGTTTTGTTTGTGAGCTGTTCTTTGTAGGTAAATTCCTGCACACTTCGTACTGGATAAGATGTCTTCCGTGTCCAGGAACACAAAATTTCAGATGCAGCAGTAGAATTGCGCTTAAAGGTAGGGAGAGGAGGAGGATTTGCACCTGAACTCCCAGTTCCTACCTTGCAAGGGCCATCAGTCCATGGTTCATCTGAAAGGCCCACAGACAACGGAGGATGAAGAACACTTTTAGCAAAATGAGTACACAGTCTGTATGCACCACGTGCACCTTTTTCAAGGAAAGGTCTGCATGAGTTGTTTTCTAAATGTGTTTTAATCTGTCCTAAATCCCTAAGTACTACCAACACTCTGAATATTCACTGCAGTTCCCATCCTTTACCCATCATCTGCAAATGCACTCAATTATTAATTGATTATTAAATTATTAATGGCTGCATTAATTAACAGGGTGCCTTGCTGCCTCTTTCCCACCCCCAGCGGAATTGTTAAAATCAACCAGATTCCATAACAACTCCCAAGACAGACTGATAATGCTCTTTATTTGTGCATAATGATCTAGTGAAATATTTTTATTTATGTGTATTTTTAATTTCTCGTGGACACCATCCTGCATCTCTACTTTTCCTGATTCTTAGGGCTCTCACCAAAAACACCTCATCTACTCACAGTGTTTCCAAGCTGCTCCTGGTTCCACAGAAGCAGCTTTAATGAGCAAAGTGATTACTATCAAAGGATTATATATGTCTCTAATGCAGCCACCTGAGGCAAGGCAGATTCAAACCTCAGTGGAATCAGTGGAAGTCTTTCTTTTGGCTTCAGTATCCCCTTGAGCTGAGTTTTTTTTTCCTCTATGCAATTCTGTGTGCAGCTTTTAACCAGTTATGTAGAGAAATCATGATAGCAGTGGAAAAATTTGCATCCCCAGCAAACTTCCATTGCTGTGGCCTTCAGTGAGTGGAAAATGTGCACAGCCAGCAGTTTGAGATTTGACCCTGCATTTTCCAGAGATGGGATCACCCTGCAAAACTCACTGGCTGATTTTGTCTGCATTCATCCTGGTGTTAGGGCTGGCTTTGGTGAACTTGATTTTGAGAACAGTTATCACCCTGTGCTTCCTTGTGGGAAGGACTTAAGGCAGACACAACCGGGAGCCACTTTTGAAAGCTGTGATCCTTGAATTTAAATATATAAGGAATGTTGATGCATCATTGGGTAAAATCCGTGCTGTTTATGTCACACATATCAATCTTTGTAACAGGCTCCCTGTTATCTAACATTGTAGTGCCTGATTTCAGTCAATCCAGGGATGCAATTAACAGGGAAGCAGTGTGATCCAGCAGCTTGGAAAGGCTACTGCAGCCCTCCAGCTGAACCATGCAATTTTGGGAAAGACAAGGAAAGTTGTGCGTTTAAAACCAGAAGGAAGCTATGTAGGAAGGTGGAGCTGGGGAGCAGGAGAGGAGCTCCAAGAAGCTGTGGGGGTAATGAGGGGCTCTGCACAATTTTTGCTGGTATGTCAGAGCCTCCCAGTGTGATATTCCAGTCTTCAGCCTCATTCTTTGCTAGAGGAAACTCTTCTGTGCTTAAAGGGAAATCACAGGAAGAAATCACAGCCCTACCTGAATCTGCCTCACAAGATAAAGTCCATATCTGGAGTGACTCCTGATATCTCTGATCCATTTTAAGCACAAAAGGCAGCAGAAATCCAAGCAAAAAGCTGTGGAGTTTTTAGCTGCACAGATGCACAGAGAACTTCTAACATTTTCCACCCAGCACTTAAACAGAGAGCCCTCTCCTAATGAGCTAATTCTTAAGAGGATGTTTTTCCCAGAGCTTTTCCAGTAGCCACTTCTTTAAACAAGGGACAAACAAACACGACGATAATCTTATATTCAATCTTACAGGTGTGGTTTAAGCTTTCCTCTCGCATCTAGTTTTTTAGTTTCTCTTCCATCTGTAACAAAGCTTTTTTTCCAATGATCATTATTTTTAGCAAGATGGCTATATATATATATCACTTGTACAATTCAAATCTCAACTGAATCCAGCAAAACCTCATCTGTTGATTCTAGGACAGGGTTTTGCCTCCTTGTTGTTGTTTTGCTGCTTCTAATCTTTTGAGACACAACAACATATTTTCATAAGAGTTTGGAAACACAGAAGGTCAGTAAGGACACAACCCTATGAGGATATTTAGATCTAGAATAGTATTCTTACTGCCAGGACTGATTAAGAGCCTGAAAAAAGGCAAGATTTAGTTTACAGAATGTGGATTTAGCTATAAAACTAAAATAAATCAACGGTAAAGACTGGATTAAGGAGTTTCTTTTTTTATTATTTTCTTTTCCTTTTTTTCTTAACTAGAATAAATAAATATACCCCTGACATGTTTTTTTTTCATTCCAATGACATGTAGAACTGGTTCCAGTAGATGGAGCAAGAAAGCAGAAGGAAAGCAATGCCACATACCCAGGGTACTCAATCAGAAGAGATGGGTATTGAGCCATAGGGTTCTTTAGGGTGGAAAAGAGCTTTAAAATCATCACATCCAACGTGTTCATGGGGCAGGACAAGAGCAGCACACAGGTTCACGGAACAAGCGTCAAAGCATCGGAGGAGAAAGCACTTTGAAAGCTACTCTGTGGCCTCAAGTGCAGTCAGGAGCACTCTTCGTGTAACTGACACTGACAGGAGTTTTTCCTCGGAATTGGCTTAGTAGCTGAAGAAAAATAACTTGGGATTTTCTCCAAAGCCAAGAAAATAGATTAATTATGACTGGCTTGTTATTCTCTTGGCTTTAGTGGAGATTAAGGCAGCTTAATCCTTCAGCAAAAGCTAATGCTCTGAAGAGTATTAAAAGAGACAAGCCTTACATCTCCCATACGATCTCCAGCCTCTTATTTCTCACTGCCTGTCTCCTTGGACTCTGCATGTGCTGCATCTTATATTGTTTATTATCAGTTTGTGTGCCATGGCAGGGATCACGTGCCCTGCACAGGCACCACAGCTGAGCCCCAGCTCCTGGGGGACACCGCAGCACCTCAGGGGCCAAAATAACGCCAAGCTCTTCATTTGGGATGAAACGACTTTTTATTATTATTATTATTATTATTATTATTATTATTATTATTATTATTATTATTATTATTATTATTATTATTATTATTTTATTTTATTTTCCCTTCTGCCCAAATTAACATCTTCTATAAAAGTTCACATCTTCTGANTTATTATTATTATTATTATTATTATTATTATTATTTTATTTTATTTTATTTTATTTTCCCTTCTGCCCAAATTAACATCTTCTATAAAAGTTCACATCTTCTGAAAAAAAAAAAACAACAAACCAAACACACCACCAAAACAAGCCCCCCTTGTTTTGTTGGAAATGAATGAGAAGAGGTCATGCTGAAATCAGTGATTATTTTTTTTTTCACCGGACCTATTTATCACAGAAGCCTCCGGCAGACGAGCAGCAACATCCGAGAGGTCTGTGTCCCGTCATCGTCCCAGGAAATCTGTGACACCCAGCTGAAGGGAAAAGGGAACATCTGGGAGCACGGCTCCTTCCTCTGCTCACACTTCCAGCCTCAGGGAAGTCAGATATTTTTCCTCTTGCTTCTTCCCTAACTCCCAAAGCTGAGACTCAGCCCTGTGGGACTGTCTCCAAGCCCTGTGTAGTCACCCCTGCTGGCAGGTATTTTCCAGGCAATTTCCACAGGAGCTTTTTGACAGCAGTGGTCTGCTTGGCTTCGCTTCCCAGCTTCATCTCTGTGTGATTTCCTGAGTTTCTTTGCCAAAATTGGGCTGACCAAGCTATTCTGAAAATATGTGGTCAATTTCCTTTAAAAATCATATAGAAAAGAGCCAAAAAAACCCAAGAAAATGATTGCAAAGATGCGAAACTCCTTTAAAACTGCCTGCTTTTTAAAAGGCATTTTTGACAGAGACAGTGTGTCTGTGTTTGCCATGTGTAGGACCCGACTGGGAAGAGATGCTGGTGCTGGCACCTGCCTGCAGGGCTGTCTGGAAGCTGTGGCTGGGCAGACTCTGATCAGTGATTCAGGTGGGCCACACACATATGGAAATCATGGGATCATAGAATGGGTCAGGTTGGAAGGGACCTTAAAGATCATCTCATCCCAACCCCCTGCTGTGGTATAACTGAGGCCTTGCAGTGCCTGCAGGGAGCCCACAGGAAAGATGGAGAGAGACTCTTGACAAGGGCCTGGAGTGGCAGGACAAGGGGCAATGGCCTCACACTGACAGAGAGCACGGATAGGTTGGATATTGGGAAGAAATTGTTCCCTGTGAGGGTGGTGAGGCCCTGGCACAGGTTTCCCAGAAAATCTGTGGCTGCCCCATCCCTGGAAGTGTTGAAGGCCAGGTTGGATGGGGCTCTGAGCAACCTGGGATAGCGGAAGGAATAGTTGGCTCCTGTGCTGAGGTTCCCATCCCAGGGCCAGCAGGAAATCCATGTGGGTGTCGTGGTCATTCTATTCCCCCCTCCTTTCTGTGGCGTGTTTCTGGGGCTGCCTCAGCTTCGAGGTGCCCAGCTGCGGTTTGTAATGTCACGTCAGCCTTGCAGCAGCTCTGGTGTGGGAGCATCTGTGCCTGTAGTGTACTATAGACTGCAGTGGTTCTTCCTGCTGCAGGTAACCCCACCAGGTTTGTATGGTTTCCTAGTTTTTCTTTCTTTTGATTAAAAATAAAAGCACCAGCTTTTCTACCCATTAATTCTCTGCTACCAGGTTCAAAAGCAATGACTCGCTCGTGTCCAACAAAACAACCTCAGGTGTGCCCCGGGTGTCTGCTGTGGTCCTGCAGCACATCAGCCACGAGCAGGGAGGGAGCTGAGGTGTGTCTGGAGCAGGGGGTACAGGACAGCCAATGGAAAGGGACAGGGATGTTCCCACCCAACAGCCCAGGCTCCAGGTGTATGTCCAGTGTGTGCGCACCACTCACACACTGCAGGGGCAGGAGCAGGCAAACCCAGCCCTCCTCTCCACTTTCTTTCCCTCCAGTCAGAGTAGAAGGGATGGGAGTGATAAGAGCCAGTCCCAGGGAAGGAAGGGAGCCAGGGAGCTGGAGGCTGTGCTCACACAGCATTTCACAGCTGTCGGCTGCCACTGCTCGGACAAACAACTGCACGGACAAACTGCTCGGACAAACAACTGCACGGAGCCCTCCCCGAGCTGTACAGCACCAGGACCTCTGGCTGGGACTGGGGAAGCACAACAGTGAGGGAATGAAGGACAGAGAGATGTCTGGCACTACTGATTAGTCTATATTTGCAGAGAATCTGTGTCTGGACATAAACATTTTCCATTCCAAGCTGTCACAGAGTTGCCCATGTCAGTCACTCAGGCATCACTGCCGTGCACGGCACATCCTTGCAGAGATGGTGCATCTCAAAGAATCACAAGGGCAAAGAATTCTGCTCTGAATGTCTGTAAATATTTTTTAATTAACACCAACTTGGGAGAAAAAGAAATGTTTTGCTTGTAGATGTTTTGTGATGGGAAAGGATGGGATTTGTTAGATAAATAATTCCTTTTGAATTAGTCACCAGGTCTAATTAAGAGATACCAAAGGGACAAGGAGTCAGAAGAGCGAGTTTAAAGGAATATCTATCTTAAAACATGAGATAAAAGTAGTATTTGAAAATATCAAAATAAACAGCGTGTGTGAATGTTTTGCTTGGGATGAGCCAAGGGAAATATTTTCCTGGGGTTTGGCCCATACAACATGCAACAGATGAAACCAATCTGGTTGTTCTTTTGAATGAATTACACAATTAGTGGATAAAGGGAGATCTAGTGGATGCTCAAGCAAAGCCTGTATGTCATTTGAGCAACATTACCCTCTAAATCCTGATGTTTGGGTCCTGCCTTACCCTACAATTGACTTTCCTTGTTGGTGGTGTGACTCCTTTGACTCCAAGTGGCTGATTTCACCTGTTCGAAAGAGGAAACATCTCTTTGATTCTTGGCAAAAAATTTAAGCTGTTTCAGTGCTTCTGGCAAGAAGTCTGCACTTGCTGGGGGATTTTTCTCTTCCTTTTAAACAGAGATACAATTAACATCTCTAACCTGATCCCGGGAAAATCTATTAGTCACAGTCAAACCATCCAGGCAGCCCAGGGGATCCTCTGCCCTTGCCGTGCTGCTGCCAAGGGTTGCCTAAGGCCTGCTGGGTTTCATTCCAGCAGCCACACGTGTGTTCTCAGCAAAGCATCGTGGATATGGAGACCAGACATCCCCCTCTTGGTGGCCACCTGCTCTCCCCTCTCAGACTCTGGCATAAATCAGCAAAGCAGAGGTGAGAGGAGACTCTTCAAAATCCGATAAGAAATTCCAGATCCCGTGCTGACACTGCTGAGGCACACTCCCCATCTGCTGCTGCTCTCTTCCTGTGTAAACCCAGGGAAACTTCAGGGAACTCTGAAGAACAGCTCCAGCTCTGGAGATCAGATAAAATAACACACAAAAGGTGAGATTTAAACGCCTGCTGTGGCACATGGTGAGCATTAAATGCAGAGCAGGCTCTGGTAGAACATTGTGTACAAGTTTCTATTAAAACCTCTATCCACAGGACAATTTGTTAGTAACAGTAAACCTGAATTTCCCAACACTGTCCAGGAAGGATGTATTTTTCAGTATGTGCTTGTGTGTATCCCTGGTTTGTGTGATTCCCAGACTCAAAGCAAGTGAAGCTGGGAGGAGCTTTGGGAGCTATATCAGGAACACATGAACAAAAACGGTCATAAACCCACTGTAAAAATCAAAAAAGCCATTCACCAAAAAAAACCCGAAAACCCTGAAGGTGAAGCCCAAATAGCAATAAAATACTGATAACATATGAGAGCTTTGCTTCTGCCTCTGCCCATGAAGACACGGCTCAAAGGATAATTTGTGTCCAGCCCTTCCCAGCTGAGGCAGAAACAGAGCTATCCTGCATTACTGAGATGAAGGAAGTACAAAAAGGCACGAAGGGATTTGGTTTTTTTTACTTCCTCTTTGCACATCTGCCTTGTGTTATACCCGGAATCTTGATGTTGGTGCATCTGAGGGAAGGATTTGGAGGGGGTTACCTGCTCAGCAGAGCTGAGTGTCTGCAGATGGTATGTGGCACTGGGAGACAGCACAGTTTGCTGAACTCTTCCATCTCCAGAACTAGATTCAGGTTATCAGAGAGGAATACCAAAGGTTGGTTGTTTCCCTCTCTGCCTTAAAAGTTTGTCTCTAAAACGTTGCATATCTGCCACCAAAAAAAAAAAAAAGATTCAGAAATGGTGTTGAGCATTGTAGTGAGGGAAGGAAGTGTTATTCCAGCCAGTCCTTGTGCTGGCTTGGGATTTCCTTTCAATATTAACACAGCTTGCTACAGAAACTGGGACAAATTCTCCCTTTGCCATGGGTGGTGTTACTCAAGTGAGTAATAAATGAATCTACATTCCTCTCAGCTTTGAGGAATAGGCCTTTTAATCATGACTAAATGCATGGCAGATATGTGATACAACATGGTAAGCAGTCAGAGAAAAATGTGGTACCAAATGTAAAGGGATGGGGCAGGTTATTTATTTGTTAATTTATTTAATTTATTTTTTACATACCAAAGTTACCAGATGCATTCAAACCTTTTCATGTTCCTTTTACATTTCCCATCCCCATCCTCTTTAGAATGTTTCTCCCAGGATTTCAAGTAAATAAATAAGAGAAACAGGTTAAGCTTTTGCACTGGCGGTATAAACCCTTCTTCACCTGCCAGTTGCTCTGGGGATGTTATTTATGGCCATAATTGATACTATTGAAATTAAATGCCAGGAGACCTTGTGTCTGGCTGCTGGAGTATGACAGGTAGCTCACTTTCCTCTTCTCCATTTTAAAAAAAGGCTCTCCTTGGACCACATGTCTGCCCCACAGAAATATGGTAGAGCTGAATTCCCAGATGTAAGTGCGCTGCCTCCATCCTGTCACTGCTGACATTCAGCACTGGTTATCCAAGCTTTCATCTCTTCGTCTTTAAAACACTGCCATCTGTTGTTTCCAGACGGTTCAGTCTTCTGTTTATCCAAAACTTTGTTCCAGGCCATATGGAAAAAATATCTATTTTCAATTAACCATCATNTTTTAATCATGACTAAATGCATGGCAGATATGTGATACAACATGGTAAGTAGTCAGAGAAAAATGTGGTACCCATGAAGGGATGGGGTAGGTTATTTTTTTTTAAATTTATTTAATTTATTTTTTACGTACTAAAGTTACCAGATGCATTCAAACCTTTTCATGTTCCTTTTACATTTCCCATCCCCATCCTCTTTAGAATGTTTCTCCCAGGATTTCAAGTAAATAAATAAGAGAAACAGGTTAAGCTTTTGCACTGGCGGTATAAACCCTTCTTCACCTGCCAGTTGCTCTGGGGATGTTATTTATGGCCATAATTGATACTATTGAAATTAAATGCCAGGAGACCTTGTGTCTGGCTGCTGGAGTATGACAGGTAGCTCACTTTCCTCTTCTCCATTTTAAAAAAAGGCTCTCCTTGGACCACATGTCTGCCCCACAGAAATATGGTAGAGCTGAATTCCCAGATGTAAGTGCGCTGCCTCCATCCTGTCACTGCTGACATTCAGCACTGGTTATCCAAGCTTTCATCTCTTCGTCTTTAAAACACTGCCATCTGTTGTTTCCAGACGGTTCAGTCTTCTGTTTATCCAAAACTTTGTTCCAGGCCATATGGAAAAAATATCTATTTTCAATTAACCATCATATTTTCTTAAAATATACTGCAGCGATGAGAAAAAAACAGGCCTTGCTTACGCAGAGCTGCTGGGGAAGGGGATGACATTTTATTACGCACTGGAGTTTCAAGATTTTGGCCATGTGGCCATTCAGAACATTCAGATACCACAGAAGCTGCCAATTTTGCAATAACACAGACATGCTCGAAGCATTTGAAAGCTGTTATCATATATGTATATATATATTTCTTTGCTATTAGCACATTGATCAAATAATTTCCATAGAACACTTTCTCTAAATAGGCCATTTTCAGCATTTTCCTTCCGCAGTCAGAAATTCCTCATAGAACCATAAAATGATTTGGGTTGGAAGGGACCTTGAAGACCATCTCATTCCAAACCCCTGCCATGGGGAGGGACACCTCCCACACTTCAGGTTGCTCAGAGTTCCATCCTGGATCTTCCAGGTTAGTTTCCTCCAAAAATTCTCCTGTACATGTGCTGTGAGACCCCATCCTCACCATGAACCAAAGGACGGTGAAAAAAAGAGACAATGAGGGCATTACCTTCAACTCAGAGCAGAAATGAAGGAGGTAAGATAAAGTCAGTAGAGGTACTCATCCGGGAACCCATCTCGATGAGTTCAATTTCGTCTTTTCTTTCCTGAACCTGAGTTTCTAATAAAATAATTTTCCGTATCAAAAAGTGAAGGGAATACCAGGCTTGGGCAGAAATAGATTTCTTCAGGACTAAAAAAGAAATAAATATAAAAGGATGTTATTTTTAGGAACAGACTATGCTTGTCATTCCTCAGTTCAAAGGAGTATTTAAAATGAGAAGTTGAGTTTCCATTCAAAGCCATCCTCTTTGAAGCAGGATAAAGGCCTGGCCTTCCATCCTTCAAACAACTGCAAGATTTTCTCCTCCTGAGTTACAATCTTGTCCTCCCAGCCACCCACAAGCAGCAGCCTCCCCCAGATACAGGCAGATTATGGCTCTGTAAAGTGACCCAAGTTGAAACTAAGGAGGGAAACAGGTGCCAGGTGGCCAGCACAGACTGGGACAGAACTGCACGGGTCTCTCGAGCTGTTCCTCACCTCTAAATTTACCAGCTCTCAGTGTAGCCAGGGAGAAAAAGGAAACAAAAGGCAGTGGTGCAGGTGTGGGAAATCCTGCAGGCAAGATCAAAATCTAACTGCATGCTAAGTGTACAGGCAATATTAATGTGTGTTACATTTAATTAATCAGAGAATTAGCAAGCGCTAGTTGAACACTGGTTCCTTTCTGGTGGATAATTACAGGCTGCTTTCAGCTTGAAGCAGTGCCAGATATAGTTTTTTGCCCATCACTTGTAGTACTTCATCCAATTTTCATCCACTTGAGAGTGCTTAACTGCATATCCACCCGAGTTACAGAAAGGAAAATTGTGTGAGTGCTGTGCCAAATGTTCTATCTTAGATATAAGGCATGGACAACTCAGTATCTTTTGCTGCTATTTTATATTATTTTATCTTTTTTAAATGGTCAAAAGAATACCCAGCCTGGCAGACAGTCAGAATGATTTTAGGTTTTGGATTTTCCAGGAGCTTAAAACATAACATCCTTCTATAAAGCTTGTCTCTGTGGGAAATTGTGCTTTTTATCAGCTCATTTTACCTCTCATGAGCTCATTCAGCCTTTTCTAAAACTACTTGTTTTAAAATCTTCAATGTTTACATCTTATTGCCATTGAAGTGAAGGTCCTCAAGTGATACTCCCACTTTTGGGTCAGTTTTTTCACTTGCTCTCTGGCAGCAGTGACCTTCACCTAGGAGAGTGTTCTGCTCACAAGCAAAAAAATACCTTGCATGAATTTACAGCCAAGAAGCTTTTGGTATTACTGAAAAATAAAATAAGGGTTTTTTTTTTCCATTATAGGAAATTGCAGGTACACTAATATGGTGCAATCCTGGGTGCAGGAATCCCAGCCAGCTCCAAATGGAAGTACACAAATATTGGGAACAACAGAGAGAAAGAAGCTTAGGCAGTGTTTATTTGGGAACAGCAGAGGGAAAGAAGCTGAGGCAGAGGCCCAAACTATGTTAGGAAGGCGTAGGAAACTCCTCTAGTGTCAGTCACATTTTGCACTGGAGCACAAGCGGTGTGCTTCTTTAATGCAATAAGAATATATTTCCCCTAGCTCCAGTGACTAGAGAGGAGCCCATAGCATGACAGAGTCAGCCTGTGATCTGATTTCCCTGTTTTCCCTCTGGTAATGTGGAAAATGCCATGTTGTGCTTGGGCTGCTCTGGGTGTTTTGGATGGTCTTTTCCTCTGGAGGGGAGAATTATCCTCCAAAATAATTAGACAGCCAAAATATTCTCCAAAATAATCAGAGTGATCACTGCCTATTGAGGAGTCTGTGGATGGACACATTTTCCTCATGGCCCTGATATGACAGAGAACACCCTGCTCCCTGAAGGCACTCCTGCTGCTCTTGAGCACCAGCACTGATGCCATTGATGTCCCAGGTGCCTCTAGATGGGTAGTGGGGGTTTTCAGGGGTTTCACAGGTAGCAAAGCTGAAAACGTGGGAGCCATCCACTGTCAGGGTGCATGCTCACACTCAGGAAAGCCTTGTGAGAGACTCTAACTGTGTTTGCAGCTGGGCAGGGCCGACACCTGGCAGAACTTCTGATTCTGGAAATGTGTTGCCTGGAGGCCAGGAAGCACAGTGAGGCCTTTTTCACCTTCAGTCCTCTGGAGACTTAATGCATTAAATATTTGCCTGTCTCTTGGTACAGATGGTTCATGAACACATGCAGGACTGCTGAAAGAGCTGCACTGCCCCTGGGTCCTGTTCCTATTCCAGTACATAAATTATTAATTCCCCCTTTGTCCCCGTATATCCTTTCATGTACTTTCATGACACAGCTTTGCTGACTGTCACCCATTTTTCTACCTTGGCCCATCTCTGTTGATGGTTGAGTCACTAAATTTCCATTGTCTGTGTGACACAAATAAACAAAGAATCTCTTCTAAAGGAGTCTTTCTCCAGGGCTCCCATTGTGCTCTGTGGTTTATATCTGAGACATTGGCATGGGAAGCACAGGCTTGCACCTTGCTGTTATGGGACATGAGGAGAATCACCTGAGGATCACTTCACTCACCCCCACACGAACAAGTCCTGCTGCTCAGAGATGTTCTGAGCTGTTGGAAAGATCCTCATGGGTCTGTGTGATTTGTCACAAGTCCTGTAGGAAACCTGGGCCTTTCTGTAAGGACAGCTGGGAGTGAGCCCAGCTCTGCTTGGCAAGTACAAATGGACAGAGATAAGTACACAAGGCAATAGGATTGAGTTGCTGGTCTCTCCTTTTTCCCCAACAGTGCTTTAAGTGGCATTTTTCAGTTTGAGTCAGCTGAGAGCTTCTTGGCAATGCTGCCCCAAGCTGAATTTTACCTCCTGACAGGCAAGAAGTCACAGAATGGCTGCTTCTGCCACAGGGAGAGAGAGAAAGGAAGATGAGGGAGGTGAGAGAAAGCAAAAAGGACAAAAGCTCTGGCAGATTGGTGATTTGAGACCTAGCACAACAGGGGATGTGAAATACATGGGAATGGTGAGCACTGTTTCTCTGTGGGGGCCGATTGTCCTGCAGCAAATCTGGCTTTGGAGCAGAGGTGGAAGGAGGAATTTTAATGATTGCCCAAAAATCTCCCTAGGAAACAGCCTAGGCATCTAAATATTTTTATACACTTATCAGTCATTATCTCTAGGTGCTGTTATGGTCACAAAGTGACTGGAGAAATATGACATCTATTTGCTCCACAGATGTCTTAACCCAAGAGGCAAAAACTGGGCTTTGGCAGACCCAAAGTAACAGACTCTCAGTGTCTTCATGGCTGTGGGAGCCCACATGGGCAAAGGAAAGAAAAAAAATGTTGAGATTTGGGGAAATTTGAGAATCTGGCAATGAGAACTGGCACTTCTGAAGGTGGGACTGGTCCTGATCTTCTGCCCATCTTGAGAGAACTCTCAAAGCTGAGGTGTTTAAGTGTCAATCCCATTCTGCTACTGGCAACATAAAAGTAATTCCTGGACATGTCTTAGGCCTTCATTGCTGCTAATTGTGTGTTGACACACCTACTGGTGAGTAAAGTCCCTTCGCATGAAGTACTTGATGCCCTGTACTGATTTAAGATTCCCCTTCTCCTGTTTGAGTGTGCATGATGAGTGGAACTCATCACCAAGGGATGTTGCTGAGGGATACGAAACGTTAGGGGAAGACAGAAAAGCATGACATTGAACCAAACGAGGGTTTTTCTGGCTGGTGCATTGTTGGTAGAATTTTTAGCTTAGCTACAGGACAAAACATAACCATTCTCCATGTCAGTTCGAACGATGCTACATCAGACATTGCAAAAGGCCAGTGTGAGGGAAGAGCTTGCAAACATGCAAGTCTCTTCTTCTGTTTCAAGGTAAAACTCATCCAAATATCTCAGATGCCAAAATTTGAATAGGTTTAAGTTTCATAATCTAAAATGTAACAAGGGAAAAACGTTCTGTTCAGCCGAATGAACTCTTCCTCTGAAGCCTTTTTCTGTGTCCTGTGACAAAAGGCTGCATTTGGGTATGGTCCCTTCACATTGCCACCCCAAAAGAGGCAGAACCTTGTCTGCAGCAGGACCAGCCCAGTGCTAGCAGGAGACACGGGCAGCCTTGTTCATCACCACTCTGCTGAGTAACCTTGTGGCCTCATCCTCATCACCCCGTGTCATTCCCTTACCCTGGCTCGTGCTTTATCCCCTGGGCCTTTGTTCTGTGTGTAATTAGTGTGTCAGCCTCTCAGGGCACTGACCACATCCCCTTATCTCTGTGGAGGCTTTTGTGACCTTAGCAGAGATGAATGGGAGACAATGACCTCTCTCATATCACTGCTTTGGATGATTTTGGCCATGGCTCCCTTCTCATCTAGAGCATATTTAATCATGTAATACATGGACTTCCATCTGGTTTGCATATTCCGAAAAAGCTGCTGAAATGGAATGGTTTTACACTCAGCTGCATTCCATGCAAAGGTTTTTCAGACTTTGGTAGACTGATTAAACTGGATTACTCCCCTCTCCCTACTTCCATTATGGTGAGATCCAGTGCAATTAGCCTTGGATGAAACCAATAAACTTCAACACTGGCTTCTTTATACTAAAGAAAAGTTGAGCCCAGCAGAGAGGCGTGGGAGGTGAAGGTTTTATTCCTGGTCTGATCTCCTCTGTGACCTTGAGGAAGTTGCCTCACTGCAGCAGCTCCCATCCTATCTATGCTCTTTGTATCCTGGCTGTTGAGGCTGGAAGTGCTCTTCAGGGGGAAGATTGTTTCTGCATGCTTATGAAGTGGCTCACCAGCCTTCATGCTGATGGGCATCTTAAGGCTCTTTTGTGACATCCCTAAAATAAGAAGATTTCCTGACAGGAGAAACAGCTCCTACTGACAAGAGAAATAAGTTCTAATGTAGATGAGGAAGTGAAGGGACAAGCAGAAAAACAGCAAAGCTGTTAGGCAGAGCCTACTGGTTGCCATAAGTGGTCATTTGGCAAAAAGTTATACGAGTTTCACAGTCTCTGCACAAGCAATTCAGCTTGTAAATAGACACTGCATCAAAAAAAAAAATCCCTAAACAACAAATACACACACAAAACCTCAATCCAAAATGCCTCCTTTTTTTGTTAAATGACTTTCTTTTCTTTTTGTTCTGTACTGGTGAACTGAATGTATTGGTCAGTGCCACTAAAAAATCTAATTAGATATCGGCAAATTTTATTTTTTCAGATATTTCTGTCACACACAGCAGCTGTAGCTGGGATGGAGGAGGTTAAAGTTCTCGAAAGACTGTATTATTTTATCAGATTTCTCAGGGTGTTTTAATGCTTGGATCTTGCAGCTGATTGCGAAGGCAAAAATTAGTACGGATCTGCACTCCTAATAGGATCTGCACCAGTTGCAAGCCTGGGGCCTCAGGGCAAAGCCATCAGCCAAGCCTGCTTAAACAGCGGTGGAGATCCCACTGCCTAACAGCCATGCAGCCAGAAAACATCTGTATTTTCAACTGAGCATCTAAAGCTGGTTGCCTGCCTTTTCAGAAACAGCCCCTAATCCTATTTATGACCCCGTGACTGACAGGCATCTGCATTCCAGACGAAGTACAGAAGAGTTCTCAATTACAGGAAATATGTAGAAAGTTGCAGCAGGTTATTTGCTCGTTAGACTTCCCCCTCAGCGACTGTGGGAGTGCAAGGCATGTTGGTAAACCCTCCTGCTGCCCATCATTTGTCTGTCATAATGTGATCAGCCATTCATTCCTAATGAAAAGCTAATGCCTCGAGAGGATCCAAAGGTTGGAGTTCAGCACGGCTTCTTAGGAAGATAAAAGGGGCAGAGCTAATTCTGAACGGATGTCATTTGTGTTTCCATGTGGCTCTGCCTGCTTTCATCTCTTTTTTAAACCTGTCCAGAGCTGCTGCCCTTCTCAGTGTTAAAGGATTTTTAGTGCCACTGAATTGCCTGATGAAGGGAAGCAGGAGTTTCTCCTCTCTCTTGATGGCTCCTTTTGGGAAGGGGGAGAATTGGTTTCTAAAGGATCAGCTTGTGCCAGGCTCTGGCCTCAGAAGCCATGTAGCCATGACCAGATCTACCACAGCTCTTCTCAATTGTACATCATCCTATTCCCACTTTGTGGGTGGGGAACTGAGATAAGAGGTGAAACATGACTGGGAAAGGTTCATCCACCTTGTCACTGCTCTATCGGATATTCACTCCCCCATTTCCCAGTTTGGTGCTCTCATTGCTACTGCTTTTCACCCACTGAAGGCATGAGCTAGAAGTAGTAATTTGTGGCCTTTCTGCTACCATTTCTAGAGGAAAATTAATGAAGTTTTTTTCCATGTGCTGGGAAGAATGAGGCAGGCATGTCCCCCTTGCCTCAACGCCCTGCCTGGCCAGGATTTCAAGAGGATTCATTATTGTCTCTTCCAGGTGGCCAGAACTTCATATTCAGCTTTTATAAGAAATTGCAATTTGATTGCTTTAACTTTTTCTATGCCACACCAGCTCATGCCAGGGACTATTCTGTGATCTTGGTGATCAGTTCCACTGAGGTGACCATTGTTATATTTAAAGTGTGCTGATGAGGAGTTCCAATGTGGATGGATCTGTGTGGATTCTCAGGCAAGAGTCTGCTCTGACTGCTTGATGCTACAGCATAAACACAGGACATTTCTGATCCACAGATAAGTCCAGGAGGTTGGATAGTTCACGTGTGGGAGCAATGGATAGTTCCCAAGAACAGCCTGCACTTGCAAGATGCAGAGAATTTGAGATAAATTGGAGATCATCCCAGCCGATGGTGGGACCCTCCATGCTCAGACACGGCTGACAGCTCAGTGGCGTTTTCAGTCCAAGTTATTTGCCCATCCCAAAGGACCTGAATTAATTCCAGGAAAGCATGTGCCCATTTCAGACATGAAAGACTGAAGGGAGGCACGACAGAGAGGAGCTGTGAGTGCATGTGTAAATAATAAGTGTCCCTTTCTCTGCCCCCCTCCCGGCACCCACTGCTCTGGAAGACTCTGGGCACCTTGACAAAATTTAACTCAAACAATCTTTTCTAACTGGTCAGCATGTCCTTAAGTAAACCTTAAAACCACCACAGAGTTAGGCAAGAGAGGAAATAGCAAATCCTGACATCTCCTACACACGCAATGCCCGGAGCAACACATGGAGAATTAGGAAGAAACAAAACCGTCTTGAATTTCTCCTTGAAAGTGTTTACCACAGCTGGGCTTTGGCATGTGCTTAGGGGAGGTTATCAGCATCACAGGCCACTGTAGATGAAATTACTGCATTACTGGCTAATTGAATGTCTTTGTCCTTAGCAAAAAATACAATAATAATACAATTAACTTTTAATAGAAGTCTCCAAATGATGCAATTCCATAATCCCTGAAACATTCAGCAGATTCAGGTGCAGCTCACCAAAGAGAATTAGCATCAGAAATTCTCAAAAAACCTGGCTTGAAAAGCAGGATAGGTGAAGGATGAGAAGAGGAATTCAATGCATTTTGCTGTTGGGAATCTGCTATGATGTGTTTAGCACCCAAGGCATTTGATTTTAAAAAAATAATTACATTCTCTGTTTCAGGATATATTCCCCACCTGTATCCCTCAGGTGTCCTGTGCAGGGCCAGGAGCTGAAATTCAGTGGTCCTTGTTGGTCCCTTCCAACTCAGTGCATTCTATGACTCTGTGAAAAATGTTGTGACTCTCTGTGGCTCACAATGTTGTTTCATTAATAACTGCTAAATAAATTACTGTTCTTCTGAATAGTTCTACAGAATTAAGAAGAGGAACACTGTTTTCCCTTCACTGTCTCCTCTCTTCACTGCTCTGAGCCTACCGCATGTGGCCCTTTCTGTGGGGTGCTTTCTGGGTGGGAAGAGGAGCAAGGAACAGGAGAGGAGCAAGGAACCCTCTTGTTTCCACATTCTGGTTGAGACCTGTGTGTACTTCATGAGTTACTGGATGGAAACAAAAGCCCCAAGAATCGTTTTATTGTCTGAATACATTTGATTTTTGCCTCAGTGATGTCCTAAACAATGAGTTTCCTAATTCAATAGAATGGTGTGGAAATGCTTCATTTCTTTGGTGGCACCTTGAGTCTTTTCCATTTAATAAATCAAAGCTTTATGTTTGTGGAGTGCATCGTACCCTGGATCTTAGTTTGGACTCTGAGGTTTAAGCTGCTATTACTGAACAGAAGAGAAGCATTGTGTGCTCCAAGAGTTTACAGCCTGTCTGGCTGTTCCTGTGGTGCTTTTCCTAACTGAGAATCAACAATTCATGAGGCTGTACCCGGCTCATTTGAGATGTGGAATTGCGAAGGTTGTCCCTCAGTGTGCCTGGGGCTATTTGGTGACACTGGTAGATGATGTGACCTTGGTAAATCAGATGTGCCCAAAAATACTGTAGGGACACACACATTAAAACGGCTCATGGAGTACAACTGCTTCTCTGGTCGGTTAAAACAGCTCAATGTGGCATGAAAGCTAAGTAAAATTAAATTACTTCTTGTCTTTTGACCTGAACATATCAGAGCTTCAGATAACTATATATAGGCGATGGAAAAAATTCATTGCCTATAACAAATATTGTTTACAAAATTCTCTAAATAGGGCTATTTTCCATTGCCAAATATAGACTCTCAAATGAAGCAGGAAAGCCAAAAGCCCTGTAGAACTGCCTTTATCACCTCTGAAGGCAGGAACAGTCACGGCAATCCTTGGTGCTCCTCCTTGGCTTGCAGCTTTACCTCTGCCTTACTAAAGCCAGGGAGACTTCCAAGTCACCTGGAACTGTCCTGGTCATCCGAGGAGTGCACACTCATTTTTTGCTTTTCAGCCCAAAATATTTGGTTTGACTCCCAAAAGGCAGAAAGCAGGTTATATTAAGCAGAACTCTGTTTGAAAGCCTTGACAGAGTAACTTCACCTTAAAACAGAAGCATCTATGGATCCTTAGGACCTCTGTTATTTTTGGAATGATTTTGGCAGTTCTGAGCACAATGAGAAGGAGCTGAACACTCAGTGTGTGTGCTGAACAAATAAATCTGCCCCAATGGTGTTACGGGGGAGTAATTTTAATTACACAGTTAATATCCACCAAAACAGTGCCATGCCTTGGAAACAGAGGCATCCAAAAGCAGTGGTCGTGTGTGATTATTGTCATGATTGTTTTATAAATCCCCCAGGGAACAGGGAAAAGGATTCAAACCGGAGTGCTGAAAGTCAGAATAGGCAAAGTGGGAAAGCATCTTCTGCTCTGATAAGCGTGCACACGGTAGGGAGACAGAAATGTTGCCTTTCTGAGGGGTGGTGATCCTGAGCTGGCTCCCTGGCTTGTCTGATAGGGAAACCACTGCCCCTTTCCCACGAAATGCCAGGCATATCTGAATTTATATAAATAAATAAATAAATTCCAGGCGAACTCCTAGCGTCCCCTTATAATAAATGTCAAGCTTCCCTGGATTTCCATCTTTAAAGAGAGCATAAATCCTTTTGTCTTGTATTTGAAAGAAAAATGTCCTTATCATAGAGATGCACAAGACTAAGGCAAAAGAGGTGAAATAAAAGAGAGAAAAAATGTCAACTTACAAAGAAGTAGAACTAATTTAACAGATCTCTATTTCATAGAAAGTTATAATACTTGTGAATATAAGGAGATTGCTATCTATTGGCCATCTTTTATAAGAAAACTGCTTCCACTCATTGAGGGGCTGCAGGATTCCTCCCAAAATTATGTATTTAATTTTGGAGAGAGACAATTGACAAAGGCCTGGAGTCACAGGACATAGGAGAATGGCTTCAAACTGATGGAGAGTGGGTTTGGATTACACAACAGGAAGAAATTTTTCCCTGCGAGGGTGATGAGGCCCTGGCACAGGTTGCCCAGAGAAGCTGTGGCTGCTCCATCCCTGGAAGTGTTCAAGACCAGGTTGGATGGGGCTCTGAGCAACCTGGGACAGTGGAAGGTGTCCCTGCCCAAGGAGGTTGAAACAAGATGATCCTTGAGGTCCCATCCAACCCAAACCATTCTGTGATTCTGTAATGATTCTATATGATTTTTATGGATCAACATGAGAAGCCCTTTTGCAGAAATTCCACGTCGAGTAGCAAATGAGGGATTTAACTCCACCAGACTTCCAGGTATCATTTCAAACCTGTGAACGGTGTTGCCACACATTGGTTTTGCACTGTGAGAAGCTAAACACTTGCCTAAGTCTTATAAGTACAGCCTTGGAATCTTGGTTCGAATGAGTCTTGGTTTTTTCCACTTCTGTTCTTGAAATCATACCTTAGTGTTGACTTAAATAGAATACATGACTTTGACCCCAGTCCATTTAGGTAATAATGAAAATATTCTAGTTTATATTTTTTGTTGTTGTTGCACGTGCCTTTCCTAATTTATTTAAAACATACGAGAGATAAAATGTTTGAGTCACTCTAAAACAGGGACTATTCGTCAACTAAGACCTGACAGCAGGGAGGCTGCTGCCAAATTGGCAACCAGTGTCCAGGCTTCGTCTGGACTTGAATTTTCCCAATTGCATGTGTTGCTGTCAGCTGACAAACCAGAACATATCCAGCCGTGTGTCATCTCTGTGCCATCCATTAACTCCCTCTCATGAGCCACTGTGTGTCCCCAGAGACTTTTCCTTTCTATCGGATCATCGTAAGGGATGGATTTAAAACGCGGCTATCTGGGAACTTTGATGTATGCCCTTGAAGGAAAGCTCCTTCTTGTGGAATGGAATGCTGGAGACCGATGTTTTCTTCTCCCTCAGCCTCTTCCCTCCTCCAATCAAACATCAGGTGGAGGAAGTGAGAGGGTAAACTGCTCGTAGGCAACTGCTGCTTCTCCAGTTGGTGCTTTATTCCCAGGAAAAATACACAGCTTTCATAGATGTGGGGCTCTGAGATCAGCCCTGCAGACCCTTTGGACTGAGTCCTTGCTAAACCACTTGGGCTGTGGATGAGCAGCTAATCCATGATTCCCGGCCATGCAGGAGGCAGCCAGGAGTTTCTCCTGCACAGAGCTTGGAATTACCAAGTTTGTTAGAACAAGTGGCCAGGTCGGAATGGACGCTGCCTTATCTAACTGATTGCACTTAGAATGATTTCATGCTTCACAGTGCTTTACAGATGCTTTTTGAGGGAGTTTAAACAAAAGACAGCTACCAGAGGATAAGCTGTTTCTGAAGACATTTGGCTCTTACAGCTAATTCACTTGCCAAAGAAAACTCTGTGTTCCAATTCTATGAGAACCCCTGGAAACATTTCTCCTGCTGTTGTCTGCTCCTCTCTGCTTTCTCAAGCAAGTGACTATTGTCTTCACTAGACAGGAAATCTCTTCCTTAGCCTCTCTTTTTCTCCATCACGGCTGTTTCTTTTGCTCCCTCGCTTTTCCTTTTGCAAATATTACAGGTTTCTGCTGCCAGTTACTTTATCTCCTTCCTTATCATGCTACTTTTCAGCCAACAGCCTTTACAGAAACCTTTTTTAGCTCAGGAAATCAGTGCAGCGGCAATTTCACATCAACCAGAACAGCCACCAGACAGCTGTGTGCTAAAGAGCCCTTCCATTGTGTGCAGAGCCTTGTTGGACACATCCCTGGCTGCAGGAATTTGCACACCAGGCATCATTATGTGTAGGGTATAAGCACCTAATGTGGCATATGACAGCATTTGATATGAAAAAAAAGATGAATTTTTAAGCTCCAGTACAGTAAAAACCCCAAATTCTTATGTCTACACATATTCAAGGGAGCACAAATCCAGCTTTTACACAGTAAAAATGAACTTTAAAGCAAGCTATAAAGGGACTTGTTCTATCGAAGCATGGAATAATCCTAATCTGCCCTCATGTCTAGGGACACACACACACACAGTGAGTTGCTTCATGGTAAAGCAATGTAGAAAACTATTTTAAAACTTTTCCCCTTTCCAGACAATGAATCTTTTGGTACCTAATTTTTTAAGAAGTATGTCTATGGAAAGGGCAGTCTGGCTCAGAAAGCAAAAGGTTTCAAGCTCTCTGAAGTTCCTCAGCCCTGTTTATCTGCTACCTCACCCAGAGATATTTAAAGCAATCATTGGAACATTTCCTGTCTGATTTTCTTATCCCTGCATGGTAAATTCTTCCCACCTGTACTAATGCCTTACAAGGACCATTTGTTTTAACAGCAGGGTATAAAGAAGTCCCCTTAAGTGATTGCCTTTGGATTTCTATTATTAAGAAGTCTTGAGATGATAAACTTAGCCCCATTAATTGATTGCAGAATCCACAAATGCTTACTCTCTTAGTAAGGTTTGAAAAGCATACTATTATATGAAAAATTTGGGCTCCAGCTGCCACGTGTTCAACATCCATCAGTCCACCTGATTTTCCTCATGGCTGTTCTTGGGTGTGGGATTCAGACCACGGATCCCTTCTAATCTCACTCCAACACTACAGCTGCTCCAGTGTGAACGTAGTATAAGAAAAATCAGATTCAGGTCTAGATATACATTAAGAATACAATTTTACGTTACATCTGGCAAGCTCTCATGGCATGTCAGTAGCATGTAATCAGTCATGCTAATGATACACTGTAAAATAGCTACAACCCACACAAAACATGGAGTGGGAACTACTTCCTCTAAGCAGAGGGAACTGGGGTCTGGTGTCACCCTCACTGAGATGGCTGGCACAGAACAAATTAGTGCTGTAATTAGGAGCAGAATGAGTCTCATGACATTTTCAGGACATTTCAATTAGTGGGGGAAAAATACACACCGCGTTCCCTGAAACATCCTGCAGCAAATGAAACCTGCAGGGCAATTCCTCTGGTGCTAAGATGTTTGAGAGGGTCACAGCCCCTGTGTCAGGAGGCAATCAAAGATGAGTGGTTTATGGGTTGTGTGCAAGCCCAAGTTATTGCATGTACAGGGGTTTATTTGGTGACACGAATTTAATGAAGCTTTACAAAGTAAAATATCTCCAATATTGACCCTCATGTTGATTTCATATTTTTGGAAACACAAGCAGAGCGTAGAGTAAACTCAGTGTCAGGAGGAAAATGATGGCATTGAGAAAACAGCTAAGATTAGCTTCTAATCACAGGGGAAAATATGAAAAAACCCTATGGTCTCAATTCTTTCAGCATTTAACTAGTTATATGATTCAATATGAGCAAATAAATCCCATCAGCAACACCGTATCTTTATTTTTTTTTAGGAGGGTAGGAACAAGATGATCTTTAGGGTCTCTTCCAACCCAAACTACTCCTGACTTTATGATTCTATGAGTCTGTGATTCTATGACTCTTTGATATTATGAGTCTGTGATTCTACGACTTTGTGAGTTTATGATTCTGTGATTCTATTATTCTGTGACTCTATGGTTCTATGATTCTATGATGTAGAGGAGCTACTTCAGAGCAAGCCTGTGCCCAGGTGTGTCACCTATTCATATCCCATAACTGCAGAAACCCCCTCCTGACTGTCCAAAAGCCATGATGCCACCCCTCACGACTGAAAAGGATTATCACATGTGTTGTTTTGGGGGCCTTTGTGGTGGACAAAGGTCTGGAGACACCACAGAGGCTCCAGTTGTCCTATGCAGCCATGCTGTGACAATCTTGGGCAGCAAAGCTAAGGGGAAACTCTCTTTTGAAACCGTCTGGTATTGATTTGGTGTCTTCCAAGTTTTCCTGTGCCCTGTTGTTGGGGTGTTTCTGCTTTCACTGCAAAATTTTTGAGACTCTGTGATTCAGTTATAGAGGAGAGGAGAGCTGCAAATCAATAACTGGGGCTGTTTTCACTTGTTTTGAGCAGTCCAAAGTACTTCGGAACTGTTTCAATTAGATGGGCACCTATTGTGGGTATTATGCTGAAAAAACAAAATAGAAATATCAGAGTGAATACATGAGCAATGTTTCTTGCAACAATTTGAGAATTTTAGGGCACATTTTGATTATTTTATTTTCTGTCCTTTCTGGACTTCTAGAATGCATCTTAGCATGCCTCAGTGGCCAGACTAACACACCAGTGATGGTACCTCACTCCTTTTGTGATGGAGCTGTCACAAGCGCTCTGCTGGAGCATCCCCTCACTGGATAATTCTGCACATCAGGAAATCGGGTCCTGCAGGCTTGTGCAGGGCTGCACAGACTGAAGTCCACAGCAGTTCTCACATGCTTAGAGTTAAGGACGTGCTTCAATATTTCCAGGACCGGGGCCTGCCTCCTCCCAGTGGGGAATTGTGCTCTTCCAGAGGCTTTTGCCCCAGTGTGCTTGTGGAAATCTGTCCCTTTAAGCCTTGCAGAGCTGAAGCGCTCCAATCTTCTCGTAGCCATTTTGCAAGTGCTGACTGCTGGGTGCCTGTTCTGGTTAGTACCTGTCCTGCTTTTCCACATGCCTCTCCTTCCACCTCTGCAGCTCACACGTGTGATGGTCCATAAAGGCTCACAGAGAGGTAAGTCTGGCTTTTCTTTTGTGTTTGATCATGGTGAAAATGCTGTAACACATTGTTTGTGGTATGAATGTCCACAGCTTTGAAAAATTGTCTCTGTTCTCTAGTACTGAAGAGCAGGGTCTGTTCCAGGATGCAGCGCTTTGCCAGATTACACTGATAAAGCAGACTTCTGAAGGCTCCTTCTCTTGAAATCTGAAGGAATATTTTTGTTTTTCTCTCTAGCTGAGGCAGCTTCACTGTCAGTGGTAAATGCTTAAAACAGGTGCCAGACAGGTACCTTGTTTATTGCACAAATAAATTTCATTTTGCAGTAGCCTTGGATTTGAAAATACGAGGCAGAGGTAGCAGCTGAAGGTAATAAGAGGCACGGTAGCTGAAGGATATGTGATGTGTCAAACAGATGTCAATTTTCAGACCTCTGTCATGCACTGAGCAGCTAAAGAGCAGCAGTGAATGATGCAACTCTTGATACATCCCATATTATGTCAGCTAAAAATCTGGATGCCACTGAATGGTTTAAAACTAGTTCCTGAAGGGTAATATGTTGTAATACTGTGATAATGAGGATACTGGAATAATAACTTTGAAATAATAATGAATAGTATTTGCAAGAAAAGGAAGCAAATTTGGAAGCCTGATTTCCATCACAAACCAAAAGTTTAAATTGAAAGAGCTGACAGGCTTGCCTACAAATTAATGTAACAGCAGGGGATCTACACAGTCTTTTTCTGTGAATGTGGTTAGCCTGCAGGAAATTCATAAGTAAGCTCAGGAATCTACCCTTTTCTTCTGGAATGCCAACAGATTATCCCAGGGAAAAATGTGAGTAGTGGCTATTACATCATAAAGCAGTCAGTTTTTACACTGCAAGATGACAGTCTTTTTCTGCTTTGGGCCTCTTCCAAGCTTTGCAGGGGGTTTAGGAAGAGCTGTTAAGACTGTAAGACAGAAAACTGCAGAAGTTGTCCCTGTTCTGTATTTGTCATGTACCACAGTCTGAAAAAAAATCGGAAAGCTGAAATAGTGGGGAATGCTGAGCTGGCAGAAAGGAGAGTGCAGGGATGCAGACAGAATCAGTGCCTGTGTCCTGTGCTGTTACAAAATGTGATGCTTGGGAAGCGCTGAAAGTGTTTTCAGCTCCTGAGACTGGATCTTGTGACCTATGATTCTTCTGTGGTGGTTTGAGTGTTTGCAGAGCTCACTCTCAAGCAGAGGTGCTGCTGATTCATGAATATTCAACCCCTTGCAACTGCTGTAGCAGCATCTTGCCTGCCTTGTGTGAGTTGTGCTTCTGAGCTGACGTGCAGGAGAGCTCTGCGATCCTGCACGGTACCACAGTTGAGCCTGTGCTCTGCCCTGGGTCAGCCACTACTCACACAGAATCCCAGAATCCCAGGATGGGTCAGGCTGGAAGGGACCACAGTGGGCCACTGGTGCCACCTCCCTGCTCCAGCAGGGCCATCCCAGAGCACAGGATTGTGTCCAGAGGGGTCTGGAATATCTCCAGTGAGGAGACTCCACACCCTCTCTGGTCTCTGTTCAGGGCTCGGTCACTGCCCAGGACAGAAGTTCTGCCTCCTGTCCAGGTGGAACTTCCTGGGATCAGTCCCTGCCCGTTCCTCTGGTGCCATGGCTGGGCCCCCCGGAGCAGAGCCTGGGCCCTGCTCGGAGCCCTCCCTGCAGACAGGGACACACAGGGCTGAGGGCCCCTCTCAGCTGGGGCTCCTCTCGAGGCTGAACAGCCCCAGCTCCCTCAGCCTTTCCCTGTCAGAGATGCTCCAGGCCCTAAATCATCTCCACAGCCTCCGCTGGCCCTGCTCCAGGAGCTCCCTGTCCCTTCTGTCCTGAGGAGCCCAGAGCTGGACACAGCTATCCAGATGTGCTTCCCAGGGCTGAGCAGAGGGACAGGATCACTCCCTGACCTGCTGGCAATGATCTTCCCAATGCACCCCAGGACACCACTGACCTTCTTGTCCCCCAGGGCACTGCTGGCTCAGGGACGGTCACAGCAATCCTAAACGGTGGGCCCACGGTGGGTGGGTTTTCTTCTTGGAGCAGTGGAAGTGGTTCAACTGGACACTGGGTCAGAATGGGAGTGCTCATCCCTGCAGGATATGACAAGCCCCTGGGTTTTGTGAATCGCTTCAAACACCATCAGCAACGGAGGCTGCTTTCTCAGCCTCCTGCTTTTGGTGCAGGTACCGTAGGAAGATTTTTCCGTGGACTCGCAGCCCCAGTGTTGCCTTTACAGGCAGTAGAAAGCATCGTCTGGGGCAGAAGAGACGCCTGTTCCCAAGTGCATGCAAACGTGTTTTGATGTGCTGCCTTCCTACTCCTTGGCTTTTGTTATGGGAACAACATCAATACAGTGGGAAATCCTTTTAAAACATCTAATATTTCATTGTGACTTTGAAGACTGCTGCCCTGGCCTGTGGGACAGAGCTGTGCTGCCATCTCAGAGGAATGTGACCCTGCCTTTCTCCACACGTAGCCACCCTGGCTGGGGGCCTGGTCTGATCAAGCAGACAGTGTCTTTCCATTCAACCACCTTTCACTCAACCATTGAAGAGAACTTTGTTCTGCCTTGCTGTCCAGCTGTTATTTTACAGCTCTGTGTTCCCAGATTAAGGAACCGGTTATATTTTTAACTCCCAAAATGTCTTTCCCATTAGTTCTTTCCCACTTGATCTGTGTGGGTGGCCTTCAGCTCCTCGGCCCCAACTAATGCCTAACCTTAGTCGGTGTTCTAGAGCTGGCTTATCCTGTACCCTGCCCAGCCCATTGTCTTGCACCCAATTCATCATCTCTATTGTAAACTGCACATTTGAGGATTGGCATTTTGTCCCCACTGCCAAATGTCCAAAGAAGTTGTCTCTTCCCCTCTCCTTGCTCTCTCCTCTCACTTGTTTGAAGCTGTTTGCCCTGGGATTTCCATCTCTGTCCCGTGAACCCTTTCATTTTTGGTCAGTGTTGACAGCTTTAACCTAATTTTCAGAGCTCACACTTGTGCTGAAAGCACCTGGGACTTCCCCTTGACAGGACATCTTAATTTGAAATGCTAGGATTTGTAGGTAAACCATACTAGGGACAAGTCTTCTGGTCCACAGGAGGCTTCTGGAATTGCAGAGGCCATAAAAAACCAAAACATTAAACTCACATGGGGTAAGAAGGAAATCAATAACTATATAACTCTATATTTACCTGTGATAAGCAATTCTATTTTTTATTATTTTAAGGGAAAACTAATTTCATTAAGGGCTAGATTCATGTTTTCTGGGCACTTCACTCTGACAGTCCCAAAAATCCCTCTCATTTAGCCCAACTCCCTTTCTCCTCATAGGTTGTTCCTACTTTTAGCCTATCAGTGCATGTTGGCCCACAAGACAAAGTGGTCTGCAAATAAGGTTGTGATCCTAACAGAAAGCAAGTCTATATCCTCATTTTGTCCTTCTTTTTAAGTCTTTGATGGAATTCACCACTCCCTAAGACAGGGGTGCCCCGCCTGCAGCATACAAGCTGTTTCCAGCTGGCCAAAAAATTCATCTCACAGTCTGGTTTTGGCCACCTTTCTTTAGAGTCCCTCACATCTGAGTGACAGACTAATAAATTCATCTGGAGAACTACTAAGGACAGAACAAGAAATTAACTGGGAGGGAAGAGAGATGTGAAAGCAGATATTAAAAGAAGCTGTCCTGACAGCAGTTTGCCAGCTGCAGTGACAGATATTGGTCCTTTTCTTTTAACACCTCTGGATGTCCACAGTGAAGGATGCTCACCTATCCTGACATGGAGGATGACATTAAACAGCATTTAAGTCTGTGTGTTTGCTCGAAATCTTCCATAAATTTTTGCAGCCATCTAGCAAGGACTTGGAAAAGCTTAGGACTTTATTGTAGCAACTTGCTCAAGTCTTGGGTGGGGTATGTGGATGGTAGGAGGTATAAATTCAGAGAAAAAGTTTCTTTGGGCATGTCACTAAAATATTCACCTGCAGTTGTAGCACCCTTTGAGCAGCTATTGGAATAAGAGGTACAAGGCAAGGAGAAACTAATCTCACATCATTACCTAGAAGATTTTCTGTTTCCCCAGCACCTTTTAGGAAGTGCTGCTGTCAAACCCCACATTTGAAGGGAGGCATCCAATTTGCCTTCGGACATTGAGGTGAGCACATCAGTCGATAACTTCGTCCCAGGTCTAAAGCCATTCCCACAGTTATCCACGGAGTGACTTTCCCCCCTGGCATTTCCAGCTATCTCCACATGTAACTGACTTCCCTTTCCCCAGTACCCCATGCAGGCAATTTCCTTCATACTCAAGTCCAGATGAATGGCTTTTTCAAGGAAGAATTTGTGAAGTGCTGCCAAACGCTTAACTGTTAATTTTGTGCTGTGATTTCTGAAAACAATGAATGATCAGTTTTATTTGGTGCGTTCTCTTCATTGCCCTATAAATCCATGGCGTTCTATTGACCATGGTTCAATTATCAAGCACGTAACTCAGGACCCACTAGAAATTCTTTAAAGCATTTTGCAAACTTCCATGGTCTTTGGATCAAGTCTTAAATGCTTACAGATTATCTTTCATACTTCTTTTATCCTGGGATTTTTAAGCAAAATTTATAGGATGAGAACTAAGGGCCTTGATCATCTTGTTGTTCCATTTGGGGGTTTTTTTAAGTGGACAACTATAAGTTCCAGGAAGAAAATCACTAATGAACCTTATTATTGCCCTGATCCCTAAAAACATTTGGACATGTGCTCAGCTTTAAGCATGGGGTTAATCTTACCAACTTCTTGACAGCTCTTTTTCTTTTAAAGCTGGACATGAACTTAAGGGCTATTTTGGATCAAGACCTATGCAAGCAGTTAGAGTGAGCTAAATCCACTTAATTGCAGATTGAGCTATGGAACTGGCTCTCAGTAAATCCTGATTGTGGTTTTGGTTTTTTTGGGTTTTTTTGAGAATGGATCTATAAACCACTCCTGCAGACACTATTATCAGAGACCCACTAAATGCTTTAAGAACAAAAATCTCCCCGACAGCAGAATTTCAGCTCAAGTTATTATATTTTACTTTGTTGGGAAAGGAATGGGTTTTGCAAGGCAGAGGGGGATGAACCCTGTGAGGGAAAAAAACCCAAGTACTGCTACTATCAAAGGTCAGCTGATTTTTTCTCCTAAGTTTGCAAACTTTTGGATTTTGTTTTTCCTCATTTTCTGCTTTGCTCTCTTAAAGTTGTTTGTTTGTTTGTTCGTTTTTTTTAAGCTGCAGTTCTGGCTTTCCAATGAATTTCTTGATATCAGCTTTTGTGTTGTTTTCTGTATTCACACCTCCTGAGCTGTAGCTCTTCACTCGTGGAGCCTGCACTGTTCCCACTGAGCAAGTCATTGCTTGGGGCAATGGAATATAAACACTTCATGGAGGAATGGATGACCTCAGGGCTGACAGAAGTGGACACTTCAGATTATGTTTAGGCACTGTAAAAGCTCTGGTATTTATGAAGATTTTATGGCAGAGCAGATGAAGAGAAAAATCTCAAGAAAATTTCCTAGCCATGAAGTCAAGCTGTTTTTGCAAACTGAGCCATTATTGAAGGCTGGTTAAGGCTTCAAAACTCAGGATGTGATGCTTAACCAGGATCAAGCATTTCAGTTTATTTCAGGTTGTAGTTCTGGAATGTTTCTAATGTAGTAAAAGTTATCATGCTAATTATGCTCCATAATACCTACTGAAAAATGCCTGGGAAAATGAAACATGAAGTTTCTGGTGAATTAAAAAGAAACTCACTTGGGCACCACTGTTCAGCAGGACTGGGATCTTTGTCTTTGCTCCAAACAAACTGCTGTTGCCTAAAGCAGTTTTGTTTCTGCACAAGAGCATCTTCACCGAGCCTTCAGTGTGCACATGCTACCTTCATCTCCCAGTTTTCTTGTACTGGCAGTAGTTATGCATTTCAGAATTAAATTCTGAATGCCAGTACCGGCACATCTAACTTTGACTTCTTATCACTTCTTCAAACAAATCCAGGCCACTGAAGTTCCATCTGAAGCAAGAATCAGAGTGCTGGTTTTGAATTCTCTGCCTTGTGGTTCTCAGGGAAGACTACTTAGCTGGTGGCATGGAAAAGCCCTGGGGTTTGCCTGGTGAGCTGCATTGAATCAGTCTGAGATCTGTCAGCAATGTCCCTCTGTGCAGGGAAGACATAATTTAAAGCAGGGAAGTGTAGGTGCCTATAATCTATCACATTAAATGATTCCATTGGCATCCATCACGGAGCTACACAGCCAGCAGCTATGTGGCACACAGAAATTGAGAGTCTGAGCTTGTACCGAGCCCACCACCTGCTTTCAAATGTCACAGATGTAATTCCAAGCTTTATTGTATCAGTAAAAACTGGGACTAATCCCACTGAAGTCAGACATTAAACCTGCATGAGATCAGAATAAAGCTAAGTATTTATTAGTTGTATGTGTGACTCAGACACTTTCCACTATTCACATCATTTTTTTCCTGTACATTTTGGATGCAAAGAAACTGTTCAAGAGCAAATACTGCTAAAAAAAAAATCTCACCAGATTTTGCCTTTCATTTTGTGTGAACGAGGTCCAGGCCATTGCAGCACTGCCTTGCTATTTCTTAACCTTGGTTTATGAAATGGCATTAGGGATCCTTCTGTTTTTGAGATGCCGTGGAGGGAGATGAAGGGCCTGCCCAGGATCAGCCTCTGGGATGATGGAGTTGTCCTTGTGCTGCCTTTGCTTGGCTGCTGTGAATAGAGAAGTGTATTATGCAGGTATTCTTCCACTGTTGTCCCTTTTTGTGCCGCTGTCACCCTTGAGCCTCCTTGGCATTTAGGAAAATAGAGGAAGGAGCCACAGGAATTGCTGAGCTCCTCTCCTCAATCCAGTCTCGGTACTGAGGTGCTTTTCATTGTCACTCACATGCAAATTCTCCCTGCAACAGGAAACTTCACCACATAATTTTGCAGTGATGGGAAAATAGGTCACTGAATAACTTTACTCAATGAGAATTTTCCTCTTTCTGTCCGAGTTCTATTCTCCAGCGCCCTCATATCCCTCTGAGAAAACTACAGGCAGCAGGCCCTTTCTCAGAAACCCGTATCTTCCATTTCTGTGGAAAAAAAAAAAATTAAAAAAAGCCATGGGAGTTTGAGACAAAACTGTTCCCATGAGAACTCCCTTTTGCATAATTGCTGTTATCTGATTATGGTGGGAGAAGGGTTTTTTTCACCTTTACCCCAGCCTAGGACAAGTACTATGTCCCGACGCCAAGTCTCAGGAATCCAAGATTATTGACCTAGGGAATAAGTGCCTCTGAGTCAGATCCTGGGATCAGGAGGATCCTGATGGCTGTGTTTTTTGTGTTTGAGGGATCTAGTTTTCGAGGAGGCAATGTAGTAATTATTGCCCACTCATCTCCCACTTTTTCTTCCCATCAGCTCTCTAGCTAGCCAGATTCTACATCCTAAGGTCTTCAAACAGGTGATAGCATGGCACAGACACTGTGACCATGGCAGTTGAGCTCTCACTCTCTGCAGATAAATAATTCCTTCCTGGTAGTTTTATCCTTAGGACATAAAATCAAGGATCATGCTCTGACCTGAGATTTGGCTCATCTGTTGGGGTTATTCTGAATGCTCTGTCAGCAGTGTGGAAATCAGCAAATTTCTGTTTTCTGGACTTAATGGGAATCACATTGAGTAGATTTGTGCAATAACAAAGATTACAAAAATTACACTCCATGTGAGCAGTGGGCTGTGTCACATACAAATCTGACTAGAGATATTTGTAATAACTTGACAAAAGCTGTCATTTGATATTTTAAAACATATTTAATCTCTGAGCCTGAGAAGCTGATTCTGTCATTTTCACATGTTTGTTTTCACTCTCTGCTGTGCGAGTGTGGGACTCACAACTCTTATATTGCTCAGCAGCTTTAAAGCCATGTTTCTGCTTCATTATCCACAAAGATTGCACACCACAAACCTCTACAAGCACTAAGTTGAGGTGGTTACTTTACAAAATATGGTGTGTAAAGCAAAACCGAGATTTGTATTAAAATTCCTCTCTGAGACACTGAGAACATAAATAAGAATCAACAGAGGTTATTTGCAGTGCTAGACACAGTATTTTGCTGCATACTTCCATTTACAGGGTTTTTTTCTTTCGTAAATTGCTGCTAAATATATGTGTACTGGTCGTACCAGACAGTTCAAAACTTATTTTAAAACCTAAATCCCTGGAACTAGACAAAGTAATGAGCAATTTTTATGAACTCATGTTAAAAACTTGGCTTGTTTTGTGTGGCGGATAATGCTTCCAACTTGGGCTCCTCCTCATGCATTCAATCTGGGCTTAGTACCTTATGAGCCAAATTTTGCCCTCACTTAACAGCTTCGTAGCCCTGAGTGCTGAAAACAGGGGCTGCACAGGGTAATTGAGAGCAAGGCTTCATCATTTGTGCTCAGTGAGCGTGCTTAATTCCTCATCAACACAGGGGGATTAACCCCAATTAATAGAGGTTCATTTTGCTTTTGAATTACTGCTACAGATGATCTAATGGTATTTATTTAACCCTTATCATAGCAGGAAAGAGCCTTTCATCTGATGTTACAGTTGAACAGCTGAATTCTCCCTCACTTTCCAAAATCTCTGCAAGATGTTTGCCACCCAACAGCTCCGACTCCCTGTATTTTTCAGCACTTCCTTTGCTTTCCTCACACTATCCACAGGAACATTTTTGCTTAGAGAAAAGGAACATGTTACCTGCCTCCTCAGCAGTCTCCCCTGGATGAATTAGCTGGTCTATCAATGATTCTGTTTGCTCTCTGTGACACAGATAAAGAGGGACCATGTGCTGTGTTTTGGAGAGGGTCGGCACTGCAACCACAGCAACCTTTTACAGGAGGTATACTTGGATTCATGCAAGACATGTTTATGTGAACTGAGAAATTGTCCTCCTGCCAAAGATCATCCCTGGAAGTGCTCAAGGACAGGTTGGATGTGGCTCTGAGCGATCAGGTCTAGTGGAAGGTGTCCCTGCCCATGGTAGGGGGGTTGGAATGAGATCATCTTTAAGGTCACTTCCAACCCCAACCATTCTAGGATATCTTGGGCATCTGAACCCTTGGATATACAGAAAGCAACCCTTGATCACTAGTCCTTGATCATGCAAGTCAAGACAGAAATCAGAGCAGATGTGTGAAGGTGGTTGCAAAGATGGCACAGGGCTGCCTCACTGTCTCTTTGCTCCTTGGTTGTTGCATACACAGCCACTTCTCAGTCAGCCTGGTCGTGATCTCACCTAACTGTGTGGGTAAGAGCTCCAGAATAGGACCCTGTGATCAAAATGTCCGGAAACATGAGGTCAAGACATCAAAAGGCCAGTTCCGTGGTGAAAGTATGGCTTTCAGGTGCAGCTGGCTTCAAAGCTCAGCCCTAAGACCAAGGAGAAATCTATATTTGGGGACATTCACGCAAAACATTACCGCTCGTTGTTCATCAGAGGTGCCAAAGCAGCTGGAGATTACCAAAAGCAAACAAACAAAAAAAACCCCTCAAAGGGACAGAAAAAAAAAAAAAAAAAAAAAAAAAACAACAAAAAAAAACACCGCAAAAAGAAAAAAAAAAAAAAAAAAAAAAAAAAAAAAGAGAAAAGAAATAAAATTATCCAGCTCATGAATGTAATGAGCTTCAGGAAAAGAAATACTCTTTTTTTTTCTTTTTTCCACAGAGATTAGTAAAACCATTAAACTAGGGATGTCATTGCTGAGCTCTGCAATCACCTGCCCAGAACTGCAGGGACCCACAGCGGTGGTGAGTGGCCGACTTTCCCGGGAAAGTTTTTTGTTATCCTTGTATTGCTTGGTTTTTTTACACCACATCTGCGCTTGCTTCGTCATTCTGCCATCTGCTGTAACAAAATACAGACAAAGCATTTCAGAGAACAAACCCCTCCGCACTTTAAAATGCTCCAAGCCGGAGCACAGCCTTTTACTTCTCATAAGCTGTAGTGCTTATTATCCTCCTCCTCCTCTTCCTCCTCCCCCTGCCCCACATCCATGATGAATTACACACGCTTACCAAGCATGGAGAACACAGAATCACAATGCTTTTGCCACAATGTTTCTATTAAACGAAATGAATATTCCTGCACTTGACTTCGCTGCTCAAACACGTTCGCCGAGAGGTCAGAAATAGCAGGTCTTTATCAGGAAATTTTTAATTTTGAAACTCCCAATCAGGCTCATTTCCTGTTTAGTATTGTCTACAGATACACAATGCAAAAGCCTCGGGTCGCTAAAGAATCGATATAACAGAGTATGAGCAGAGTGGTTTTGAGCACACACTCTGTAAAGTCCAGTCAAAGTTTCTTCCTGGTGCAGCCGCACAAATCTCTTGGTAGCAGTAAACTCTCTGCACAGACTTCATTCCTGAACACATGTTCAAAGGTGATAAAATAAATGCAGATGGTTTCCCAAAACCTCAGTGGAGCATTTTTTGCTGTTACTAAATGGACTGGAAAAAAAACTAGGGGAAAAAAGCAGAGAAAATACAATTTGACACAGATAGGCAATTTCAGAATACCATTTGGTCATTTGGGAGAAAATCTAAATAAAATGTGTGTTTATAATGATCTATTGGCAAAACAATATTGACAGAGCATCTGAGCTGCCTAATGGAAGTGATTTTTAGAATGCTTAAATTAAACTGGCGTTGAGAGCTGAATATTCTGTTTAATTACTTGACACAAACAAAAAAAGAGTTGGATGAGAATTTTGAATTCATTGTGCCATGACCAAAGTTGACAATAAAACCATCCCCGGCTACAGTGAAAAGAGAATTAGACCTTAACCAATTTATTACAGGCTTTGTTTACAAACTTCTTACAAAATTATACAGCATCTTATGCGTACACAGGATTTACAGGAACACGTTACCGATGTGTGGGATTGCTTCGCTCTCTGGCCGAGATCTGCAGGTTTTTCTTCACTTGAGGCCTGATCCAGCTTCCACCGGAGAAGGTGAGATTTTTTATTTTCTCATTGACTTTAGTGGAAGCTGGATCAGATCCAGGGGGTAACACTTCCGCTCATTGTTTTCCTGGGGTGGGAAAGAGGCAGCCGGTCTAATAACCGTACACACCACGCTCCGTTCTCCTCTCATGTGTTTCACATGACAGGCCTATTTACTCCGAGACATTTTTGCTGGCTGCTTGTAAAATACTTGTGAAAGTCAAGAGTCAAAGACCAGTTCCTGTTACTGGACTTAGAGTGGAAAATGACAAATGGCTTTCTTTGAACCTTTAGATAATGAACCTCCCTTGATTTTCAGTGAGCAGAAATAAAGACATTAGAATCAACCCTGATGTTGTTTACATTGTTATAAAGCTACATTTTCTTCCCTGTCTTCAATAGATTTTTTCTGGATTTACAGTGATGTAAACAAAAGGGACGTCCACACTGCAAGAACAGGGTAGTGTCTGATTGATGGGATTCCACCAAGCTAAGTTGGTCTTCTTACCTCCTCTTCTCACATGGAGATACACCTATGTGGCACAGTGAAACAAGGAGATCCCTAAAGTTAATGATCCATGACAAAGCTCTCAGTTGATCCCAGCATCTGCAAATGATCTTTATTTGGGAAGTCAGGGTGTAAAATCAAGCTTTTAATTTACAAAATATTTGTCAGGGCAGAACTACAAAAAATATGCATATTTCCCTAAGCCAAAAAGGTTACTTAAAACTTAAACTTTCCTGCTAGGAAAAGTAGCAAAAGCTCTGTGGGGTTGGGGTTTTTTTTAAATTTTTGCCAAGAAATGAGAAATATTCTAATCAGATCTATCAGATATCAAGTTCCTTGTTGCACTACATGCTTCCATTTTTATGACTGCCTTGGTATTGAACCTCTGAAGTTGCTATTGCTTAAAGCAAAGTTAGGATTTAGTGCTGCGAGGTGATGATGTTTCCTGTGAGGTAAATACCCTGGCCTCATGCTGAAAATTGAGATGGTTCTCAAAAGCTTTGCTTCTGGCCTCCCCTGAAGAAAATACCCCCGTGCTCCAACCTGGCTTTCCAAGACACAACTACTCCAGTGCTTGGCCTCAAGGCAACCTGTCCAGCTCCCTGGTGGTTTCATGGTGTGCAGCGCTCTCTGAAAGGGATTAGGGGAGACCGCACAGTTTGCTGCCTTTCATGGCCTGTTGCATGCTTGAAACTGGTTTTCCAGGAGTGAAAGCTGTATGGGCAAAGGTATCCTACAACCTCGTGTTTGAGGGCTCTGATCTCGTTTTCATTCATTATGCTGAACACGCTACAGCAGCGAAAGCTGTAGCTGTAAAACCCTCAGAAAAAAAAAAAAAAAAAGGAAAAAACTTGTTGAATAGA